>KK502435.1:469834-1038066 GCA_000688735.1 Glossina austeni | reverse complement strand
AAAAAAAAAAAAAAAAAAAAAAAAAAAAAAAAAAAAAAAAAAAAAAAAAAAAAAAAAAAAAAAAAAAAACATAATCGTACGCAAATCGGGTCCATTCCTGCATTGATATCGTAAATGTCTTAAGTATTGAGTGTAAAGCAAATTAAGTGATGATGGAAAGAGCGCAAAAACGTCGAGGCGTTCACGTAGGAAAACACCCATAACGATGGCGCACAATCAATTCATTTCAGAATGCTCTGCGATGGGATAGAAAAACTCAAAAATAGGCCGAGTTGGTCCAAATTTGGTATAGTTAATTTTTTTATGTAAAATTACTATTGTGATATAACTTTCATCGTGAAGCATTGAAAACTATACCTTTTTTTCGTATGAACTTCAGTTCTCGTTATATGGAAGGGGGTTAAAAAATTGTCCCAGCCAGTCCAATGTTTTCGTACCAATTTAGAACGCCGGAATACTACTACTAAGCCACGTTTGCTAAAACATTTTCAGAATTACATTTTTTTCTCACATAATGACTTTTTAAAATAAGGTGATATATGGGGAGTGGTCGAATAAGAGGACCGATCCGAACCTTTTTGAATAGCATTCGTCCTTCGGCGAAAACAAGTCACTGTACCAAATTTCATCGAACTATCTTAAAGATTGCGATCTGTAACTTGAATACAAATGTACATGGACAGACGGACAACCAAACTTAGATCAATTCGGCATAATAAAAGGTAGGTCCATCCTGAGCTCTTCTGCATGTCACAAACGACCGCATGAAGTTAATATACCCTATGCCACAAGTGGTGTAGGGTATAACAAGAATTGTGTTAAACAATGTGGTGTAGGGCATTTAAAGATCGGTCTGGCTCGACTGTAATCTTCTTACTTGTTTTACTATATGATATGAACAATCACAGAAGCATGAGCAAAAACAGAAAATGGTTACGTCCCTAATTGACAGATATGCCGAATTATTTGTTTAAGGTTTTGTTCCAAGACCTAAGCCGAACAAGCTTTGAAATCGAACGTCACTGTAAATTTTCCGAAGTTAATTTGTTTATGAACTTAATGGATGCTTTGGATCGCTTAGAATATGTAAAGAGAAATTTTTTCTTCTATCCAAACACTCTCAAAATATTGCCTGCGCTGGCCTTCTGGGAAGTTACGCTGCAATGTTTTACCTCTTGAATTTCAATTTTCCTAACATTAGAAGTTGTTGACGGTCATTCAAAAGCAATTTTAGAAGACTTTAGGCATTGCTTGATTAAAACGATCGTTGAATGAATAGAAGGCTGGCAGCTATTCGGAAAGTCTATATGCGTCCGTCAAGAAAAGAAAAGTTTGTCCTGAAGATTTTGATAATGAATTCAACTATAAAATTCAAACCTCATCGCCCAATACCAGCAATTTTCATTTTATCTTTTACAATGTCTTTAGAACAACGTTCGATAGCGCAGTATGAAGGTGATGTTGACAAAGTTAAGTTAGACTCTGTTTATTAATAAATGGTCGCCTTTTTTTATTTGAGTACACGTTAATCATACAGCAACGAAAATTTTTTAAAATCTCCTACGCCCTGTTCTAATTATCGATGTATAGATAAAAGATATAAAGATTAAATTACTTTTTTTTTAGATAAAAATTTGCACCGGTTCCACTGCTTGACGCAGACCATTTTCACTTAGGACTAGAACTAGTGACGTTTCGCAAATACATTTAATTCTCTTTTTACACGAAATTTAATTTAACTCGAATTAAAAAGTAAAAATTCTCTTTTATACGAATTGTTTTCTTTTAACACGATTTTCTATATTCTATGAATTTTTTTTTTTTTTGTAGTTTTTTTCAATGAATTTGCTTTTTTTGCATCGCAACTTCAGTTAATAATGAATGTTGTATGCAATTTAGTTTGGGTTTTCAAGTTATAATTTATTTTTTCTAATATATTTAATGAATTAACATGCGTAGGATGAAATAAATTCTTAAGTGAACTCTAACAAGATTTTTTTCTAATATTGTTTGTTGTACTTTGCAGTTGCTTTTTTATGTCTGGAGGCGATCTGCTATTTTTCAATTTAGCCCATATGTCAATTTGCCGCAGTCGTGAAAGTGAAATTTGGCAGAAACATTCCTTGATCGGCAAAGAACGTAAGGTTAAAAGAATAGTTGTAATCTGCATACATACACGAGCACCATAAATGAGAAACTAAAACAACTTGGCAAATATACGATAACTTTCTCATAGAAGCTGTGAAGATACATAAATCCACCCGTATGTTTGATAGAAAAATAGTCCCCATCAGTTTATAAAACACCCGCAATTAATGATAACATTTCAATTCCAATTTATTTCCATTTTATTTACAATTGGATGGGAAAAAAGCTAAGTTATGTTAGATTAGAATAAATGGGAAATAAGTTGGAATTGAAATTTTATCGCCAATTGGAACCGTATTATTTAATAAGCCGATAGGAAATATTTTTGCAATGGATATGAAAGCGATCCTGATGAACATTTGGGTCACAAGTTTTCAGAAATATCTGCACGGAATCGAGAGTTGTAGACAAAGATATGAATGGCTTCGGTCGGCCGTTTTCCCGAGGTTGTTTCAGCTCCAATTGCATATAAACAGATCATGCCCAATTTTCGATCTTCCACTGCTAACCGATCAAGGAATGTCTATGCCGGACTTCAGGTTCCTATCTTCCTTTTTTACAACTGTGGCGAACCAACAAGGATAGGGAATCAAAATAATCCCTTTTGGTAGGAATAGGCATCTCGACAACTAGACCACCTAGGGAAAAAGTGATTATAGGATCGAAAATTAAAAAGAATCTAAATTACGTACTCGGTGATGTTAGGGTTGAAGATGTCCCAGGAGAAAGACTATGGTTTTGCCAATTTTTTTAACGCTTTTCGAAGGTAATTTTTGTTGTAATATTAACGCTTTAACAACCTATTCTATTATCTTTCTTTCTATAGCAAATAAATTGTTAAAAATGTATATTTTCTTCGAGTGTTACGGCAGCGTTCCCGCTTAATAAGCGTAAACTAAACTGGATGGACTCCCATCCGCCGTTTGCAATATGTGTGAAATGTAATGAAATCTTTTTTAATTGTTTGGTTTACATCACAATTTTGTCTAACAAGATGCCACTCCTCCACTATTGGTCAATCTGATTGATTTTCTTTTGTATAGCATTTTATTAAGGCAAGGAAACGCTTTCTGCACAATTTTATGGCGAAAGAAGGGAGAACCACGCATGATTGCCTGATAAGAAAGTATTAGAAATTCAAAATTTATTTTTCTGCGGCGAAAAAGCACACGTGGATAGGCAAAGGAAATATTGGGAATCGTATAAATTAAAGCATTATTGTGTTTCTTCTTTTTTTTTTTTTGTGTAACGATCGATTTGTATTATATCATTCTTCTCGGAAATGTGACAATTTTTAAGGGATCTTTCCCGCCCGCCCCAAGAACTTCCCATGAATATTCAAAAATGTAACGCTTATCCCTTATAGTTCACTTCTACCCCCTTTCATAGCAGTATGTATTTTACCAAATCCGATTAAGTAATTTTGGAATTTAAATGGAATCGTCCATATAGAATCGTACTCACAACCTATTTCGAAGGCATTTAAATGTAAAATCGCTTGAAAGTGTTTCGCATAAAAAGAAACGACGCTATACACCAAATGAAAAAATTATTTACTACACAAGCGCAACTTCAAAGAGGGACGAGAGACAAACTAAAAAAAAAAACGTAAAAGCATTACATTGGGCTACGATCCAGCAGCAAATACCCTACACTACCTTACATTTATTCGTAGAACGAAGAAACCGGAGAAAGTAGTCCGATCCGAAACATTTTCATTAGCGCTCGTGCTTGAGCCAAGAGCAAATATCTCGAAAATTGCGACCTGCAGGTTGAACGCAAGAAAGCAAGACGAACGAATAAGCTTTAATCCACCATTCGCTATAATGAAAAAGTTGGATTCTTCGTGGCGTTGCATACATTCGCTCTTGTGCGACAAATGCTGCACGCGGTAACAAAAAGAGAAGATTATTAAAATAGAAACTTGACTGTCTTCGATATTTTCAGAATATTATTTACCTTATCCATGAGTCAAATTCTAACTGCAGCTACAAATACCAATGGACAACCATATGCTTAACCGGAATGCAGAAACATAACGGTTTATTTATGCATGATTGTGATACCTAAGGACCATGTTATACCTAACAGCGCAGGTTCGATGTATATTCATTTCGTCAAAACGTTTGGAAGCTCTCAAGGAAATCTTGACAGACGCTATAAAGCGTGAAAATTATTGATTAATACTAATGTCGGGGAATCTAAACACATTTGTCCGTCCGTCCGTGCGATTTGTTTGTTTGATAAAGATTCTCGCCACCGTAAAAATTTGACAGAAACATTGAATGCAAATTGGTATTGAAAATCAATCAAAGAACGCGTCTGCAGTGCAACGTAAGCTAGAAGAATCTCTGCTTTTTTGGGTTTTTTTGCTCGTTACTGTTAGACTTAAAAGACAATAATATCCAAATCAATTACTTTTTTTTTAAGGTAAAGATGGCGAATGGATCACATCCGAATATCTTGCTTATTTCATGATTCCCCTTTTTCTAATCGCCTGACATAGTTCATAGAGTAGCAACGTTAAGGGAAATAAACAATAATATCTGGTGTGAGAGATGTAAGCTTTTAACTCTAATAATCACGGATTCTTGTTTTCTTTCATGGATAGATTTTGAACATAATGTGAAGATGATCAGTAATCCTTCAAAATTCTTGCATAAAAGATTTAATTTTTAAAGCAAGAACGCAAGCTTTCTGAAATTGTCCAAAAAGATGCAAAAAATATTAGTTAAACTATATATAAAGGAATTTATTAAACCTTCCTGTCTAATTTTTGGAGAATTTATTGCGACTTTTTTGGTGAAAGATGACCATGCACACTTCTTTAACGACTAATGTCTAATGTCTTTGTGTCATACACAGTCAACAATGGTCCCGAAAGTATCTTATTAATAAAGCAAATGAATCTTCGGCGCAAACTGTCATGTATAATTCTTATCATAATTCCCGGGTTATATTTCAATATTTACTGTACGGAGGATACGTCAGGGTTTGTGCAAATTCACGCAAAACCCAGAATGGCTTAGGCTAGATTAACCGTTTTTCATACCAATCGATTAAGAACATTTCTCGAAATGACACGTAGTAGGGTCACTTCTCAGTCCGATATCTGCTTCCAGACTATTTTCTCTCTAAGAATATAATCTATTAAACTCACACTATTTCTATGAGTACACCCTGTAGGAGAGTGTAGCGCTCGAAGTTGTCAGAAATATTTCCATTTTGGTTCTAAATTTTGGATTGACGAAATAAATGAAGTGAAATAAAAGACAAGCAAGAACATTATAGTCGGACAAGGCCGCCTATTAGTTACCCTACACCACATGGTCTAATACAGTTACTCACTCGTTTTGATAACAACACACCAAAAGTTACGCGTTAATTTCATGCAAAGGCTTAAGTTCATGAAAGCCCGCATAGACGCGGTGCTATCCGAAACCCAAATTCGGTAAAGTTGATTTCTACATCAAGTTACTATTATGAATATATAATTTTCATCATGAAATATTAAAAATTACACCCTAAGAACAGTTATTAGAGGGAGGATTCAAAAAGTGGCCCCTGCTGGATCAGATTTTTCATACCAACTTAGAATGTCCAAATACTGCTAAGGAGCGAGTTTTGTCGAGAAATTTTGAATTCAATTTTTTTCAAAATAGGGCGTGGTGCAAAAAGTGGTGCATGGATCTGAACCATTTTCAGTCAAAACACGTCAGTGTGCCAAACTTCATCAAAATATGTCAAAGATTACGACTTGTAGCTTGAACACTAATTTACGTAGACAGACAGGCTTAGCTCGATGCAGAAAATGATTCTAAATCGATCGCTGTAATAAGAGATCAATTGATGTTAAGACTTTCTGCGTGTTGCACATATCCGCGCTAACTTAATATAGCCTGCACTATAAGTTGTGGAGGGTATAATTAACATTCTATGTAAAACCTGAAGATCATCTCAGTAAGGAGTAATACAAAAAGTCATTTACTGATATGTTTTCTTGATAACACCAGTACTGTACATACTGCGATATGTCAAGGGCTGGAGGGCATTCAAGAATAAATTAAGCAGCTAACTTGGGGTTAAATGGATCTAAAAATTTGAATAGAATGAGATCATATTTTTTGAAAGTCCTTCATATAATAAACCTTTTTGTGGCACTAAACCTTCATTTCTAGTATTGCAAGGCAAGGTAATGATTCGGCTCATACGCCTACGGTGTCCGGTTCTCGGATTCTTGACAAAATAAAGGTTTTCATGCAACGTCAGGCTTTTCATGCTAACGGGTGTAAGATATCATTTTTTGTATTTTATGGCCATAATTTATAAAGAATTTTATTCGATGAAGTGGATCCAGTAGTGGGGAGATTGCAAAAATCGAATGTTTCAACGACCTATCAATTAACACAACAGTTCTAGATTTTTAATAGATATCCTTAACCGCATACACTGCTAAGCATTTCTTTGCATATTTTGCAACACTAATCTTTTTTTTAAATGAAGTGCCAAACGAATTACAAAAAACTTTTTCTAAAGAATAAAATGTTTTCCATGAAAAATGCTTAGATATTCTAAGCACTTTACAACGAAAACTTAATTGTGGCAGAAAATGTGACTCATAGACTAAATTACTTTTTGTTATCGAATTTGCCGGCTTTCAGAATTTAAAATTGATTTTCGATAGCCACTACTACTCAAGCGCACTTTGTTTTTTTCTTGAGCATATTATTGACTAACCGGGGCCCCTTTCATGCCTGACTTTTACAAAACAAAACTAGTAGAAACCTTGCATATAAATATATATATGTATGTATGTATGTGTTGCCATGAAGTTATATATTTCTCTTGCGAGCCCCTATATAGAGAGGAATCAAAAACATGAACTCAAGCGGTCCAAACTTAACAAAACAAATTTTGTTGTCAATTATTTTATTATTCTTCAACTACTTCCGTCACGAAGTATTAGAGAAAGTAGACTCTGTTGTTCATAAAAAGTCTTATATGAATTGGTTTGCGAAAAGTATATTTCCGTCCTGCGAGTTAGTTACGCTTATGAAATTATTTTCGTGGATCGAATTTCTTCATTAAACATCGCGTATTAGATCTTTCTGGCATATAAAAGCTCATATTTGTTGTGGGAAAGGTTATCACGTTCCCTGCTACTTGGACAGTTTTCAATACACGTTAAGCTGTATTTAAATGTCAAACTGAATTTTATTACCCTACCCAAGGTATATTAAGTTTACGCGGATGTATTCAATATGCAGAAGGGCCACCTTTTGGTATATCGATCGATTCAGAAAGTGATTCTGGATCTTATATGTCTCTCTTGCTTTCTTATGTCCACCTTACAAGGCGCATTTTGTGAGATATTTTGATGAAATCTGGTACTGAAAAATGATGCGGATGGGACTACTTTTTCGACCACTTCCCATATAACAACTTCTTTTGAAAAAATCATTATTTATATACATATATAATAGTAGGCTGGTGTGGGATGTGCAATGCTGAGCGCTGACCCACTACAGCGTTTTTATGTATTTAAATTATTAATATTAAAGTATGGTAAAAATTAAAAATGAATGGTTCTTATCATTATTTTATATGACGCAATGGAGTTTACAACAATGTCTAAGATATACATATGTTCTCCCATAAAACAATTATTGTGCTTATTTAAATTTTAATTAAAATTAAATTTGGTAACTTGTGCCAAACAAGGTGCGCGTGGCGTGAAAATGGCATTTACTTGTAAGCAGCTTGGCAGAAAATATGGGGTATGTAAAGGGATAATGTTCAAAAACCGCTTCCTCTCCCATATAGATTGAATATAAATAGGCCTCTATAAGGATCACAACGGAAGTTAGCGAGCTTTAAAAGCGATCCAGTAAACGAATTTGACATTTGACCCAAACGGTACAATCAAAATTGCGTATATCTGAAGACCTTGCAAGTATTAAACAAATCCACAGAGAAAGTTAATATACCATTTACTGTGTACTAGTGGTAAAGGGTATAACAAAAAGGTTGCAAACCAATTAAATTGAAGGATCTATTATGGAAATTTACAAGTGAAAACCGCCCGGTGGGCGGTGATTATTTACGCAAGATTATTTACATATGTCGGCGTGTGCAAGCCCCAATGAATGAATGAAATGAATCCATGAAATTCGTAATCTTTAAGAGCTGAGCATTTTTTGCTCAGTGATACGTTCATTATTTCCTAAGCAATCAACCGATGATGATTAGTTTTACAATATCCGCGGGGCCTGTGTGACCTAGCAGTCCGCAACTACCATACGAAGTGAAATAACTGCTACATAAAAATTATGATTGTAGTTCCAGCGATTAATAGACAGTCTCCTCCCTCCTGCTTGTCTCCTCATGTCACTCGGTCGATTTTCGTATTTTTCAACTTGAATTCCGCATCTGATTATAAATATTTACGCCGACTTTTCGTTATTATATTTGACGTTCTAATATTTCAAAGACAATACAAGAACAAGAATCTTGCATTCACAATGCCCTGACGAATATCTGCAGTTAATCTGTTGCCCATAAACGCAAAACGCAAGCAATGAGTAAAAGTGACAAGAAAATAAATGGAAAAAAATTTGTGAAAAGAAAAAAAAAATGAAAAAGAAATGAAAAGAAAACATGGAGACAACGTATCATAACTGGGATAATAAGAGTAGTAACCTACTCTACAAGGTAAGCAAGCTTAAGCTTTAAAAGGAAGAATTTCTTGTTTAATAATTCAAACGCGTTCGTATGCTAATTAAGAGTATTTAGCATATGCATGTCAAGTTGTATTAAAAAAATTATTATTTAATGCCCGAATAAAATGTACCGTAAAGTTATTTCACTGTTTTCACATAGCTAAGGACATTGCAATTGACTAAGGTTAAGATTTTGGAAGTAATTAAAATTTTACCTTATGTCTGAGTTTTGAAAAATTCAAATAATCTTAATAAGTTTTTTTGGGTAATGGTTGTTTCGTTTGCTGATCTAATCTTACCTGGATGATCGATCAAATTGTTCTTTTCTCTTTCCCACTTTCAAAAGAAACACTGGCCGTAATAACCTGCTTTTGAATAGCAAGCCTTACACTACTGCTTTTAGCCACCAATTTTACCTTTATTAGTTAAAATGAACTAACTAATCTGTTCCATAATTGTGACCATAAATGGTTCTTTGCACTGTGTGTTTATGAGATGAGTTTGCTTATGAAAATTTCAACTGTTCAGAGCTGTACTGTATGTAGCATGTAGTACAAGTCGAGGTCTTGGTATTTTCCAACTTTTTTTTATTATTTGTGTTAGATATTCTTAGTGCATGAACGAAATTCATGACAGATGGATAAGTAATGTTTATGCATGTTTTTTTTCCATGGACGAACAAACACAATGTAAGCAGAAGACGCATAATACAAGAAACAAACATGATTTATAAGCTCTGATCTACCGTTACACAGTACTCACCATCTATGAATACCGGAACATCTATCTCTTCAACTGTAGCAGTAGGCGGCATTGCTCCACTCATTTCCGCATGTGAATGCGACATCTTCACATCGGCATTTGTCAATTCTATCTCGGCCATCGAGGTTAACGTCGATGGCTTTCGGTTTTCCGAGCAATCCAAATTGATTTGGCTTATTGTGCTCGGTTTTGTGATAGCGCTTTGGTTCTGGCTTTGATTCGTATTCGAATCCGATATCACTTCTAATTGATTTAGACTCTGAGTCTCTGTTGTTTCTTTCTTTAGCGGTAAATAATTCAATTCTGTTTTCTTCACTAAAACGTTTTGCATTCGAGACCTCGATAAAAAGGGCACTCTTATAATTTTTGTTTGTGGTTCTATTTTCACACTTGTCGTTGTTGGTGTCTTTACATTTAAATTGTTCTCGTTCTTTGACACCACTTCGGGCATTAGCTTTATGTATTGAGGTTTCGCAGGCCTCGTAAGCAAAAATATTCTTGTTTTCGTACTCGTTTTTGGTACCTCGACAAATGCCTTCAAATTGCTCTTCTGATCGCAATTCGAAGTTTGCATCGATTGCACCCTTGTTATTGGTATCGATATCATTTGTGTTTGCGGCTCCCGGACCATTAATATTAAATTTTTCGGTTTCTCGGTTTTTTTGATTATTTTGTTCGGTGGCACCGTTGTTGTTGCTGTTGTTGTTGTTGTTGTTTTGATTGTTGTTACTGGAAATGCCGCTTCTGTTGTTATCGTTGGTATTGATATTTGCATTGGTATTGTTTGAATATCTTTTTGGCCGTGATTGGCTGCATTGGATATCGTTGATGTGGAAAGCCATCTTGAACGAGGCTATACACATTTAAGTTTAATATATTTTTTCATATATTTTTATGCATAAGTTTAAACGTTTTTCAAAAACGTCCCGAGAAAAGGTACAACAAGCATATATTCGTATATTATTTTTTGCATCATCCAACGAGTACGTATGTATATGTAATATTCCATTAACGAATGATTATTTTTGTATCGTCATCAAATAAGCAAGTTTTGCGGAAACCAGAGTGTTTTGTATTTTTTTTATTTTAAGGATACGGAAAAATTCGTGTTTTGTTTATAGAGTTGAGTTAATGAGTGGAGCAATTGCGTTTTAAAAGTAAAAGAAAATAGAAGAAAATATTATGTTAATAAAGAAAAACCAAATCCTTTCGTTCAAGGAATTGTTTTCTAATAGCATTTCCTAAAGTGATATCATCAAGTTTAGTTTTATATATATATATATATATATATATTCAAGCAGGTATGATCAAATTTTTATAATAATTTATAATGAATATTAATAAATTATTTAAAAGTATTTTGTTTTGACCGAGATTAACTTTTGATATCACCTGGAACGACTTCTTTAACAATGATATAATGATGAAAAACTATTGATTACAATCACTGTGCGAAATGAATTTAAGATAATATAATAACAAGAAAACAAACTTATACTCGATTGCATTATTATTGCATTTTACTTATATAATATTAGTATTATTGTCTTGTGGTTTTTTTTTACTTACTTTTAATTCACCGTTGAAAACAAGCAATGAAATCTTAAGGCGACCTCTGAACAAACTCTAACAAGAGTCCTTATGCGCACCACCACCTATTTCACTCACACTGTAAATATTTAAATACGCAAAACAAATGCATTAGTTATTTTCAAATTTGTTTAATTAAAATTAAACGCTAAATTTTTTCATTTCAGTTATGCAAAGAATATTTTCACATGTTTATATGTAAACATAATAATATTTACATGCACGTATGCACTGTATTCGGTTAAATTTACTAACAAAAAAAAAATAAAAAAACAAATTTGAGGTTAGTTAGAAAACACAAAAACACTTTGTCATGATGACTCATTTTTGCTCAACCTAAGAATTAAATACAATGCGCTCTTTCTAAATTCCCCTTTAATTTTCATCCCATACATGCGATACATTAATGCGGGAGTAGATAAGTTATTTGTTTCTCTATTACTCTCTGCTCTCTTTTCAATTTCATTCAATTTTCGTAGTAAACGACGAATTCGTTGCAAAACAATTGTTTATGGTTATGGTATGAGCGTAAGCAAGAGCGGAAGGGTATACCATGAACTCTTTATTAAGTGAACAAACAAGCACAAATATCGATTAAATACGAGTGTTAAGTGCCTAAAAAGGAATTATTAGAGTTAGCCTTAAATATCAATATGTATGGGAATTAAATGTAAGAAATCAACATGTCTATTTTGTCCTTCTATTGGTTCAGCATTGTTTACACCACTTCAGCATTTTTTAGAACGCTTTCTTTCTTTAAGAGAACAATTTTCCCCCATTATCCCATCTTCGGTGTGTGCTATATGCCCTCTTTTTAGTTTTTTCGCAATACCAACCAAATTTCATCTCAAATAAACACGTGAAACGATTTGCTTCTTACATACATTATGAAATGATGATATCGAACGCAATTGTTATTCAAATTTTCAAAAAAAATATGTTTTAAAATTTTAATAAATAAAATAAAGATAGCAAATTTAACACGAATGATTAGTTGAGTTCGTTAAATCTTGAAAACGTTTCGATATAAGCATTGGAGATAAAAATATCAAAGAAAATTTTCGGGCACAGGTTTTTTTCGCACTTTTTTTATGGTTGGCATATATAGAAAGATAACAATCGAAGCTATCGAGACGGACTGAATATTGTAGAGCCTTGAAGTTTTTCTTCATTAGAATTTATTGGGAAATGGGGTTAGAGACATGTTAGTCTCTCCGTCAATCTGTGAAAGTATTTCCCCCTTTCTCTTAAGTAACATTTTTACCCCCAATTTGTTTTTCGGTTTCCTGAGATCAAATGGGCAAAGCCAATTAGAACGGCTTATAATGTCCACTCGTCCTTTCGTCGGTCTTTAAAAATAATTTGCACACAGTCAAGTTGCTCAAAACATTGGTGTAGGGTGTTATATAACAAATACGGAAGGCAATGTTGTGGTTATTAAATCAATTTAGGAAAGCGTGTCCGTGTGTCATTCCACCCCCATCAAATTGTGCTCAAATTGTGAAACCGATTTCCCAAAAAAAAAAACCAAAAAAAGACAAATTTGTCCTCAATCTTATCTTATCTCGGTTTCGTGTTAAGCCGTCAAGTCAAAGTTAAATTTTAAAAATAAATGCATTACATCAAGTATAATTTCGCTACAAATATCCCGCACATTGCTATTAGCCTTACTATCTATTGCGGACTGCGAGTCAAGTCAATAGTTTGAAGCCTTCGCCTCAAGATAAAAATTAATTCTGGAATCATTTTTATATATCTCTAACATATTCCTTGATCTTGGTAAGTATCTTGAGTATCAATCTTTATAACTTCCTACCGTCTATTGCTGCTTATTGAAATCAAAACTGTTGCGCCGTGGGAAAACTTCGCATAATTTGACAAGTATATCAGTACATTGCCATAGAAGTTATGTCACAATTATGCCAGGACGAACCTTACACAATTAACTAATACGCTAATTCTATTTGGAAGTAAGCTATTTTGCATTATTGTCGTTGGTATTGTTGTTTGGTTGCAAGCCTAATCAATTAATTGAGAATGCAAGTGCAAAAAATCATTAAACAAGTCCGAAATGTTTGTAGTTTGTAGTTTAGTTTGTAGTATACTTAATATTATGAAATATACTAAGTTCTCCTCTCCGGTCGTATATAAATCCTGATCGATCAGTTAATTTTCTACTATTATTTTGATGTCTTCAGTGTCTTGTTGAAAGCAAAAATTTGAATATTAGGCGACTATGCTTCTAGCAATACCCGCCCTTGGTTCAAAATGGAATTTTGTTTCATATACAGAACGATTTAATTATTTATTGAAAGTTATTTCTTACATACATTACACGTTTCTCCTGCTTTCAATAATAGGTTAAAGAATAAAATTTTGTGATACTTGGTTTTTTGAAATGAGCGAAGCAAATCGCCTACTACTTAATCGGTGGAAAAGGTATAACTTTTACTAAGACATTTTTGAGGCATATTTATTTAGAAATAATCGCAAAAAAATTCACACAATTAGAGAAATTCCCGTAACAAAGCTTTTTATTTCCCTTTTATTAAATTGTCTTTTGAAAAGCTTTCTACAAAATGTGTTCATAATAAATAATTATATTAAACAATTTGCATAAACAATCTTTGGGTTTTTCTCGTGCATTTGTTTTTTTTTTCTTGTGTTGTTATTGTCGTCGTTATGAACGAGTAGCTATATCGTTAGCAATTCTCTTTTTCTAGTTATTTTTGTTATGTACACATTGAGAAGAAAAAAAAAATTACAATATGGCTGCCGGCAAAAAAGTTAACATGGCGACAATTGCGCTTTATTGAATGCGTTCAAACAAAGAACATGTTTTGCACACAGGTCTTGTTTTTCGTGAATATAGCTAAGCTATTTGCAATTCCTATACAGAAGAAGACGCACATATGTGTGTGTATAACTGGGTGCACGTATACATACATTTATTGCAAATACACATCACGAGCTTTTCGCTTGTACGTAGTACAAAAAAAATTCTTAGAATTTGCTTCCACTACTTAACTCCCATTAATATATATATGTATCTATGCAATAACATACGTGTCAATTTTATTTTAAAATATTACTTGGGAACCCATTTTATTTAATTCTTCGAAAAAGTTTAATAAATTCGATTAATTTCAGTGCAAGCCAATTCTTGCATTAATGATAATAATGGCGTCTGTTTTCAACTTACATTTAAAAAACTGCACAAATGCAATTAAACTTGAAGGCAAGGCAAAAAAAAATTATAAATCTATTTATTTATATTTTTTTTTTTATCTTTTACACAATTTACTTTTGTTAAGAGCAATTTTTCAACTACTTTTTCTTTATTCCTCTTTATTTTTCTTCTTCTTCTTCGTTTTATGAACAAAATGGCTATTATAGAATTTTCTTTTTATATTCTTTTTTCTTTTTTGATATTCAAATTAAAAAATTAATGAATTAGTTATCAAAACGTGATAAGTACACGACTTTTATTATTATCAGATCCAGAATTTGGATGAATTTTTCTGTTAAATCTCACTCAATATAAATTTAGGATATTTTTCTTCTTTAAAGTGGAGAATTTTTTTTTTTGGTTCACACTGTATAACAACGTACACTTGGATTTCGCTCGAACGCGATTTTAAGACAAACGCTAACGAACAGTTCAACTGCCTGCCGTTGTGAAATTCACTAAGATTTGCTGCTGCTCATCAACTAGTTTGGTTATGCATATGTATTATTTACAGCTTTTTTTATACGATGTGTTTGTGAATAGAGAGGGAGAGAGAGAGAGAGAGAGATCCCTATTAAGAGAATAATAAGAAAAAGATTGTATAAAAAAATCCCAATGTTAGTCTGGACTTTGTATTCATATAAAGCTGTAGTATGTATTTGTGGTATGCATTTGTGGTATGTATCTGAGTTTCAATTTGGATTGCATAAATGATGGATCAGTTTTTGTTTTAAAGAGAACTGTTGTTCACTGTTGACACCGCAGCAATATTACATGTTTTCATTTTTCCAACAATTTACGGTCTATTTGTCGCTTAGAAAGAGAATTTCTCAGTTAAGGTTTACTTAAACCGAGCAGAAAATTATGCCTTAAATGCATATTGTTGCCAATTGCCTACATTCCAGCTTCACTTGATTTTCAAATTAAATTTTTAAAAAAATTTAAACAGAAAACCTTGAAAATAAAATGAAAGTGTGTACTCATTCCACAACTAATCCTAATTTTAGAACACCCTAATTTCTCACATTTATGTGGCGGTGTTATCTTTCAACCCCGCCTTTCTTAAGCCTAGTATTTCTGTTTTTGCGACTAAACTGAAGTAAAAATAAACTTCTCAAAATTTCGTTTTACGTACGGTTTAACGCTTTTAAGCTTTGACAGGTTATTGTAAATCTGTTTTGTCTGGTTATATTAATAATCAACTCATAAAATTTGCACTAATTATAATACACAATGAATGAAATAAAGAAAGCTTTCGATATAACGCCAATAAAAACAAAACATGTAGTGACATCTGTATGGCAAAAGGGGTCTTTAATCTTGAGAGGTGAAACGAAGGCAGTTTATATTGAAGGAGAAACATTTGCAGTGAGGAGCAATGTTAATCTAAAGTTTTATTATTGTGCTTTACCTTCTACATAATTTAGAAATAAAAAAAGTTCGAGTTTCGAGCTTTAGCAACATGCTCTCACTACGCTAAATACAGGGAAATTTAATTTTAGTGAGAGTACAACTTTTTTTAATGTATTAGTGAGCGCAGTAATATCTCTCACTTATACTTTGGCAAGCAAATTGATTAAGCTTTTTTAAAAAACACATATGCGCGATTCTAAGAATTATAGATTTTGTTTTTTTGCACGTCTGCTATTATCAATAAAACCTTTTTCTCTCTCTAACACGCTACACGAATGTGTTTCAAAAGAAGCAATGCATTCTGATTACAAGAATGAGTCATCAACAAGTTTAAAGCAATCATATGATGTGAGAGCAATTAAATATATGTATTTGCTTTTGTTCAAATACATTGCGTGCATCGCAACTTACAGTACGTACATATAATATAATGCCGGTGCAAAAAAAAAAAAGAAAAAAAGAAACGAAAAACAAGCCCTTAAGTAAATAATAAAGTTAACAGTATTGATAACTTTATCTATATGTGACTTCCCCGGCTGGCAATCAATGTGAACTTGTACAAGGTTAAGAAACTTCGGCTTTAGTTTTGCTGAATAATTTTAACGATTTGATATATAAATATCGGCTTATTGACCTTTTTTCACTTCAATTACTACGGAAGAGCAGAAAAAACGGAATAAACAATTCGCTTTCCCTACAGCGAGAGTAGCAGGTGTAAAATGTAAATACAACACCAAACAAATGGTTTTACTACCCTTTATATCACACGAAGAAAATTCAATAACGCCCTATACATATGACTCATTACCCAGTCAAGGCATTAACAAGTACGAATGATAAGTGAAGCAATCTTGAAGTAATATCTATGCTTGAAATTATTAATTCAATGTTGATTTTATCTAATCTTGCTCTCATTTACTTTAAATCGCAAAAATATTAATTTAGAAAAAAAAATATTCTCCATACACATATATATATATATATATGAGGAGCTGAACTAGTTATCTGCTCCTATCCGCCATATTAAAGATAAGTCGAAGATAAAGTTTAATGACAACATAACAAATTGATAAACTTCCAAATTCTCAACTATTTTTTTTTTTTAGATAAAAATTTGTACCTTCAGTGAAAAATATTTCGGACAATATTGCCCTAAGCACACATTGCTGTTACCATCTCAAAAAACTGTTGCTGAATTAATCTTAAGCAAGATACGCAGAGGTGGTAAACAAGCAGCTCAAGTTTGATAATATATTAACTAAATTAAATAAAAATATTTTTGAAATTTTCTAAAAATGTTAATTATGTTTAAAATGAGCGCAGAATTAACGGAAACGTTCTTCATAATTGTTCTATGAGAATTTCAGTAACGGCTGAGGAAAGCAAAAAGTCTCTTAAATTTGTTCCTGAGATCAAAGTAGCATTTCTGCCCATGAAACACATCTGCGAGTTATCGATCATCTGTGTTCACCTTTGTGCCCAAGAACTTTCAGTCAGAACGTCAATGAATTTTTTCCACTGACATGCCATCGGTAAAATTCGGCTTCATTTTCTAAAGCTAAGTTTATTTTTTAACTAAGATTCGAGGGAAGACGTGTAAAGAAGCTCGCAGAAAGAGCTAAAAGGCCACACCTCAATCAACTTACCGATTACGTATACCGGATTGCGTCGGATGGTCGGGTGCTGCAAGCCTCGTTGAAAGGGACAAATGTGCCAACGTCAAATAAATCTCTTTTCTGATGGATAGGTGCCCTTTTAGGAAGAAGATTTGGAATGTTTGCGATTACACTATCAAAACTTAAAGAGATGTACTTGGCAGTATTTGAAAAATGCAACGTAATGACAAATGAAAAAGCTTATCATGCTTCCATTCATCTATGAAAGAATAGATGATAAGCCAAAATGATTTTCTTGCATAAAATCCCACCTCAAATGTCTTCTTTTTTCGTTTTTAGTGGCAAAAAACTATGGTAGCTTTTTTTCTTTTCCCCATGGATCGTTGTTCTTGTTTCAAGAAGAATTATAGCTTGACAGAAAAAATTCAGTTCCGAGGTATAAAGGGTCCCAGCATTATTAAGAGCGTACAAATTTGCTAATTTTTTTTGACAATCATTTTTTTCAGCTCCATCCGATTAATCATTCTATGACCGACAAAATAAAATCGTTAATATAAACAAGAAAAAAACAAAACAACAAAATACGTACGTAATACTTGAAGTGATAAAACATACGTGGTCCAATAAAAGAATCAACAAAATAGTTTCAAGATTTATAAGAAATTTTTCAGAGAAATGAACGAAAATTAATAGCTTACCGCACATTGTGTGGTTTATGCAGTTCATGAACAGCATAAAAGTTTTTCTTATTCGGCTTTCACGTTGATGAAATTGCAATTTAATAATAACGCGTTGAATTGAAATTATGATAATGTTGTTTTCTTTCGCAATGTTTTTATCGCACATCAAGCAGTTGTTGCAAAACATAAAGAAAATTGCAATATTATCGGCAAGCTTACCGCTAACACAGTTTTGTACGTTTTTAATATATTGCATAGCATACACATATAAACTGCGAGTGCGTGCTTGGCTTAGTTTGTTTAGTGCCGAAATGAACTCTTCCGCCGATAAAACAGTTGTATTAGTCAGCATAATATAGATAAATAAAACTAAAATTTGTCTCTTTAAATGTGTTCTTGATGTAATTTTCTAAGAATGCTTAAAAGTATGCTGTAATAAATCGACCAAACGTAAAAACACAGCACTTGTAAACACTTCTAAAACTGTTCTTAGAATTGATAGAATTATTTAAGGGTCTGTTTATTGTTTTTGTTAAAAATGTTATTGATAGTTTTCACTTTCTTTCCTCATTAGCACTTGTTTACGCAATTACGCAATTATGGGAATTTTTAAAAGAACTCCTTAGCAAAGAAGCATTTTCCAATTTTTTTTTAATAGTGTTTACACTGAGTAGTAAACAGCCGATATCGCTTTCACTTAAAATTCGTTTTCTTTTTCTAGTGGATTAAATTAAAAAAATCACACACATCCGCAACTCATCAACGCACAGCAAGCAAAAAAAATTGAATGATGTTTTATGAAGACTCCCGAGTACTTTTTTGAAATTTCGAGAATGAAATTTCCTTGTTCTCTAGGCCCCCGAGTAGCTTTGTCAATTTGCGAGAATGAAATTTTTTTGTTCTCTAGACCGACTAATGGCTTTTTGAATTTGTACGAATAAAATTCTATTTTCCTGAGTAAAATTTATTTTGCTCTACACTTCTTCACTCAATCATTCTCACTACGATGTGTGCTCTCTTTGCTCATGCACATATTTCTTTTGCTATGCAGCCAGGATTGCCAGCGTTACTGAAATCCATTTCAATTAAAATTTTACATATGTTAATTAAGCTTCCATTCCGTAAGAAAATTGAATTGTATTTTAAAGATCTCATGTTGCTTAAAAAATATTTTTTCAATAAGCTGGAAAAGTCAGTTACAAAAACACATTCTTAATAGAAACCGATTGCCAGTTATGGCAATACTATTATTTTCTGCATACACATTAAGGCCTCTCTTGTGCAAACTATCTGCGAGAGAAAATTTTGAGAGAAAATATGGTATTTAAAAAATGTTCTCAATTATAGTACAACACAGAAATGTTGTATCAAGACGAATACTTTATACCGTTGTATCGAAATTGAATAAATGCGTCTATTAATTAGTATTACATTTGTAATAAACATCGTTTCGTGGTTAAGTGATATTTGTGTAAAGAGTTGATTCTTCGCCCAAAGTTGATCTTCGTAGCCTAAGATTTTCTCAAAAAACATATAGCATTGCGCGTCAATACTTCCTTTCATCAAATATTTGCAATCGAACTGAGAAATTCTTTTCCTAAGCGGGAAATAGATGGTAAATTATTAGAAAAATTAAAATATTACAGAAAATATTATTATTGCTTTAGGTTGTTAACGTATTGATATTAAAGATATTTAACCTCTCCTTACCTCAACTATACATTTGATTTTTTCGGAGAGGCTAAACTCTCTAATTATAGTTCAACCATATTAATTCATCAAAATCCCCCTTAAATTATTATTCTCCCTACATTGAAAAGGAATGAGATATCGATACCTTAGATCAGAAATATATAATGAACGATTTCCTATTCATGGCATGTCTTAAGTGCTTAGTCCAGAGCAGATAAAACGCATGATGCAATAGCTAAGATTAGTTACAGCAGAGGTTCAATTTGAATTTCATTATCATTAGCGTAGTGAGATGCTTCCATAAATACTGTGTGTGAGAGCGCACATAGACTTTTGGTTATACCTACCGGTATGCCCGCTAGAAGAAGGTATTAATTGCTTCTTTTTTTTTTTTTGGTTACACGAAAATCGATAAGAAAAACCATTTAAGATAAACATATACTTGAAGAACGTGAATTTAAGAATCGACTAATACCTGCCCATACGCTTGTTTGGTGTTGAAATTTTGAAGTAGGATATAACCTGTGTGAAAATCTTTAATTGAATTTTCAGAGAACAACTCTTAAAGGCTAAAGACTTCCATTAAGCCCATTAAAATTGACTGCAATTTTGATATTTGTGCGAATATTTTAAAGGTGACTGAACGATGAAAACATTCGTCAGCGGCAGTAGTGCGGAATTTCATAGACTTGTATTTCTTAATTCATTTACATTTTAGGGCAATAACTATGATGAGTTTCTTTCTTACATAGGTTTTCAATATTTGCAAATTGAACCCCAATAAATACCTTAAGTAATATAAAGACGATGGAATATAATATATATGATAATAAATATACTACTACTAATACTACTATTAGGTATATATATTACAATACATATAACTATATATTATATATGTATATTTATATTAAAGTTAATCCATTGATTTCTTTCTTGTATTCTGCAGTGAAGAAAGGCTGTTTTGGATTTGTCCTTGGATCCGTAACAAGAAGAAAAGCCCATCAAGAATAAATATTTTCACTCAGACCAAGACAACGTGCTCTCTTCGTCCGTCCGTCCAACTAGCGTTTATTGTTGTAAAGCTAATGCTCGCAAAATTTTGGCCTATTCGCCGTCAAATCATGGATACGGGCCAAGTTTAAAAATAGACGACGTGAATCCAACACAATCAAAGAAAGATTACATGAAGTGGATAACAGAATTATCAAGAATTGCAATTCAACGATGTGAGTGGATACTTTCGTCGGTAATAACAAAAAAGCTATAATTTACAGTCGACCGTAAATACTGGTCTCAAAAAAGTATTTTTCAAGGCATGAGTGAGGAGGTGAGTGTAAAGAGCATTAGCCGACTAATTGACCCGCTCAATTGTTTTGCAATTTTGATGTGTTCTTCTTCTTAGGAGGCTGCTTGTAGATAAATTCGCTTCAAGACAAGGGAAAGAAATTTCTTATTCGTCTAGATTATATTAACAGATTTTTTGCAACCATAGGTGTCTTTCACGCCACGACAGTTGTATGTTTACAATATAAAAATGGCTCGGAATTTGTGTGCTTCTATTATTATTACTTTGTTCTACTGAAACTCAAAACAATTACTAATTCTTGGCTCATGGCAATCGTATGATAACCAGCTTGATTATTGAACGCTCGGTTCTCTGCAGCGCATTCTTGACCTGTGTCATCCATGAATCATCTGTAGGTGAATGTCACTTATTTGTTCGTTGCTTCATTGTTAGATTGCCTAGAAGGCACGCTTTAGTTTGGATTGCTTTGCAATAATTATCAAAAACGTGCCAAAGATTCAGCTCAGCTGATAAATATTTTACTGTTTGTTATTGGAAATGGATTTAAGAGGAATTTTCTCTTATAATTAATTGCAAATTTTATTTTGATTTTCAACTTTAAAATAAAAAGATACGTTAAACAACTTTTAGATACATAAGCAAAGAGAAACCTAAATTGGACGTTCACCTCTAATAAAATGGTTAGATAAAATCCGTTACATAAAACTTGATTAAAATACATTCGAACGGTATAGAAAATAAAAAAGAAATAAAACTGAGTTAAATCATATTGGAGAGCTGTTGGTATACGCAGATTAAGTATGCGAAAGAAAAAATAGTAAAAAGCTCGGCTTTAGTTTGCTCTTTGTTTAGTTTGGCTTTGGCACCCATTCGGCTACGGTTTCTCATGCTTCTCTATCGCGTTAAACATTAACGTAAACGACGCTTGTATGTAACTAAAGATATATTTTTTTTGTCTTTAATTATTTCATTTATTTTATTGAATAGGCATTCAGACGGACATGACACTGCTGCAAATCGTGAGAGTTCTGGTTGCGAGTTTGATTATCGCTTCTGCTGTAGGCGATGAAATAAAAAATGTTCTTCTATTGTTGGCCGACGATGCTGGCCTAGAAATGGGAGCATATCTGAATAAATTTAGTCAAACATCGAATTTGGATGCTTTAGCCCGACGTGGCCTTTTATTTAACAATGCTTTCACTTCAGTTAGTAGCTGTTCGCCAAGCCGGGCTCAATTGTTAACTGGCCAAGCCAGCCACTCAAATGGAATGTATGGATTGCATCATAGTGTTCATAACTTCAATGTCCTACCAAGCATTCAATCTCTGCCAAATGTTTTAAGAGAAATGTCGAACGATCGTATTCTAAGCGGTATTATTGGTAAAAAGCATGTTGGCGCCGCTGATCATTTTAGATTTGATTTTGAAGAAACCGAAGAACAACATCCCATTAATCAAATTGGCCGTAACATCACCAACATCAAATTATATACGAGAGAGTTTCTGCGGCAAGCAAAAGCACAAGCGAAACCGTTTTTCCTAATGATTGGTTTTCATGATCCCCATCGTTGCGGTCATGTAACACCGCAATATGGTGAATTTTGCGAACGTTGGGGCTCGGGCGAAGAAGGCATGGGCACAATTCCAGACTGGAAACCCATTTATTATGACTGGCGTAACTTGGACATACCCGCTTATCTACCCATAACTGATGTTGTACGTAAAGAGTTGGCAGCCCAATACATGACCATTTCACGTTTGGATCAAGGCGTTGGCTTGGTTTTAAAAGAGCTGGAAACCTTGGGTTTTGCAAACGACACTTTAGTTATGTACACGTCAGATAATGGCCCACCATTTCCGGCGGCCCGTACTAACCTATATGAGCGTGGTATAAAGTCACCTTTTATTTTGGCTTCGCCTAATCCCGAAGATAGACATCATGAGACCACAGGTGCTATGGTCTCACTTTTGGATGTATATGCTACTGTACTGGATGTCTTTCAATTATCGACCAATAATTCCGCGTTTTCATCCAAGTCACTTATGCCTTTGCTACGCAAAGAGCCTCGACCACAAGAAGACGATGCGGTTTATGGTTCTCACAGCTATCACGAGATCACTATGGATTATCCAATGCGTATGATACGTACGCGACAATACAAATTGATTCATAATTTGAATTATTGGTCGTACTTTCCCATCGATCAAGATTTCTATACTTCGCCAACATTCCAGCAAATACTTAATGCTACTCTTCATCGTGACAACTTGCCATGGTATCGCTCGCTACAATCATACTACGAACGACCTGAATGGGAGTTATATGATATAAAATCCGATAGCATGGAACGTCACAATCTAGCCGAACAGCCTCAATATAAACATGTATTGAAAGTGTTGAAACAACGTTTACACGAATGGCAGGCGAGCACTAATGATCCTTGGCTTTGTGCACCGCATGCTGTTTTACAAGCCCAAGGAATCTATAAAGAAAATCCCGTTTGCCTTACTTTAGGTCATGAAAGTTTATGAAATTGTTAAGCTTTACTTTTAGACTATCTTAAGTTGGAAAAATAATATGAGAAATTAATTTTTAAGAAAGTATAATAAAAACTTGAAAAACTTTTTAGATGAAATGTTAAGCTTACTCTTATTTTATATGCCGGCAGGGATGCCTTTTTAATTCCATAGATGAAAGGAATGTGGAAATAAGTGTTGAGCGCATCTTGTGTTGGAGAGATGGCCAAGCTTACGAATGTTGGGGTGAAAAGGTGAAGCATAAGGGGACCGGGCACAAGCTAGTTGACTCACGGGAGCCATATTATCAAGTTTCTCTTTAGATGAAACCAGAGCAACTTTTTTCACACCCTAAATCCCTTACGACTTCTTCTTTTTATTTCACCAAAGAATCTGTCTAAGCGCTCATGTATTTTCGGTATATTTTGGGCCGATGGCAAGGCGAAAATGTATTGTAATAGACAATTTTTGCAGCAACTTCTCATAATAATTGTCCGATGATCACGTTAAGTTAAAGATGATCACAAATCACAGATTGGGTTACACTACTTTCTTTACTCCTAGAAGATTCCGAATTAGCATCAGCTTCGCCTCTGCTTGTACTTAACGAGTGTAATTAATTAACAATTTTTAAACAACAACTGAAATAAAATTTTCAATTTGTCGAAGGTTTAAAAATGTCAGTGCAGGGTAACGTATTTAATACTTCTACTTGCCCATTCATTTTTGTTTTCCATTAGCGACAAGGAAATGTTAATTGGCAAATGCCTTAAAACGACACATTTTAACAAACGAACTGCTATTAGTTGTAAGCGAATCAAAAAAGGCTTGACACCCTTCGATGCAAGCTGAAGGCTATACACAATACTTTTATATCCATCACCTAAGGATGAGGAGTATACTTATTTTGTCAAAACGTTTACAACGGCAGAAGGAAACTTCAGCATCAAATTGCGCATCGATTAAGCATATTCGTCTGTCCGTCCGTCTGCAATGTTTATTGCAAGCATTTCGCTGGGCGCGGAGATGAAATTATCGTTTTCAAGTTTGGCAGAAACATTGCAAGTTCTTGTAGGTATGTTGATATTCCGAATGGGTCGAATCGGTCGAAGAACATGGCCACAGTACCATGTAAACTGAGAACACCTCTGTTTTTCAAAAGATATAAAAAAATTCTTTTTTTTCTCTTTACTCATAAATCTACAAAAAATTTGAAGATATATTCTATCGGCGGACATATTCCACGCCTATACAATATTATGGTGCGTGAAAATTGAATTTTTTTTTCAATAACGAGCAGAATCAAGTTTCGAAAATCCCATAAAGTATACAAATTCTTGGCCAGCGTCAAAGAGTCGTTAAAGTCCATACATTTTTGGCCAGCTTCAAATAAGGAATGCGTGTCGGTCTATTCGTCCATCGGCTAATGTGGCCTTCTATCCGTATGCCCAACTGTGCAGTATCTGCTGTGAACATTCTCCCGTTCGTGAAAAAGAAGATATCGGTTACAAGTTTGGAAAAGAGTTTGAAAACGGTCCAAGCAGGCCAAAGAAATATA
Source organism: Glossina austeni (assembly GCA_000688735.1). Lineage (NCBI taxonomy): Eukaryota > Metazoa > Arthropoda > Insecta > Diptera > Glossinidae > Glossina > Glossina austeni. The sequence continues at coordinate 1,012,834 of KK502435.1, read as the reverse complement.
CAACCAAAACTGAAAATGCCTTTGCTTTCCATGCGCGATATAAATTTCCACAAAATTATTCTACGAAAATAGAACAAAATCCGTTCGGCCCACCCAATATTATGGAGTATGCAAATTAATATTTTTCCCTAACGGTTTTCCTCCCAACCGAATATAATTTTCGTACTTGTTCGAGTTTGCCCTTTCACTTTTGCATGAACACACGTAGCTTAGGCGATTCATGAGCTCATTAAGGATAGCTTACGAATCGATTGACAAAATTAATAAACTTCATTCTTCGAGGTGACGGATATGAAAAAAATTGCGTTCATAATCAAGTCTTCCTCATTGGTATTAGTTCAACATACTTTAATATAATAAGTTACGACGTTTGTTTTTGGCAAAGTCTTCACATTGGCAATAATCCAACTGAATTTAATATTGAACTTCAAAATTTCCCAATGGTCATGATCTATGCGATATTAACTATAATTTTAAGTCGAATTCAACTAAGAAATCATTCAATATTTAAACTTACTCTACGTAACACGTATTCATCAAAGACATCGAACGATTGCAGGAGAAGCGAAGATGACCTCTTACAAACTCTGCACAATAATAGTTATTCTCTATGTCCTTACCTTGGCGCAAAGTGGAGAAATGGCTCCCAAGAAACTTAGAGGCCAAGTAAAAAAATCGAATGGCAATGTGAAACTGAAGGCGACTTTCAAAATCGGTGAGTTACGTGAAATTTGAACAAATTCATTTAAAAGTTTGTAAAATTGGAAAATAACAAAAACAATTTAGCACCCGGCCCCAGCAAACTGAGTAAGCGGAATGCCAAAATGGGCTTCTACAATGGCTTATCTGCGACATCGCCTATTGGTGGCTTTTATTCGGGTCCGTCGGCGCACATGTTTCTGCATTCGTCACCGCTGACAACCACATATTATCCAATGCGTTGGAGTTCTATGATGCCAGGGAATATTTTAAGGCGCACGGATGAGTTTTCACCTTTGCCCTCTGCTGCGACACTCATGGATAATATGAATAGTTTCGGAAGTAGTTCCAGTTTAATGGATAATCTTTTACCCGCCACTGGTGGCAGTTTATGGTCATCAAATGATCTACCTTTAGTGGCTATGAAATCAATGCCGGGAAATGCAAAATTAAATTTTTTAAATAGTTACAATTTAAATGAACCATCATCCAGGGAGTACAACAATCCGTTCGGTGGTCCGTTTAATCAGTATATTTAGTAAAAATAATTGTTTTATTGTTTTGTTTTATTAATAAAATTAAAGAAAAAATTTACTTTCTTTTATTAGATATACAAACTTACTTTAATTCCCTTTCATCTATGATATAAAGATTGTTGTGTTCATTTCTAAGTCCAGTTGGTTTTGAGCTGCTTTTTAGCAATGTTTTTTTTCGGATAATTTGCCCCAGAAGAAGTTGATAAGGACTCATCTTTCTTTGTACCGATATAATATTGTCCGTCCGTCCGCCCGTCCGCCATGTTTCCTTGTGTTCATCCAATCATCTTTGATGATTGTGTTTATTGAAAGTGGATCGGATCGCAACACTCCGTTCCTTCACCCTCGGAACTGTGTGATGATGTAGAATATTTAATGGTAGGCCCTGGCCTGCTGTAATGTTTTTATTACTTGTTTTTAAGATTAAGATGAAATTGGTATAAATCCGTAATCGAGTTCCACACTCGACCCGCCCGCCCCTGTTAATTGAAATATGTAAACAATAAAAGTCCAATAATAGTTCGTAAACGAGAGAGTCTCGCAAGCATTATACTTAAAAATATTCTCAAGCACACACATACTTTAGTCATTCTTAAGAAAAGGGTAAACGATTTTCATATTCTTAGCAAACTTAGTCTAATAATAATTCTTCTCGGATGAGTATAAAGTTTTTAAATTATTTTGTAACACATAAATATCCTCTGGACGACCATTAAAATAATAATGACGTTTTAAATTCGTTAGCCTTGAGTCCGGTTGGTCCGACATTGATCCAATATAAGCTGAATTTAGGACATTTGACGGCGGAGGATTATTATAAGTGGATAACGGAAAAGGATTATTGTTGTTTGGCTGAGATTGTTTGGCACCATAAGATAACGAATTGTAATTACTTGGCACGTGATTATATTGCAGATGTGTTTGTATATCGTTCGGAGAGCCACCCATTTGATAGATATTGTTCGGTTTACCATTCGACATGAAGTTTACGGGCACATTGAAAATTGAACTGAATGAGGAAAACGGGGCAAACGCTGAAGAATGATATGGTAATACATTAAAACTGGGTAAAAACAGATAGGGTGGAGTGGGAAGTCGTACGTAATAGATAGGAGAATTGTTGGGATAATTGTTGCTGACGGAGGAATCACTACGTCTTGCAGCATTGGTGGCCACGCGTGGCATCGAGTCGTCATAATTCGAACTTATGCTGTCCGGCATTACAGGAGTTGCCATCATTTGTGTCGGCATATAGAATGGGTAAGGCACGAAAACCGAGGTAGGAGCGGCCCATATCGGCATATGTACTGTCGGCGCTTCGTAGGATGGAAAAATATTTGAAAATATGGCATTTGCAAGGGAAGGTGGTGGCAGATGACTTAAGGGCTGCTGAGCATAATCATTTTGATATAAATTCCAAGGATACGGACCGTGCTGGATCGTGCCTGCGCCTGCACCTGCACCTGCGACTGCGACTGCTGGTTGATTTTCACGTTTTAATTCACTCAACGTCGGATATGATGGGTCCGTAACTTCTTCTTCCGAATTGTAGGATTTATACAAGTCTGCCATGACATTGGTCTTATCGTTACTGTGAGCATAATGACCCGCCGGCATTTGATTAGACATTAACGGTGAGCTTACATCAAGACTTTGCTGATTGTTATGATTCGCATTTGAATCATGGATTGTACCCGATTGAACGCCAGCTTTCAATTGCTGAGATGGCTGCGTTAGAATGCTAGTCTGTTGTTGCACTGCTTGTACATTTTGCTGATGATTTTGTGTTATTGCCAGCTGAGGCATTTTCAATTGCGAAACATTTGTAGCGGCCAATAAGCGATCGAAAATTGCCGGCACTAAAAATGCCAATAATAACTGAGTATGAACTGTGGCTAGCAAATGCATTTTGCTGTGGTTTAACTAAAAAATAAAATAAAAGAAATTTCATTGAACTTGAGAAGCGAACAAATGCCTTAATGTGTAACTCGTTATGCATAAGCGATTGTTCTGGAGAAGGTGTCTAGCATCGATCATTAAATCTGTGTACACTTGTAAGCATATTTCTGTTTTGTTTGAGTAGCTATAACTGTTTATGTGTTTGTTATAATTGCTTTCTTGATATAGAATTAATTTCTTTGAAAGTTGTATAATATATAAGTTTTGTAATGTATAAGTTTTTGTCTTTCAATTTGTTGAGAGGTCAACACATGTATTGTTCCTTCAGTCGACATATCTTCAGGATCAAGATTTAAATTCTTCCTTCAGTCTTTCGACAAGAGCTTTTATTCTTTCAAAGCAACCACGCAATAAAGCAATTGCTTTAGGAATTGTATTGACAATGGTGCGGTCCATATCCGCAACATCAATTTCAGGCAAATCAGTTGCTTACTCTTACGACTGAGTTACCGGAACGGACATTGAGTACAACTCGTTTACATGGCGAGTGCCAAAAAAGCAGTTGGCGTTCCCTTGGTCTCTTGAAGGCCCAGGTGTGACAGTTTTACGTTATCTACATTCACAAATGAATGGAACTGAGCCTAACCACAAAGAATAGCTTAGTTTAAACGAATTATCGGTAAATTTCAATGCGTTGTGCGGGTGGGTATCGCCCCATACGTGAAAAAAAACTGTCAGTTTGCACTTGTCGAAGGCGATTGTAAGAATAGTTCTTCGAGAAATTTCAAATGGCATTCCCTCTGGGAAGTCCTCCCTTCCTTAAACCTATTGTACGCGGTTGGCTTAAAACCTATTGAAAGCGCTTGTGGTGGCAAAATGCTTTTTTTATTGTTTATAAAAATTCAGCAAAAAACAATATATTAAAACATTTCAATTAAAATAATTTAAAGTTAATTATCGTTTACGGTTTGTTGCTATTATTGTGCCGGTATATACCAGCGCCGTTCATGCATTATTTGTATCATAAATTATTGTCACATTTTTGGCAAACGATACGAACATAATAATAAGCATGAAAACTTTTATTGAAGTGAAATTTTTTATGTAATAATATTAATAAACAAAACGTAACAAAAAAAAAAAAATATATATATATATATATATACATATATATATAAATTATATTCGCTTTAGGGCGAATATTCAACGCAAAGTATTTTATTATACGCCGGCGCATCAGTTGCCTGATGGCGATAGATTTTGATCACTGATCTTTTAGCTGGCCTTGAGAAACAGTCACAAGGGCTCTTAAATCACTTTCTCTTGTACGCTGTAAGCTTTTAATCTCTTTTACCTATTGTGGCAACATTTGCAAGCTGACCGCCTCAATTCCTACTCTGTAGTTTTAGATGGTTTTTATTAATGTATGAAGCGACTGTTAGATCAATACTGCTCTATGCTGTTAGTTATAGATTTTCGCTTATTGTGGACGTGATTGTGAATGGATTATGTCTGCTTTAAAATTTCACCTAAGAGTGTACAGAACAAACTTTAGTTTTCATTAGCAATTGTGTCCTACGATAGTAATCGTTTCCCGTCGCTAGAAACCCGACCATCAAATCGTCATATCAGGGGGGTCGGGGTCAATTTCTAATGTGGTAGACCATACCTTAGTTATAATTGATCTGTCGTCGCAGCTATAGTGAATGGTTGACCGCTAACGGCATAATATACACACCCCTATCTCTCTTCCCCTGTATGTACCATCCAGAGCATTCTTGTGTTTATATGGGACAACCACAGAACGAGAGCTCATAAAAAAAAAAATAAATAAATAACTAAGAAATAAAGGAATGAAAGAACGGTTACGTCGATCAAATACATGTACAGTTTAAGGAATCTCTGATACCTATTTATGGGCATTACTAATGGAAAGACTGACACACTAAGTTCCCAGCCGCCGTTGGTAGAACGAGGAAAAAATTATATTTGTTTAGTCAGTTTAGTTAGATTTGGAAATGCTCTTCTAAATATTTTTAATACGTTTTGCAATGACATCTTGCTGTCCTATAGCTGGTAAGTTATTAAAGACATGCATGGTCGACTAACCAGGATGTACGCCTTAGCTTTCTTTTCCAAAATACGAGATCCTGATGGCTCCGACAACAGAAGACAGACAGACGGATGTACACTGTAAGGATATACAAAGTATAAATGATATCTCCCGTCGGTTAAGTAACTGTTCTTCTAACAGCTTTGTTCACCTCGTTTGCATTTTCATGCAGAAGCTTGCCATTAAATGTCTGTATGAAAGCGAAATGCGGGTAAATTTGGACTCAAAATCGCTAAGCATTACATTTTTGCTATGCTCGCCATCACTGAACGCTGAATTTCTGACCTCTAATGACTCTTAGATTCAAGTGCGCAGCGAGATTGTCCAACAAATCATCCTATCCTCCGCCAAGATCTTTCAAAGTCGTTTGGGAATTTACGATTTTTAATTATTTGTTTATCGTCGCACAACGCAAGTGCGCAATTAAGGTCGTTTGTGGATTTATTTGAAAGATACTATAATGAGTCAAGTCGAACTTGTTCCAGAAACATGTGTTTAGTTTGATTTTTTTCCGCTAAGACATGTTGCATGCACACCCGCTTCTCATTCCACATAAGATTTCAAAATCATCTAATCTTATCAATCTCCCTATTCTTGTGTTCATATCCATGTTGATGGAATTTTCAATATTGGGAAGTTTCCATTTTATTTCACTTACGACTTGAAGATCAAGAGACGACCGAAAATAAAAAAACTCAATTGCACTTCGAAAAGAACGAAAGTGAAGAAAATATTCTTATCAACCACCTAAGATCTAAGGAACCTATAATGAAGCAATATTTGAGAAAAATATTTTCATCAAAGGTACATAACATTCGCGATAATATCTACAAATGCAAAATAGTTTGTCTGTTAAGCCAGTCGAAGCTAAGAAAACTTCTTTGAAGTCGAAGGTTTTCAAACGTGTATTCACATAACGAGTATTGTGTTTTTCTTTGAATTTAAGAACTGTTTCACTAAATGATTCTTTGCATACATTGAAAAAGAACTATGCATAGAAACTATTTCACAGATACCAATAAAAATATTACTTGCGAGCGTTCAATGTTGTTTTTTTTTTTTTGATGAAATTTTCTTTTCTTATTTCAATCTACCGAACCGAACACTTGAGCTGATGAATTTAAAATAAACTCGCAGTCGGGAACGTGCTAATTCTTTATATGGGAATTTTATGGCAGATGGTCGATAATATGCGAATAAACTCAACTGAACGTCACAATTCCGTAAACTCCACATTGAAATCAGTGTACAGATAGTAAATGCATAAAGCATAGGTGTGTTTGTTTGCTAGCATTAAATTGCTGGTAAGCATGCGCAGTGGCAAGTAAACATGAATACCGTCAGGAAGAGTTGAAAACTTGTGTAAAGATTTATTTGTACGCCTATGGCTTAATGGGGCAAATGCAGCGTACGTTTAATCAAAGCCTAGGCACACAGAGCGGAAACAGTAGCAAATATTTTGTCATCAGTTAATTTCGCTTTAAGATCTTTTTTTGTTTTTTCTATAAGTAGAAATGTCGTTGCTAAAGAATTTATTTATATTTATTGATATATTTTTTAAATTTAAAATTTATGGCAAAAGCTAGATCAGCTTTTTTGTAATTAACGAAAATGCAAAGGCTTTGTCCTAGAGATGAAAACGATTGAATTGTCTTAAAAATTAATATCTTTAATAAAATATTCCCTTGGAAAGCTAATTAGACAGCTTGAGAAAGTGATGCCCTAATGGATATAAAGAATTTTTCAAAGTCTTTTCATCTTAAAAGTGCTAGCAACACATTCGAAAAAATGAACAATAAAAATGAAAATAAAAAAATGACTAAAAATTAGTTTTACAGAGCCAAGATTTAAGACAAGACAATTTCTATTGCTATGCGAAAGAATTGCTAACGGAATTGGTATGTAAACTTGCCTCGTGGAAACTCGTGGACAGAGTGTGTGATTGCATTAAGAAAAGTCTGTTGAATAATAGCGGGTTGCGTTTGTTATGAACGAATTCGTAGCTAAACAAAATCATTGCCTTAGAAAACCACAAACACACACACTCTTTAAGTTAGGCGAATGCTAGCTAGACTTCTATGACTCTGCTAGAACACAATGATTTAAACATTCTAATCATTTTAATAAAATTAACTTTAATTACTCAATGCTCGGGTAGATAATTAGAAGATTTCATGTTTTACAAATTACAACGATAAGGCAAAGGCAAGTCTATGTTATATCCAATGATATGATGATAAGCAACATTGTTAACATGCTTCGCTTTTGTGTGAACACATAAATACATGTATGTATGTATGTAAGGAAATTACACGATTTGCGATCGCATTCTTAACTGGACATCATCAACCTACTCTACTACTACTACTACTACCCATGTTCATGAAATTGTTTTCCCCTTCTTTGCTCAACTCTTGCTTGTGTCGCGTACGTTTAGCTACCAGCGACAATCCCTCTTGCATACTATTCACGTTTGCAAACAACACAATATTTATACTTCGCTGACGTTGTCGTTTTAATTAATTAGCTTTGGTATGTCCTTGGGAGGAAAAAAACACAAAACGGAAAAATTTAATTTGCTTAGGTGCGAATCTTTGATATCCATCATCAAGAGCAAATATGCAAGATTTGTTCACTCAGGCAGCCGCTCCGCACCATCCTAATAGTGATACTTCAATTGCTTTCCGAGAACTTTCCCCTCAGCACGACCATTGTTTGCGGGTGGATTACGCATACGTATTAAGTTTTAATATGAAAAATACCTGCATATGTCGATAGTTCAATCTTTCGCTGTCATCCGCAAGTGGGGTATTAATTGCTTTCAGGTAATCAGAACATGTACATATCATTTTTAGCTTCTCGCGTCAAAAGGAGAAAAATCCTTTGGTATTTCTAAGAAAAATTGCTTTCTTTTTACTTTTCACGTGCAGCCAACACTTGCTTAACTTATTCCTGCAATCCTTGGGAATAATTATTTAAATTGGTAGTCATATCTTTTGGTGATGAGATCCTGCCTATCGTTATCAATATTTGCAGGCCTGCGTTTCTTCGAAACATGAAAGCATTATTACTTTCTTAACATTTAAGTTTGAACAGTATTTCTCTTTTTTCTGCCACAGTAGGCGAAGAACGCAGTTTACAATTTACAGCAAATGTTAATCTAAGCTTTGCTGAAATTATTTTTATTAAGACGTTGATATGTATAGTGTTTACAATGTGACTGAAAGAATAGACGTTGCCCGCGTATGCGCAGTAAGCAGAAGATTCGCTTAAATGATTTGTGAAAGATATTCGACTAAGACCTGATAAGATGACGTGTTCGTCTATCATTTCTCTTTAGTCGTTTGTCTTGTTGCTTTTGACATTGTTCACCACCAGTCCTGCCCTGTTATTGTATTAATCGCTAGTGTCAAAATTTTCTTGAATTAATATCTAAAAATGGGGTCGACTATATGTTCAGCGGCTGTTGAAGTACTATTACTGAACCTTCCTCTGTCTGCGTCGGGATAATCTGATGTACATTTCAAAAGTAAAGGATCGAAAGCATGATTTTAAAAAAGTTTACGATAAGTTGCCACTTATTTTTTGTTGACAACAAAAGTTTCTCAACATGTTTTTCCTGATTTTAGGTAGAAAACTATAAATTAACATGGGCTAAGCAACAAGACGAGGTGGCCGAGTGGTTAAGGCGTTGGACTGCTAATCCAATGTGCTCTGCACGCGTGGGTTCGAATCCCATCCTCGTCGTCGCTTCTTAGCACATTCGACATCATTTTGCAAGAATTTCCGAACCACATTCGCTTTTGGCTTTTGCAGCAAAAATGTCCGCAGTTGCTTTTGTAAAGTGTAGGTTTAAAGGTCTTGCAACTTTTTACCCAAGGCTTATGCCTGCATACAGGTGGTTATTATCTATTTTACTGGAAAAGCATTTTTGCCTTTTTGTGTTGTATGCTCTTCTCTCTCTGGCTGTCATCCATTTGTGTTTTAGCCCGTAATAATCCAGTGCTTATCAGGATCTTTGCTTCGGAAATTCAAAAACAAAAAAACAAGAAAATGATATGCACCACTTTTCTTGGAGGGACTTGGAATTCTGTTAGTCTATTTCAAATTTTTAAATAATTTCATCGACTCGTATAAACGTTAAGTGAGTCCTTAAGGAAAACAGCTTTGTTTGTCGTCATTAAATAACACAAATTAACGAAAAAAAGAAATTAAGTAACTGCTAGTACTAATTTTTATACCCAACATCATCATCACATAACATTTATTATTAATGATATATTAGTGATTATATTATAGATAGTACTAACAGATTTTAATCGACTCCAACTTGACCCGCTAAACTTTGCCATACAGACTGTATATGTAATAGTCAGAAGAACTTAAGGTATTTCCGCCTTTTATCATGCCGATCAATTATGAATGGTTTTCTAAATAGATTTAAACTTGTCTGCATTGTTGTTCACCTGGACATTTTAGGCTAAGGACGAACGCAATATGGATTGAATCAAATGTATACGTTCAAAATATTAGGACAAATGAGTATTGAGCCGATTGGTATGAGCGAATTTTTCAATCGCCTAATCTATTTCTAATGGTTCGTACCTAAAGTTACTTCATTATGATAATTTGGTGTAGCAATCACGAGCAGTAATTTTCACTTTATCTCTTCAATCCTGCCATGCTTTAGCTATATCCTTAAGTTTTTTAAAAACCCCTCTAAGGATCCGACTTAAACAGCATATATGATGAAAAGTGATTGATTTATACCATGGATTGCTTTGTAAGAAATGGAAAGCAAAAAACAAACACCACTTATTTTTAATTTACATTTAATTATGATCAAAATATAATCCAGAAGCGTTTGAGATTTAATAAAATGAAAAACAATGCATGTATGAAAACAAAGCATGCCAGTTATATCTTTAAAAAAAAATGCTGAATCGATTGGTATAGTAGAAGGTGGTTCTGGGTGTTGCATACATCTGCACAAGCTTAATACACCCTTGTACCACAAGACTTGTAGTGTATAAAAGAAATAAATCACAACACAATGTCCGTCTGCCCTAGTGGTTTTCACGCAATATAAGCATTTATATGGCAACAAAACCTAATTTTCTGCGCTCTATGATAAAAATAGGTGACGAATACGAAGATTACTGAAAAAAAAAGTCATCATTTGGTACATTTGCAGCATAGGTGGCATCTGGTATTTACTTCAAGCTCTTTCATTTTTCAAAAATAATAAAAGCAACAAAATTTAATATAGCGTGGATGAAAATGCTTAACTCAAGTGCACCGTTTATACATATTAACATATTGACATATTCATTCAATATATTTCACTTTCAATTTGTATCGAATTTGCTTACACCGACTAAACAATTTTACTTGGAGGGTGTCACTATTATGAATTTCGTTTTCATTTATCATCAATACTGTCGATAAGGTAGTTATTTACGAAACGGAGTGGAAAGTAATGAAAAGCAAGCAAGGAGTTGCCAATTGACGAGGTGGCCGAGTGGTTAAGGCGTTGGACTGCTAATCCAATGTGCTCTGCACGCGTGGGTTCGAATCCCATCCTCGTCGCTTGTACCTTTTTTCTCAACTAACAAAATACTCGGCGTTGGGAAAGTCCGACAACATCCAAATATGTTTTTGCAAAAAGTAGAGAATGAGCAAGTACGACGAGGATGGGATTCGAACCCACGCGTGCAGAGCACATTGGATTAGCAGTCCAACGCCTTAACCACTCGGCCACCTCGTCACATCTGTTAGTTTAACCTAAGTTTTTACTTATAAAATACATGAAGTTTTTAAGTACTGCGGTGATGTATTTCAGTTTTTGGAAAAATCGAGCTGATGAAACGATTTCCATTGCACTGAGGACCTCAGGCTGGTCCTGTAGTTATTTATTTTTATATGAAGTTTTCAAACGATAAAAAAGGGAACAGAAACCTGATATGGGTAAGTTATAATCTACTAATAATAAAAGTTTTTAAAATTGCAAAACTATTGAAGTCATTAATTTATCTGTTAGATTAAGAAGGACGACGAGAAATTGTAGACTTTCATTAAAATTTTTCTTTGGGAAGTAAAAAATTTATATACTTTCCTTGGTCAGATTGTGTTTTTGGATTTTCGGTATAAAAGTAGAAATTTATATTGGGCATGGGTCGCACTTTATAAGTAGTAAGCAAAAAACAAGGCAAAGGTGTTCACAGGACTTTGCTGCGTAGGCAAGCTCTTTGAGCCGACTAGGTTCATTTTTGTAAAAAGGAGAGTTTGGCACAGATACTATGCGGGCAGATGAGCCGACGTACCGACGGACATGGTCAGTTAAATTCCGAATATGGAACTCTCCAAGATTTTACATCCTTTATGGGGATATTGAAGATATTGAAAAAAAAATTGAATTTTGTTGCCCTATAATATTACATAGGAGTGATCAATTTTTCCCATATTTGAACAGGTACTACAGCGGTAGCTTAAGAGTGAAGACAAAAAACCCATTTTTTATTTCTTTCGCTGAGCAGATGTGTTTTCAGTTTTCGTAGAGTTGTAGGCGTGTACTTCGGCAGATTTGGCCCATTTTCAATAGCATTCTGGGTGCAAGAACTTTCTCACATCTAGAGGAGGGATGCATCAGTTTTCTTACACATTTGCAACAGGAAATTGTTTCATTTTAAACTTGCGAAATTTTGTTATGGTTAACTTATTTAACAGCCTAAACGGCAAGCAACGCTACAGGGAGCCTTATTTTATCTTTTAAAATGAGAAAACTACCTATTACTTTGGACAGTAAATAGGCTGGGGATCCTGGCAAACTCTTCGTCACACAGTTAAACAACTACTTGAAGGCGTAATAATGCAGCCAAATAATTCGAAAAGTTTATTTCAGTCCCGTCTTAAGAAATGAGTGTAAGTACATGTATGCTTGCATTGCGGTGAAGTCATAAAGACTATTGTAACAATGTGTAAAAAGTCTTTGATTTAACACTAGGGTTCCTGCAAAATAAGTTTTCATCTTAATCGATCAAGGAATGTTTATGTCAAACTTTGGCAAACTTCACTTTCATTTTTGCAACTGTGACGATCTAATCAACTTGCCCATAAATCTAGTGTTAAATATAGAGAGATTTTACATTAGAGATCAAACAGACGTCGACTATGTTCCTAAGATCAGAATCAGAATCGTATGGCAATTCTGATGATTTGAAACTGCATTTTTGAAAAATTAGTATGAATTTTTAGAAACAAACAAAAAAAAAATAAAAAAAATTTACTTACGACGAGGATGGGATTCGAACCCACGCGTGCAGAGCACATTGGATTAGCAGTCCAACGCCTTAACCACTCGGCCACCTCGTCACAGGCTTACGGGTAATCAAAAATAGTATTTAGTTTATCGGAGATTTACTTTATCGACTGAAAAGTTTACCGCAAGCTTTATCAAACAGCTTTATCGTCTTTTTCATAGACGTCATGTAAAAACAAAGAAGTAAAATGAAACGTTTAAATTACAGTATAAGAAAACATTGTAAACAATGATTCTGCTCTACAACAAAACTAGTTAAGATATCTTACTTAAGAGACGTATTAAAATAACATCAAACACGAAAAATGTCCTTTCAGCTGCATTTGAAGTGCGTATATTTCTTTTATTGATCTAACCGGATTCCTAAATCGCTCGAAGAATATCACTACCATTAAGTTACCAGACGGTTGATGATAAGCTTATAGATTCTATTATACTAATTTTTTGGTTATTACGGTTTTGACAAAATGCGTTAGCTATGCATCACAGATTGAAAATAACAGAGTCAGAGGGTCACCAAACTCCGTAAAAGGATATGAAAAGTGTTTGTGCTTGCGCATCTGTGCTATGGATATATGCTGCTCTTTACACCCATAAGAATCCGATTATTATGGGGCAGTCCGATTTCATAACGATATTAAATAAATATGTTTGCCGGTGAATTCACTTAATCAAAAGATGCAAAGATGATTCTTTGACATTTGATGAGTCCTTTGACATTTGAATTTATATATGAATCTCACAAAGCAAATTTGCATGGATGAAGTTCAATTGAATGTCTGTTTTAAGGCATATCAGGTCCATTCTCAATCTCCAAAGATAAATTTCCAATTTTCTAAAAACTTCTGACGATCCGTAGAGACGAACTAAGAATTAATATCAAATTACCTTAATGTAAACGTAATAGAATGGCGTGTTTTTCTTTTTTTTGTGGTATATATATAAACCAACAAATGCAGTGACACAGAAATTATGTCTCTGTTGAAGTAACTGTTAAATTAGACTTTGCTATACATTCATACAAGTGTTTCTACGAATGGGCAATTGGTTGAGTGCTATCTTAAGAATAACGAACTTAATTAAGATACAAGAAAAAAAAAAATTCAATTAATGTAAAGCAATTACATTTATTTTAAGGCCACTGTACGGATTTTATTGTTAATTTATACGCCTGAAAAACTACAGGAACAGAAGCTATGTTAATGATACTTTGCTTTTTTCGAAAGATTTTCGCTTTGCAATAAATAACAATGAATTATGTCTTCTTTTTTCATATGCAAGCTTTTCTTTTTAATTGATTTATGAGGAAAAGTTGTGTTTTAGAAAATAAATAACTAAAGATACTTAGGCATATGTGTGTGTAAATATATCGAATAATTTAAATCATTAACGAAGAATTGTAAAATATTTTATGAAAAATAGATAAAATGGTCATTGCATGCTAGTAGTTATTAATAATTAAAGTAGTTAACATAATTATTATACCATGTGGTGATTATTGAGCAAATTTTCATTACCTTATTTTACACTTTCTAAGCTTCTCTAGTCACCACGATAGGATGTAGCCTACCACGTATATTCCGTCATTCTAGTCTTAGTCCCCCGTTTTTTGTCGAGTCTCCTTAAACTATATCTAAGTGCATAAATTTTCTTAACCACGTCTTCTGCAGTCACTGAGTCACCTATTTCTTCTGTCAGTCGGTCTTAATCGCTTGTTATAACCTGATTATTGCGATAACAATTTTTGTGTAATCAGGTTTAATCAGGTTTAATCCGAGGGTGTGACCACCTTAAGTGATAATATAAAGTATAACTGCATCTGCAATCTTTAGTCTACTATCTTTTATCGGATCTCTTTCGTAACAACGATTCACAGATCAACTTTGGGCATGAGTCTTAAGAAAGAAACTCTGCAGTCTGAAAACATGAAAAAAGAAACTCACAAAAATGGAAAATTTGAAAAACAAAGTGTATGTTATCATCAACACGTTAACACCTGTAGACCGTCTAAAAAAGAAACAAAAAAACATCGCTCATACTGCGAAGTATATTATGTGCTTGAAATTTAAAGATAACCAAAATTCGACACACAAACCTAATATTCATTTTCTTTCTTATTTATTATCAACTTACTTAAATTGTTTTAATTTATTTGCACAACTTTCCAAAATGCACGCCTTACTTATTTAGGAGATTCAGTTGTTGGTGATCCAATTAACCTTTCATTGCATACTTTCGCATAGAGTTCAACTATTAAATACAGTTCAGACTTAGGAAAAATCAAGTGATCGCTTAAGTCTTATAAATCTTAATAAAGATGCAATAAAACTGCAAAGATGCAATAAAACACTGCCGAAAGCCACACTCGCTGTAAAGCCAATTTCAGAAACTGATCAAGTGAAGTAAACAAAAGAAAGTTATTGAGGTTTTTTTCTTATTAAACCAGATTGATCGGCGCAAGTTGTTTATGTGTAGGACGATGTGTTTGGAAAGTTGCAGTTAATGAATGTAATCAATTTATTAAAGTTGAAATAAATAACAAATTCCTTAACTGCACTAATGCTTATAAGACGCGCAAGTAAATGGAATTGTGACCTCTGAATGCATTAGAACTGGTCGAGCTCTGCGACTACCCTTTCTCCATTTGATAAACAATGGATGGGCAATAATACCCAAGAGCCAAATAATGACGACTGCAGCATACGCGTATCAATAACATCGACGATCAAGCTGCATATCTACGGCGGCCAGACGGCTTTGTCGCATTATGGTTTACTCCAATCATTATTAGTAAACCTTATTAGGTGTACCCTAACGCAATCGTGACAAAAAGTGTAGGCGTAGTATGAAGAAAATCGGCCTTACGTTACAAAGCTTGCTTAGGATATGTTAGCAGGACAGCAATGCCTTCATTGCTATTATCAGCAGACATTATTCCTTCTGATTAACACATGATTTTTAAATGGCAATAAGACTGGAACGAAGAGAGATACGCAGATGGATAATCTCAAGAGACCAGTTGTGCCTCTCTGCACGGAGTTTTATATATAAGAGAAATAATGCTTCAAATGCTTCAATGCTTCGACATCCGTGTATAAAATATCAGATGTCTTTATGCATCAAATCGATTGGCTATTTAGACTGCTTTCAGTTAAGAAAATGTTACAAAGTAAATTTCAATTTTTAAATGTTAATGAAATAACTGGACGATTAATGTTTATTTAATTATAGAAAGGCGTAAATGAAATAATAATCTCGCACCATCTGACATATTGTTATGCCAGATATGCCAGATAAGCATCAGATCGCATTTAAAATTAATGAAAAAGAAAAAAAAAAAGAGCTGAGAAACTTAAAAAAGGCGTTTTTCACGTTAAATAATGCAAAAGATTTATTTAATATAAACCGAAATGTTTAATTTCACATTCGTTTAATTCATTTGAATGAACACTAAATTGTGAAATAGCATGCTAAGGCAGCCCCAGCTGCTTGTTAACATGCTGAAGAGATAATAATTTTTACATGAAATTTACAACAAACTTTACATGTTTGTTGCAAGCGAATCTTATTTATGAAAATATAAACACATTAACTACATACGTTATTCACGGACACATGTGCAAATGTCTTTCTATGCTCATGTAAGTGTGTACATGTGCATGCCTAGATAGATATACACGAGCGTTTATTATGATACACCACCCATGGTGGTGGAGTTTTCATAATCTGGTCCAGCTAAATATATGGCATAACCATGCGTGGTCAAGGACATGCTTAAGAAGTGAGTTTGCTTTTCTCTTTTTTTCTTTTCGGGCTTCTTTACATTCCTTAAGTTGTTCAAATTATTTACTACCTAACCAGAGCAATAAAGTGAGGCGTATGTTAAAAATAGTTTTAAGCCAATAACGTGATTAATGAATTTTCAATCAATTTATTTAAACTGACAAAAAACATGATATTACTTGAAAAAATTAATGTTGTTCTTTTTTTTTTTTGCAATTCTTGGGCAGCTTAAAAAACGTTCTGAAGTTTGATTATTATTTGGGTTTTTCCCAAGTCAGCATTTCCAAGGATTAAATATTAAGCTTGAATGGTTGCCACTCGCAGATGCTAAAGGGATAATGAAGTGTTTTATTGGAGATCTGGAGAAAAGCACAAAATTGAATTTGATTTGATACGGAAACGATGGCTTACATAAGGGAACGGTCTTCTCCCCTGACAAGTGGTTGTTTTCTTTTAATACTATATAGAATTTTGATTTAAGGAAAACTTATTTGTAATCGGGAAGTTTTGAATAATTTCATGCTCCAAATACATTTCTGAAAGTGAAGGATTATATATATAAAACAAAGACAAAAAATTTGGAAATTGAAGGAAAAAGTCTCGACTCTCTTCATTTCACTGCTTAGACGAAAATATTACGAATGGTCTTTGGCCTAAAAAAACTTTTCACTAAAGGGAGCCCTCCTGCAATCTAGCGTTCTGACGATTTGCTCGCCGGACGTCAATGATATTTTGCACTCAATGGGACCGATTGGTGTTTTGTGGCGAAGTTTAAATTGATAAAGGGGGAGAGAGAGCCTCGTTTCTGTGGCTGTATGGAATTATGAAATCATCTTAACTACGGCTAATCTAATCAAACATAGTAGAGTAAGGTCTCTGTGCTCTCACACTATCTATAATCAGAAATCGAATCTTAAGTAGCCTCAACGAAATAATTCGTCGTTTAGACGTCTTTGCAAACAATATCCGGAGTTTTCAAATAAGTAAAATATGTATTCGCTAAAGATTTCTTTCACAATCTCCCAAGTTAATCAATGCGCGTCTGAAACATTAGTTTGCCGATATCCATGCTTCATAGGTAGCGTAAGGTACCCGTTGCCAATCTCTTATCATCTAACACAATGTTGTTGGCGTCTGTAGATAAGTGAGCATTTTTCATCAGCTGAGGCTTTTGATAATTATGAACGACTATCCATTTACTTTGTCATATACGATTCATATATGTTTTAGATTAATAAGATTTGATTTGGTTAAAGTGTGCCCGTCCGTCTGTCCATCTCTGACTCTCTGTTTTTCGGTTAGGATAATTAAGATAGGAAACTAAACCCAAGACATTTAAAGATTACGGCCTTCGTTGTAATTTAAAAATGGGCGTAACTCATTTACAACCACATTTGCAAAATATTATAAGTTGCAGTTCCTGGCAAATTCGGCAAACACACTAGAGGAAAGTATCTGATATTGTAGGGTGTGTCCGCTTGCAAACACGCCCACATTGTACAAAACGAACTAGACCAGCAGTACAACATGCGAATCCATCTACTAATCTACAATCAGATGAAAACATTTCTTACGATCCGCTAAAAGATTCACGCAAGAATCGTTCGAATTTCAATGCGTTGTCTTGAAATGATAGGTACCAATAGTTCGTCGTGTAGGGCAAATGTAATTTTTTTTTTTACTTTCTTGTTTACCCGTAGAAGAATTTTGTGGCTAAAGAATGATAACGATTGACTGTAAACGCATAACATTTCATGAAATCAAAATCAAGTTCAAGTTTAGTAAAATAAATAAATGAGAAAGAAGAAAAAATTTTACTCGTCTCTTTATTTATGAAAGTAGTTTCAATTTCATCTCGGCCAGCTGCTTTGGCGACTGTCATTGTCATCATATTATCGATAAACTGTTCGTGCTACTTGTCTTAGGTCTGAGTGCAATAACAAAAAGCGTTAAATACGTGACTATGCCAGAAGTGGGTAACTAAGCTAGCGATGCCTTGAGGTACAGCGTTTTATTTTATCATTTTTATTACCACAAAGCATTTCTCCTTTTTCTTCATAAATTCGTTCTTTATGATGTCTAGAAAATCATACCATATATCAATATATATACGAAGAGAGTCTGAAATCAACTGTAACCTTATACTAATCGTAGACCGGTAAACCGCAAAACATTGACTTGATTACAATAAGTAATGGTGTGAAGACTATAATTCAAATAACCAATGAAAAGCCTACATACACGTCAAGTAAACCAAGTTTCTGTCTTCTCTTAACGAGGTAGACTTTGACTGAATAACTAGACTCAAAGGTATTCTTTTTGATTTCAAGTGACAGATTTGCGCAATTGCTTTTTTTGCTTTGGATTCCAATTTAGTCAAATATTGGTGAGATGTTTCTATTCCGAACTATGTTCAAAAACACAGTTACTATCGAAGAAAAGGGTAACAAAAAAAAAGTCTTTAATTTGACTGAAAAGAAAGATGGACAGAAATGCACCTTAGAGTGAAGAATTATTTACGTGCCTCACTTGTTCTTTTTCTTATGACAGCTCTTCTCGGATTTACTTTCAATAACTTGATTCTGTCCGATGCTAGATTACGTGGTGCGTCCTCCCTATGACGGATTACCCATTTCTTGCAATTTGACGGAAATTTACATAATAAAGCGGTCGCGTAAACGCGATCAGCTTAAACATTTTTTTTCTGCTTTGCTGCCACAATATTCTTTTCCCTTCTTCGACATCTTCATCTTGCTAGTTTGATGACGAACGTCATTAAGTATATATGTATATATATATATGCATCCAATTTTGTTCGAAATTTGAATCTTGAGGAACTTTCGAGAATTTGCAAACAATCGTACAACGATTTAAGGTTCTCGGTTTCGATATACGGCGACCGTAAATTGAATATGTTTAAGTACATACTTTATCTACTCGCTATAAGACCGCATAAAACTGAAACGTTCATTCAAAAATTGAGAGTTTCGAAAATGGTCGTTTGACTAACCACTTGAGCAAGTTAAAGTTGGTGAAAACCAATACTGACCTTGGAGGAGGTTGGCGCTGGGTGAGTAGATTTCTGTGTCCATTTTTAGGAACGAACCGCTACAACTGTAAGTTAATTCCAAAACACAGTGCACGCGACTGCATTTCAAAAAAATTTAAGCATACGAATTTCGATTCCGTAAAAGATCAATTATTTATAAACAATCTATTGTCTATTTAAAGTTAAAGATGAACATTTCAAAATTTCCCCTAAGGGGTATAGAACTTTTTTACTCGGATTACTCATCATCAACCTAAAATTATCTTCAAGGTTATATTACAGGGTATAAATTTTCTCTTAACCAAACAATTCACTTAAGAGCCTATAAAACATCATAAAATACTGTTTTTGGTTACTCATATAGTGTAAGGTTTTCTTCTGCTTTCCTTTCTTTTCTTTTCTTTTCTTTTCTTATTTTCTCGATCTTTGCAAGAAATTTATTTTTTTGTCTCTCGTTTTTTATGTAATTGAATTCAATTCATTGCATTGATTTTAATTACCAGCCAGAGTTCATACATACATGCGACCATTTGCCACAAGCACACTAATACCATGCGAACACAATCATCGCAGTCATCGCAGAATACCAGTAAAGTAAAGAATCAACAAAAAATCAGTTACTTTAATGGTAATAAACATTTCAACGTCATCATTAACACAAACCATATGGAAGAAGTTGAAAAAAAAAAATAAAAATAAAAATAAAAAAAAATTTGCAAAAATAAACGGCACTGCACATATACACAAACTATACGGGCGAAATAGTGGAACACAAAAAAAAAAAACAAAAGCACAACAAAATTGTACGCAATAACATTTCCTCAATGGTTGGCTGAGAGATATTAAGTTTTAAGAAAACACATACGCGCCTATATGTACGCATTAATGTAAATACCTGTACATAAGATAACATACATGCAACACCTTTTGTTTATGCAGTATATTGTTGTGTGCTGATGTTGATGCTGTTGTTGTTGCTTCTAAATTACTTGAATATTGTTGTTAAAGCTACTGCAGTCATCAGTGTCTAGGTGGATTTTATTTTAACAAATTGTTGTTCTTCACCGTTTGGCTGCCGCTTTTAGCTCGTGTGATGCAATGCGTACATGAGTGTATTAGTGTTTCTGGGCACACAAGAATGGGGTACAAACGCTAGTTTAGCTCTCACTCGCCAGAGTATCTTTTGTTTTGTGCTGTGTGTGTTTAGTTTCTTCTTTTTTCTTTTTTTTTTTTTGGTTTTTTTTTTTACCTTTAAAGAAATACAAAATTATTTTGTCTGAGATGCTCATTTATTTACGGCTGTTCAAAGTGTTCACAACTACGCGCGGCCTCAAAATAAATTTTGTGTAAATACAAAATAAAAAAAAATAAAAAAAATCGTATTTAATTAATTTTTTATAAGTAACTAAGTAAATATTATATTTGGTGTGAGGGTGGATGTTCATTTGTCAATGTGTGTTTGTTTGTTTGTGTGTGTGTGTGTGTGTGTGTGTGTGTGTGCACCGTAAGTTATGGATTTAAAAGAATTCTATGAAAATATTTCAGAAATTTTTAATTTTTTTTCGTTCACAAAAAAAATATTTTTTTATATAAACTAAAATGAGTGCGAAATATATGTGTTTTTTTTAAAATTAATCACTAAACTTATGTGAGGCGTCTAATGCAAAAATGTTAAAGTTTGTTTCTTAAGTCTTTAGTTATAATCTGCCCCTTACTTTTCGTGACTACTTCGTACTTGAATTCTTCAATAATTATGTAATGTTGACTTTTAATACCCATTGCCGGACGGTGAGGGGTATATGAACTTAGTCGGAACGTTTGCAACGCCCAGCAGGAAGCTTCAGAGACTCCAGCCCAAAGAATATGTACTTTTGATCAGCACCAAATTCTGAATCGATTTAAGCATGTCCCTCTGTTCGTCCGTGTGCAATGTTTGTTGTAAAAACTGAAGCTATCGACTTTAAATTTAGAACAAATATTGAAAGATAAATCTACAAAAATGTTTATTCTATCAGCGAGGCTGTAATAGCTGTAAAAAAAGGGGACCATTGACCACGCCTACCTGATATTAAAGTGTATTGACCTTTATAAGGCGCAAAAAACCCCGAAAACCCCATAAATTATATAAATTCTTGTCTGTCCATCTGCTCAACTATATATTATCGGTGCTAAACATATCAAAGTTCGACTAAGGACACGCTTACAACGCGAACACGCCTCTGCAACAAAAACATGTTACTCATAAAGTTCAACTCATACACCCTACAGATTTCCACTTTTATTCCTTAGTCGCGTTCACCCAATATTGTAAAGGATAAAAATGAAGTGCTGTTCCTTTTTTTTAGGCTTTTTTAGGATAACGGTGGTGGGAATCTAAAATTCGGTCACAATCGACTGTAATTTACTTGCTTGTTTTTTTTTTTTTTATCATCGATTTTTCAAGCAATTAAGTGATTTTTATTGCATTAGAAGAAATTAAACAAATATGAGAAAAATGTGCATTTACATATGCGTTGAAATGATTGAAAGGTTCAAACTTCTTTGTGTATGACATTACGAAAAGTAAATAAAAGAAATAGAAAGAAATCAATACGAGCATCCCATCTGCGCCTTTCCCAAAACTCCATTGTTAACAAAAGGTGACTTCGCTCTAAAATAAACTTGACAGCATGGCTCATGGCTATCGATCAAAGATATTAGCCCGGAGCGTGACTTATCAGAAAAGTCAAAAATCCCTTTTCAAAATTTTTCAAACTATCTTTTGCTTAGTCTACCAGAAACTTTACCTTCACCAAACACTTTCAATAAATTTCTACACGCTTCTGCGGCATTTGCTCCTTGTTGGCATTCGTACAAAATGCAGTGGTGTAAGTAGATTTTATCGGTAGCCATAAGTAGAAGATCGCGTCCCACTTAATACCCATATGAATCGTCTTCGTTTTAGTTCATTTGCTAGGCCAGTATGTGTACATGCAGTGACAAAAAGAGAGAGCCAAATATGCGTCAAATGAATACATGCATGCTTGTTGAAACTACCCCCAATATAGGATAGAACTTTCCGATAAGCCTCTTAGGTATGGCTAGCCCTTTTTAGTAATTTGTTAAAAAAAGATAAAAGTATTTAATTATGCACCTTGCAAACGCGCCTTAGTATGGCTTTATAGTGTTATGGTTACTAAATTAGGTAACTCTAAAGTCTTCTATGAGGGGAAACGTTGCGAATTCTTTCTTAACGCAATATGTAGACAATGAAAAATGTGAAAAATGTGAGATCATAAAGCAAATATTAATTTTGGAATAGGAAATTAGAGAATATTTTGATAGTAAAGCTTATTAGAAAGCTGTTGTCGATTGTGAATCTTTGAACGTTACGCTTACGTAGTTAAGAAATTTGAAAATCAAATGCAACTCTAACCGGCTCTCTTTATGATAATGATAACCCTTTAGATATATATATGTATGGATAGTTGACGTTTTCATCTTTCAACAGGAACTGCAAGTCATGTGAAATAGATCGTAAGTGCTCTGAGAATATTAAAAAAAAAAAAAAGTCATCGAACTTCTATAGTCGTTTAACGTTTTATTTTATATATATATATATATATATATATATATACATATATATATATGTATAAGAAAAGAACTATTTAAGAAATAACTTATTATTAACGCAGTTTATATTCAGTCAGATTTTATGACCTTGAAAAGTCATCTTGATAAATACAGAATTAAATATATGCGTGTTTTTATACCTTTTTATTATATTTTCTTTCTTTGTTGTCGCTTTGTGACTGTTGTTGTTGTTGTTGTTGTTGCAGTGTTTCACTTAAACTTTAAACGATATCGGATGCTCTTCTGATCATTTTTATTATTTTGTTTTTATTCATCAAGCAAGACATGAAACGTGCGAAACTTATACAAGAATAATTATGAATCAGCTAAAGTTTTAAATCAGTCTATCTGTCTCAATGAATTCCTTTCGTATACCCACCACCGATGAATGTATGACTGAGCATATTCGCTTGTCGAAACGTTTGCAACAACAACAACAAAGCTTTAGAGACCCCGCAAAGCATACAAATTCCTAATTAGCATTAAATGCTGCAACAATGTAGGCATGTCTGTCCAAGTAACTGTCCATGCCTGCGTCTACGTAATATCTATGGCAAACATTGTTCTGGCTTTAAATTTGGCAAAAGTATTTGAACTTCTTGTACACAGATCGATATTGAAAATGTGGGAAGGTGTGAAAAAATGGAAAACTATGAGCCATGCCCATGAAGATATTTTAGTTTATAAAAGTTTATTTTTTGTTTAGCCTTTGTTAAGATGAAAGTGGTGGGTGTATAAAAGATTCATTCGCAGTCGAATATAATTTTAATTTTTATTTTTTTTTTTATTATTATTTTTCTTTAAGGCAATGAAACCGAAATGCATGTTTTGCTAAGCAATTGCGAATTTAACGCTGTTTAGATACACTTATCCCTTAATTTAAACGTTAATTATTCTCTGCAAGAAATCGCATTACGAAAAATTGTATAAAGCGTGCCGGCAGAATTCTTTGACATCGGAAATACGTATTCTTCAGTAAAGTAGACATAAAAAAAGAGATTCCCCAAGAGAATGGATGATTTCAATATAGTACGTCTATCGGTCTGCCTGATAGCATAGAAACTAATGCTCACAAAACAAAAAAATATGATTTTAAACTAACACGTTTGCAGTATTTCCGCAAAAAGCACATAAAGCGTACATAATCCTCAAAACCATATAAATAAAACTTCACGCAAGTCGAGAGTTGTGTGTGAATTAAAAAAAATTATATTAGAATTTTATAAATTTAGATGTATTTAGAAGAAAGAAAAACTCATATATTTTACGTTTTCTATTATGTTGTGCTGAGTCTAAGATTTCTTTCACAGTCTTATATACATAT
Organism: Glossina austeni; assembly: GCA_000688735.1. NCBI lineage: Eukaryota > Metazoa > Arthropoda > Insecta > Diptera > Glossinidae > Glossina > Glossina austeni. The sequence continues at coordinate 988,501 of KK502435.1, read as the reverse complement.
TTTTTTAATAATTGCGTTACTCTTGAAGTTTTAGTTCAAATTAATCTGAGATTACTTGAATAACAAAAAATATTTATGCATCGTTTATTTCTCTCCAAAGAAACTCGAAGAACAAAACAAAACCCAAAACAAAAAAAGAAAACAAGTACGAATGTTGGATTCAGCTGGAGCCGAATCTCGCATAGCCATTACCATTAAAATCTTTGGCGCTCAATACTCTTATTATATAAATGCATCGTTCACCGTTTTAAAAAATTAATCTACCGCGTCGTGACGTCCACCGCAATTAATTTAGAATTAACAGAGTTGGCTTGTCGCCTTCTACTCGCCAAGACCTTTTATTTGGTACCCATATCGCTGGGATTATTAGCAAAGAATTAATAGACCGGGCCGTGATGTCCACCATATTTACTTTGGAATTAACGCATTTTCAGGCAGATAACATATCTTCATTCGAAAAATGTGCGAAACGGTTTGAAGCATTCTGTCTTGTTTGCATTGCGATTAACGAGCATAAAAGTGAGAAGAGGTAAAAAAAGAAAAGTTAGTCACTTATAACTTTGCGAACTTTTAATATTAGAGCTTTTCGTAAAGTTAATCTGGAAAACTTCAACCTTTTAATGTGCAAAAGTCCACAACATTTTTGTTTAGAAAAATGAGATTGCGTTCGGTTTACGCTTCGCTTGTGCTGTAATCAATTTAGCTCATTTTCAATGCCAATTTGCGTGCGACAATTTCCAACGTTTTTACCAAATTTGAAGCCGATATCTTCATTGTTGTGGCCAGGAGAGTGTCAACAACACACACTACACACCCCACAGACATGACTTAATCAATTCAAATTTTCATGCCAATGAAGAAGGTACATACTTTATAGGGATTCCGAAACTTCCCTAAGGCCCTTCCCCTTACACTTCATCAATCAAGACCAGCTTACACCATTTCGTTTAATAAATTCCTTCATTTACCTTCGCTAAGAAATACAAAAAGTTATACTATTTATTAGAACCGTTATATGAGAGGCATCCGAAATACGAACCAACGTAGTCAATATTAACGAAAGTTAATTCTTTTGTCAAGAAAATCACTATTTTCAACCTTAACCCTTATCTAGAAATTAATACGAAAAATATATCTATCTGACCCATATTTAGTGCAGTAAGTTTTGATTCCTCATCTTTCCTAAAAGAACGGTAATAAGCGGGAAGGTTTAAAAAAATGATCTCATTCCTTCCACATTCTCCGAATTTGTATAGCAGCCAAGAAAAGGACTTTCCAACGATTTTTGTCGAAAAACATTAAAAAACGGTCTTATTTGTAAATGGAATATGCGTATAAAAATGTAGCGATCAATCCCATTTTTAATGGCATTCAAGCTTGGTTTAAACCACATCGCTATAAACAATTTTATTAAAATGTTTTGAAATTGTAGCGTACAGATTGACCACAATAACTGCTAGACAGACATCGGATAGATGGACAGACAGATAGGGTACGCGCTGAAACGATTGATATGATAAGAGATGAGTTTATCTCTTGTTCTGCTTACTGTAGGGCATAAAAATACATTAAAAGAAAAAATCGATCGAAGAATCGATCACTTACGGCCAATTGGAACTGGTTTCCTACACGCACAACGCAGTGGAGACCGCAAAGGAGGAGAACGAGATAGGCTAGTGGCTGCAGCCCAGCGATTGTGTGCCCAACCAGTAAGGATTATGCCTTTACTAACAGGACATTCATTACAACCAAGACTAAAATAAACTCTACCACCCTGGGATTTAAACCGGCGATCACTACCTTATACGATATTTCTGGCAAATTGATTCAAACAATTTATTTCTTTCGCTTAAATCGCTCGAAAATCTAGCTCACAGTGTAATTTTGGAGTCGCAAATACAATCTTGAAGCAAGGAAAGCATACTGAGTGAAGTCAGCCGTCTGGCCGGATTGCGTAAAGAATTTTGGAACAATTTATTGGTTTATTTCTAAACGGCAATCAATGCCTGCCTCATATAACACGTTTAATTAATTTGAATATGGACTGTGGGTGCGGCAGGATTGTGTCTAGCATTCGATTTAGATATAATTGCATTTTCTACTTGTATAAGTTATGTAATACGAGTGACTGGAGCCGCAGAGACTATGTTGAGTAAATCAAGTTTTTAGACGATTTCACATTTTTTCACTCCAATACAATCGACTTTTATATAAATAAAAGTATGCCACTCTTTGAATAATTAAAGATTTCCTTAAAAGCGCAACACGCCAAGACTAGCAAAACAACAAAAAAAACAAAAGCGAGAACTTCACAATATTGAGTTTTCCGTGAGCCTATAATGTCTACATTAAGATGTGCTCGAGAGGTTGCTCTTCATGTTGTGAAGACGAAAAAAATGACCGACTTAATCTATCTGGATCTTAAGACCTGTTGGGGATTGCGCTATTCGCTATACATTTACTACGAAAGATATGTGACGAGACGCAATTAGCACATGACTTGAATTTCAAAGAACAAAACAAAAGAGCAAAGAAGAAAACCAAAAACACTCTAATTGCATGTCTGTCTAACATACGCACGCACATATATTGCATTTCATTTTTATTTATACATGTTTGTACTTTCTCAAAAACATTCTTGTATGCGCAAACACACATGCGCGCACACACACACACACACACACACATAACTCTTGAATAATATTTTAAGTTGCGGAAAAGCCAACTACAAGACATTTATTACAGTTTAACTGACCACATAACAGAGTTGGCCAACAGAAGAAATGTTTTTCTTTTCTTAGTCATTTTTTTTTTTTTTTGTTAATAATATTCTTTGATTGATTCATAAGTACATAACAGCTGATCAAAAAATCCAGTGATTTTAGCCAACTTTTATCAATTTTGAAATTTTGTGATTGCAATTTGAAAAGGTCCCGTTTTCAGTTAATCTGCAGCCAATTGTCTAGAAACTATTTTAAGATGAAATTCCTTGATAAACAGAGAGAGAAAGGTTAACCGCATCTGACTCTGTATTATAATACTTGTTACATTTTTTTTTTGCCGTACAATACCTTTATCTTAAAATTTCATTGGAATTTCCTCTTATGCTACTTTATTGTCGCTATTAAAAGCAACAAAGGCTTTTAGGAAACGCTTAACTAGTGACTAATGAAATTTTAGCTATTAACACAAATTTTAAGTGTCGCGAGATTTAATTTGCTTATAAATTTTCCCGGACCATAATATCAAAGGGATTAAAATAGAAAAAGACGGATAGACTTATCTGAATAAATGTTCTTTTTTCTTCTTCTTAGCTTGACAGCAGCATTCTAATACACGAGTGTGTTTTACTTTCATCTAAACCAGAGTATCTTCTTATTCATCTTTATCTCGTCTTCAACCGAGTCCTCGATTAACGAAATTATGGTAACAAGATTTTTTATTGAAACAAGATCTCGAAAAATCATGCAGTGTGAGGAGATGAACTCTTCAATCAAGAGTCGTCCACCCAGACAGCTTTTGGCGAATAGTTTTCCACGAACGACGCGTGGAACTCAAAGAATGAAAAATATAGTACAACTGGGCTATGCACTGCTTGGGTAATTCATCTTTTCTGACACCGCTGTAACTCTTTGAGACATTTTCAACAGCCATTCGAGTCGTGAGGTTTCGCAATCGCTCTGTTCGTCCGATTGACTTCCATTTTATTTCTGATTAATCACGAAATCGAAAAATGCTCGGTTTAGGATTTTTTGTTTTTTAACATGACGCTGATTTTTTATAGTTGAAAATAAAACTTCAAATTTATAGTTTATAATTTGTGACTAACAAGCAATAAACATAGAAGGCAAAGGTGTTCCCAATCTTTTTTTTCCATAGACGTGCGAATGTTGCCGACGTACCCTTTGATCGGTTTAGATCATTTTCAAATACTTTTGCAAATTTGTAGGCGGGAGAATATTTATGTGCCTGTGTAGGTGGGTCGAATTCACCTAAATTCGAATATGTTTCTGTTTTTTTCCTCAATTTTTGCTTTTGTGAAAATATCAAACCAAGAGCAGACATTGGACGCACGAACGGACGAATGAAAATTAGATTACCTTATGGTAATCAAGGGAACATATTCACTGTAGACTCTTGGAGCCTTACAAACGGTATGCAAATTATATCATATCCACTTTCTTCGATATTGGATTTAAAAACAATAAGATCGATGGAGAAATTTGATCAAAAGCAATTATCGTAAATTATTCATTCAAATCAACTCATTTAACAGCTGAAGGTGAATATAAATGCTATGTTGTGTCTTACAAAAAATTCAATCACTTATAGCACACATCAATTGTTAAGGAGACCACCATCAAGTGTGAAAAGAATTAATTACAAGCGGCGACGATCTGTTAAGGTGTTTGAAATGTATTTTGGTTTAATCGCTAATCATTAATTAACGGCTAGCAACGCCAAGAGCATTGACTTAATCAGACATGTTGCAAACGTTGACTTACTCACAAATCTTTTTGGCTGAATACCTGCAGCCACATTATTAAAGTTGAACAACCAACTAACAACGGCACAAGTTTAATATATGTAATTAGTTGAATTTAAGCATTTATTAGTGAAAGAAATTTTTTAAAAAAATATTTATCGGGGTTTTCTTCTGTGCTTTTTTATACCCATCACCGAAGGATGAGGGCTATGTTCATTTTGTCAAAACGTTTGCAACAGTCAGAAGCAAGCATCAGGGATTCCATAAAGTATATATATTCTTTATTTATATTTAAATATATCCATCTGTCCGTCTGCTGTATGCATTCTCCTGGCTGCTAAAAAGGAAGCTACCGGCTTCCAATTTGCCAGAAGCATTGGAATTTCTTGGACGCAGGTTGTTATTGAAAATGGCCCGAATCGATCGAAAGGCAAGTCGGTAGTACCACGGAAACTGAGAACATCTCTGTTTTTGATAGGGTAGGGAAAATTGAATTTTTGCTCATTATTCATAAACTATAGCAAATAAATGTACAAAAACTTAATCGCATATTCTATGGTCGACGCCGTATGGACGACGCCGTTGTACACAACAATGGAAAAAATTGACCACGCCTATCCGATATTACAGTATATCAAAGTTTAATTCTTTTTTCAATATCTTTATAATGCGCAGAAACAAGCTTCGAAAACCCCATAAAGTGTACAAATTCTTGGCCAGTTTCAAATTTGGAATGCACCTAAATATGTCCACCCAATCGTCTGTCCATCTGTTTATTTACATAACTTTGTAGTACTGTGGTAAACATACTCTGTTAACGCCACAAATTTGCAAAAGAATATGAAATTAATCTAAACTTTCCAAAGGACACACCCGTATACCTATACGACAAAAACTTTTATTTTGAAAGTAGAAAACATTAACTACGCCCACTTCATATTATAGAACATGCGAATTTTCTTCTTTTACTCCTTTTGTCTTTTTTAGGATAACGGCGATGGACATAAACGATTCGGTCCCGACAGAATTTAATTTTCTCACTTGTTTTTTTCTTTTTTTTTACAGAATGTTATCTTCACTTGAGCGTAATGTCGGTTTTTGGCTGCTTTCCGTTTTTGCCGTAACCATCACGTCACCTTCACTAGTCAACTCGATGATAATCAATACTAATACTTTAACTGCAACGGGAACAGCAATAAATCAACCAAAAGCTCGATCGCATTTGGCTTCCAAATTGATATTTCAAAGTCCAAGCATGGACAATATACTTAAGGAATTTATAGTTTCGTCGAAACCCCTACAACTACGCAAATACTCAAATCGTCCTAAGATTAAGAAAAGCAAGAAAGATTCTCGTATCTATTTTATAGCAATACCCCCATTACCATATCGGTTTGTACCTGGTCGAGGGTACGATTATCAGCCTTTGAAAATAAAGCCGTTATTATTGGATACAAAATTCAGCAATAAAATTATGGGCGATAAAAACAATTTACCGATGAATTTCCATCAATTTGAAAAATCTCAACAGTCGACAAATGTGGCAGCGCCGCAGAAATCTTATCGAATCGATACGGCAACGTCACCAGTATCGCCTACTGCTAAATTACCTGCCGAAAGTAAAATCTACAATCTAGATCGTGCAGACTACTATTTCAATGGGCGGCCTACGAGACTACAAGTCGTCCACGCAGCAGACAAGTTTAAATTGAATCCAGATAAGCTCAAAACAAACTTATTTTTTGATAAAAATGTAATTTACTGAAATGTTTACGTTCAAATGGGAACGAAGAAGAAGAAAAAGAGAAGACCAGCAAATAAAATGAAGAGAGGAAGAAATGAACGAATGAGTATTCGATTACCCTATAGATAATGCGCTGTCCTAATAGATGATCAATAAGGATTATAATTAAATATCGAGTTAAAGTTTTCTTCGTTTTTTCCCCTTAGATTTACTTCATGTAGAACGTTCTCTCTCTCGAGAAGAAAATGTTATTATTTATGGGAAATATTCAAATTTTTCCTTTCACATTTCAACTGAAACCTAAGTCTCTAGGGAAAATCCCGTAAAATGTTTTTTATTTTGAAAAATGTCTAAAGTTTAAATTATATCACACAATGATTATTAACCATATAACGTATGGATCTAGTGTTTGATTAGGAAAAGCTTTATATGTAAACATAAATTAAGTTTTTTTTTTTTTCTATAGGAAAACTGTATATAAAATAAGCGAAATAAAGTGAAGCACTATGAAGACTCTTAAGACTTTTTCTCTAATGGAGAACTTAATCAGCTAATTGATGAAATGGAATTCGAAATTTTTAAACGGCCTTAATAAAGAAGACAAACACTTCGCAATGGTTGTTCCAATAGTGGCATTGGCAATACTCTCAAGTACACCTACGTACATGTACCTACGTACACCACTTCACGCACTATATTCCAAAGCTAAAAATTGAATAAAAGCTAAAATTTTTCTTAAAAAACCTCTTGGAAATATTTTTTTATGAGATGAGACGATGTGGCTCAAACTTAATACAGTTACATATTTTTTGTCAAAGAACCTACTTAAACTTCTCAACTATTTTCGCCGTAAAATGTAAAGAATTAGACATAACACGTAAGAAAATTACATTCTCCCGCGATCGTGTCTTTTATACCCATCACTGTTACACATCGGCTCCCCTGACGTCCCCGATATTCAGTTTAGAATTAATACATTTAGCTTGTCGTATTCTACTTTGCAAGTCCTTTTACTTGATACGCAATTGATTACTATACTACAAATTCTTGTCGCTCAAAAAGCTCTGGAGCTGTCAAGCTCTGTCCAAATCGTTCTATCCATACATAAAAAAATGCGTCAAAATTCTGCAAACAGTTCGTTAACATTTCGTCTAAAATAATGGCGCTTCCAAGACTTACAAAACCCTGGTCATATTTATGGTAGAGACAGAGCTTTATCATAATCAGAAGTAAACCTTAATACTACAAATATAGTTTTAGACTCGAACTTCCGTTGGCAATTTTTCTGCTGAAACGAAACGAAATAGAATCATTCTTGCCGGAATAGATAGCGGGTAATGGGTGCGACCGGCCAGAACAATCGTCATTTATTTCGTTCTCTGGACAACTTTCTCTGAATGATCCAAAGCTAATTTCAAAAGCGAAAGTGCGAAAATCACTTGGTCCAGTTTTTCGTCCAGAATCACAAAATTAGCAGCTCTCCTCATCGAACATCGTGTGCAGGGTCGTTTTGCACCGTAAACTGCACTCTCCTATCGAAACCATTAACCAACAGCTGCCAAGGTCTCGCCCTTTAGTTAATATCAGGGACTTAGGATACTTATGGTATACAGTAGGTTGGTGCAGTAGGAATGAAAAAGAAAATAAAAACAAAAAAAACAAATTGTTCCTGAAGAGATTAAAGTGCAAATGCAGGAAGTGAAAAAAATAATTATCATTTCTGCCCCCGAGAATCCGAGGAATAAATTCAGTTTACCGCTTTGGTATCCCAATAAACAATTTTTAAGGGTTTCTTCTTTTTTTTTCTTTTTTCAAACAGATTGCAAGAGTCTTACGTCGGCGATGTAAGAATTGCGAAACCTGTACAATACACCATACAAATGAGAAGGAATCGTGTCATTGAAAACAACCGGACGTTATAAGTAGATATTGTTAATTTTTTTGCTATAATTGCCAGATAATCGCAGAAATACAAAGTAATTCCTTATCTTCTTACTATTGTTTCGAAAAATTGTTAAAGAAAATTGGGGGGTCTATGGGGGTTTAAGGTGCGCATATGACGTGAAGTCTGCATCGGGCGGGTTCCCTGCCACGGGTTCCCATTAGCAATATGTTGTCTAATTGAATTGGGCGCCCCTCAGCCTTCGAAGTAGTGTGTCCTACCAGAATGAAATTGTAGGTATGGTCGAGTCGAGGACGACCAAGCACGACCAAGAATTATTTAATGCCCCGCATTTGGGATTATTCTACAGCCAAATCGGGCATCAAAAGTTTTAACGGAAACGGAAATTTAATATATGTGATCTTCGCCATGAAAAAGGGAATTTTCGACCAACGGGCCATTAGGCCATTTTGTCATTTTGCATTTTTTATTAACATATTGTTCGAGTCATTTAACTACTGACTGAATGAGAAACTTTTCCGCAACTTAATGTATCGGAAAAACTTTTTTGTATTTCAATGTTACCATAGAAAATAACAAAATATTTAATAGAAGTTGACAGACATGTTGTTGCTATTTCTAATGACTATACAAAGAGAAATTTCCTATAGAAATCATGCTTTTGATTAAATTTGTGTAAAATATATTTATAAAAATCTTAACATTGCTTATAGAAGTTCTGTTTGTTTTAATCATTTTGCCACTAATAGCGGTTAATAAAAAAAATTTTTTTTTGCTCTCACAATCTTAAGCCAATCGCTGAGTAAGCGATAAGTTTCATATACTTGGTGTCTTCTTTTTTTTTTTTCAAATATATTTTTGATATAATTTAAAAAAGAAATTAGTTTTTTATTTGTGAAAAGCTTGAATAAATTGAGAGGAAAACGAGCCGAGATAATAAGAAGAAATGAATTGCGAGAATAAATTGGCAAATGTCAGTGAAGTGGTTTTCCAGCCTCCACCACCACGTAGTATAGAATGTGAAAAGGTGGCCCTTAAACGACCAACTCCAAAGGAACGGAAAGAATCTTCGCCACTAGTGGTGGCAGAGCAAAAAGATTTAAGCGATAATGAAGATCATTGTAAAAATGTAACGGTGAAATTTCAATTTAACGGAAATCAAGTGGTAGCGCAAACCTATCCACGTACGTAATAGAATTGTGCTCATAAAAAGGGACACGTTCACCAATATATGCAATCAACGTAAATTATCGATGAAATGAATTTTTTATTTCTTTTTCACACCTATCCAGTATGCATAAGTATAGGCGAAATCAAAGCTGATCTGGCCCGACGATTTGATGTGGATACCGAATTATTGATTTTGAGTCAATGCAGTCGCGTCCAGTCCGATGACTGCACCTTAAGCCAAACGTGCACTAATGAATACCATATATACGAATTTGATTTAAAATTGAAAGCGAGAAAAAAGCAGAAAAAAGCAGAAAAGAATGAGAAAAATGAAAGAGAGAAAGAAGAGAATCAGCCCGTATTAGATTTTAATGTCTATTATAGGTAAACACAAGCATCTTCGATTGAAACTCTTCCTTTTCACTATATAATAATATCGAATTCGACTGAGCCAGTTTTTTTTTTGCCTTACTTTGTTTCGTTGCAGTAAACATCGTTTACCAAATTTTATAACCATTTGTATGGAGAAAAATGAAGAGCTATGCCATATACCGGTTGTAATACATGACGAGGCTATTACAAAGCCCACCCTTTGCAGCTACGTCGACAAAACGACTGGTCCGTATGAAAGCTTACAAAAGACTATTCTACTCCCTGCTTCTTCTTGCCTTCTTTCTTTATAGGCCTAGTATATACGGATGCTTTTACTCAGACAGGACCACTATTCGATAAACAAAAGTATGAGAATTATATCTCCCGTAATACACAGACAAAAGAAATTGTAACTAAACAAATTGTAAGTACTAAAAAAAAAATAAAAAAGAGTAAATTTGCGAATGCGTTGAACTTTTCAAAGTAGGAATATTCTTACCTATGTGAGAAGCTCGAAACTACAATGTCACAAGTCCGCACAACTAATATAAATTATTCATTTAATTAGGATACAATGCACGATCAAACTGCTCAATGCTTTTTAGATGGAAATAATGTTCGACACTGGATTGAGAGCGATGATTATTATATCACACCTGGAAAATATCAGACGTACGCTCAGAAAATGCGTGAAGAAAGGAGAATGTATAAAATAATTTTAATACAAAGGAATTTTCGCCGTTTCAAATGGCAGCGATGGATGAGAAAATGTGCGGGTGAATACAGGTAAAACGGGAGTTTGCAACGAATATGTAGGGAGGTCTTGCGACTTTATTATCCCTTCTTTGATTGCAGGCGATTGGTTGCGAACCGTATAAGTGAAGAAGAGGCTTTTAAAAAGGAACAAGAAATGCGCATAAGTCGTGAGCAGAGAGCCAAGAAATTCCCACGCACCAAGAACGATTTCGATATGCTCTTGGGCGAAGTTCAGAAATGGAAAACTGCTGAAATGAAACGCATAAATAACATGTACGAGGGTGCACCTCGAATAGCTGAAATCAACATTTTATTAAATAAAGAAATTGAAATGCTCAACAACATTGAATGTCAACGCAATTTGGTCTACAAATCAATGGAAGATTCTCGTCAGCAGCAGCTGATTAAAAAAATGGGTGAACCAATTAAATGGATTGGCTATGCCGGTAAGCAATTCGAAAGTTACGGGAATATGCCTGTCATTAAAAAATTCCTTTCTTACATTACCTAGACACCGTTATCCATATGGATTTGCTCCGTACTCAAAGAGTTCGTTTTCTAAATGGCATTTACAATGAGTTATGCCAGGATTTACCTAAAGAAGCACGCTTGCAATTGATTGATAAGGTTCGTGCTCTTCTATTAGACGAGCAATGTTTTCCTGAATTTCCCGAGGTTCGTATTACGAAATATATCGTTTTCCAATTTAACTTAATTAATGCATTTTTTCAATTTTTATTAAGCTCTTTGAATTGTTTGATCGCGAAAGAAATTTACTCATGTATACTGCTTGCGCCGATGTTTCCATACTACGTAAACGTCAAAATATTTTGTTTATCGAACTGATCAAATTCACCGAAGAGCCACAGCCGAAAAGTAAGTTTAAATATAAGTAATTCTTTTTCTTCTTCTTTTTTTTTTAACGTTAATAGCTATGCAAGGAAGTCCAATAAAATTGCCCCTTCGTTCCACTAGAACTATATAAATAATTCATATTTTAAAAAGCACTTAAAATATTGTTGAATAATTTTAGGGTTGAAATATATTAGTTTATTAAGAGCAACTTGAGAAAGAGAGAGAGAGAGAAAATTCTGCATTGTGCTTCCGCTCTTGATAAATAATGCTTCTCTTAATTTGATTTTGAGTTATCTTTCCGTGTTGCTAATCTAATATAATCCAATAATAATCCAATTAATTTGGAATTTCTTTTGCTGTACTTTACGTTTCACTGAATTCAAGTACACATTGTATATATTGTAGAGCTCACTGATGAGCGTGACGTCAGAAATTCCTCCTATAAAACATATTTGTGGATATAATATATGATATATAAAGAATATCGTAATGTAATGTAAGGTCACGTAACAAAGTAAGGTCAAACTTGAGGCAATGGTAAGTTCGTAAAGTCGTTCATTAAAACATTGGATAATTGCTTTACTACTTAACTACTTCTTGAATTCAATTTAAAATCCATGGAAAGACATATTTTTGAAGTTCAAGTTAAAATATTTTGATCGCCGTAAACGCGATTTTAGGTAGGTAGGCAAGCTGAACTGATTATATCAGCCTGCAGCAGCTATACGAGGAAAATTAAAAAAACAATCAGAAAAGATTGCCTATTTCGTTGCTAATAAAACTTTGATAAAATTTACTTTCATTGTGCTCATTAATGTTACGATGTATGTTGCAATTGCGAAACTTTTATTTATAATTATTTACAGGACAGGACAACCGTATGTGCATGGTATGCAAACTGGTGAAACCGTATTCCAAATTTGCCATACGCACGCGGCAATATCATGTTGATACATGCAAAAAATGTTTTTATTTAAAGGTAAATGTTATTTCCTCCTCATCTTCCAAAACTTTTTAAGAATCAATAAACTTTACTTACTCGTTACATAGGTTTCTCCAGCGGAAAATTTAATTTATACCTCAATTCTTCGATCCATACAAAGAGAAGAGCGCAGGAAACGATGCAATGGTTCGTTTGCTTTTATATTGCAAATGGAGGACATACGTTATTTAATTAGGGAGGTGTGGCATGGGCATTCCATTCTCAGTAAATGTGAAAATATACAATGCCTACGGTAGTTGACATTGATTTTTTTACTCCATAAATTATCTTATATAACAAACTTTTGCAGTCTACCGCGTTGGCGTAAAAATGAAGAATGGTCACCGTGGAATTGCGTTTGCTTAACGGAAAACGAAGCTCGGAATCACTATAGAATAAGCGAGTTGGAAAACACTTACGATAAAAAATTGATATTGGAAGTTGGCAATCGTCAGAAATTGGCTCGTAGTGCATTCCACAATTTGGCAGCCGCGTCTACCGAATTTACCGAAACAGGAATTTGGTGGAAGGTGGGCTTGAATCATCAACGCGTCGTTAAATTAGACGATATTACCTCATATAAAGGGGCTGATACGTTACTTCAACGTAAATTAGATGATAGAAATTATAGAATTGGCAAAATTCTTTAAGTCCACATAAAAATTATTATAAGTGAGCTGGTGATTTCTCAAGGTTTTTTTTATATTTCTCGTACGCGAAACGTATAATCGCATTTTCTTTAAGATTTTGCAAATAAATCGAAATAAAAACAACTTTGAAAAAGAAAATTGTACATGAATTAACTAAAGCTTTAATTAAGCCATCACACAATAATGACAAACCTGCGAAGTGGATTGTTTGATGCATTACCAAAATCTTTTTTGTACTGCATTTTATTTGTTTGTTTTACTGCTAATTAACGATTTAAATTTAGCCTCTAGATATTGCACACGTTTTAGCAATTTATCGCTTGTGCTGAATTCATTATACGGTATGGGTAACACACGATAGCCCTTCTTTTCGAGCAGATCAAAGTATAAAGTGGTAATACCACTTGCTGCTCGATGGGCACCATGACAGACATCATGATAATCGACCACCATTAAGGCCACTCTGGAATGTTTAAAATTAATTTTAAAATAATAATCTTTCACCTAACCTACCTAATACCGTCCAGATGGTCCTTATCAACAGGGAGGGGATTGCGTTTAGCATCAAAAACGCATAAAGCATCTAAAATAATGTAGAAGCCTCGTTAAAAAACAAATATAAAATACATTTCTCTTTACCTATTAAAAACCCCATTTTACTATCTTGTAGGCTTTTTACATAATTATTAGAGGATAACAGGCTTTTTAGAGCATCCAGCATACCATTGACTAAGATTTGTTTAGACTTCCCATGACTTATGGGTACATCAAAGACTGCATTCTCTTTCGCGAGAAAAGGTCCTTGATAATTTGAGGCAATCAGTTGCGCATAACTGTTTACATTTAAAAGTTTCATTTTCGTTGTTGCAGTTAAACCAACAGGTTGTTCGGACTGAAGTTTTTCAATGAATGCTGTGCTATAAGACAATGTAGAGTCAAATTTGCATTTTATACGAAAGGGAGAGAGCTCACCTTAAAACGCTTTCCAAATGCTTGTGATCACACAACCCACCTAAAACTAATGCCCATACGTGATTTAACCAATCATGGTGTTTGGGAAAATCTTGTTGTACAATAGTGCCAAGCAGCTTTGAACGAACCTGCTCCAGTTGAGTAGTTTTAAAATTTAGCGTAGCTGAAGAAAGAAATAGAGCACTTAAATCCTGGGGACGACATATATCGCTGTGCTGTAACATCCACTGTGTTAGAGATTCTAGGACATCTGTATAATAACCAGTGTGTTATTATGTACGTTCTTGACATTTGGTGGTAACAGAATATAAACAAAAAAAAAAAATAAATAAATAAATGAAAACATCTCACCTAAATCTCTGTACTTCAATATACCCAAGCTAGTTAAAATTGATCCAATCGCCGCTGACTTATCCTTATTTTTTGGCAGCATTACTTGTATATCAGCACAAAGCTTAGCGGCCAGCACAACATCTTGGAAATTTAAGCTAGCCATTGCGTAAAAAACGTCAGCACACTGCTTTAAATCTAATTGCTCATTAGCACTGCTGATATTAAAAGCCAAAGATCTCAGCAACGGTGTACTGCGTCGCCTGCGAATCGCTAAAGTAGTCATAACCCGCACCATTTGCGGCACACTAATACTGGCTATAAGTTTAGCAGCCTCATCATCACCTGCCACCCCTAAGACCGTGTTCAAATCATCTGTTCGAAAGCCATTTATTGTAGCTTTACTTTCGACGTTTTTGGTAGAACTATTACTATCTTTCGGCACACTACGCCCTAACATGCGACATATACGCAAGAACCGAGAATCGTTTTCAAACTCTGACAGCTTTGCACGGTTCATACTAGTCCAGTCAGCCAATATAGAAACTATACGCAAAGCATGCTTGCGCGTTAAAGTACTATTGTTTTCCGCTAAAGCTAATAATGAGTTTACCGTTTTAGCGTTGACTATTTGCTCGTCAATCGGGGGTAACGAGGGAGAAGTCGAAGATAACTTGGGTTCTGGCAAAATTTTCTCCTTATTTGCATCATCTTTAAGGTTTTCAAAAGCAGCAGCAATTAATTTTCCTAAAATAATTTCTTCTATAGTATAGAATTATAGTAAATATAATGATGCCAAACCTTTAGGCCTTTTAACTGGCTCTTCTCCTTTAGTGTCCACTTCTACCTTATTTGTGACCTCATTTGATTTGTTACCTTGCGTAGCTTGCTTTGTCGCAACGTTTGTTGATGATCTTAATGCATTGCCCGAATAAGTGGCTTTTCGAAAAAATTGATTAGCCAAAACTATAGCATAACGTTGTAAACCCAACATTTCTTACGTCTTCGAAACCAAACCTGGAAAAAAAGGAAAAAGTTTAAGTTTACATAACCTGGTTTCAAAGTACGTAGTTTAAAAAAAATTTGTGCTGGCGTTTTCAAATTAACTTAAATTTTTAAAATATAAACTCGTTCATTCATTTAGTTAACTTTAGTGTTTCGTATAGAAGTATAACTTAAAAAACTTATTTACTTTTTGATGAAATAATAAATATTGGTCGAAAAAAACTGTCGGTGCGAAAAGTTCTATTTACAACCGCGTTGACAACTGTCAAAATCACAGCTGATTGGCGAGTTTCGAGTAAAGTAAAACCACACACGGTACTAGCTTTACAATAGCAACCACATACGGTACCTTCCAGCGTTGGATGTTTTAGTATTCAATTAATTTTGTATTAGTTTGTTCTGTTATTTTTTACATCTCTAAAATACTACTTTCACGTCCAACCTTGTTACCCACTTCACTTGTTAAGGTATCTTTTTTTTTTTTTGCTAGCGATAGCAATTTTCAATTTTGCTGTGAGAGCGAGTGCACACAATAATTTTTTTTGCATTTTTATAGATATCATTTAAAAATATTTAATTTTATTTTCTATACAACGTAATGATTAGAAAGTGAAATAATTAAGTAATTAGTTAAACAAATATTTAACGAGGACAATAATAAAAAACAAAGAAAAACCGTGTGCAGTGAGGCATTAAAAATCTCAATTTTCCTTTCGTTTTTTCCTAAATCATCAAAAGTGAATTTTTGGACACGAACAATATTTCAAAAGAGGAAATAACAAAAAGCAAAATGGTAGATAAATTTATAAATATGTGGAAAGTGCGCGAATTGGCTGATAAAGTGTAAGTGAAATCCTATTGAGAATTGTTAAACTAATTTAAATTAAATTAACATGTATGTGACATAAATCTGGTCAAGGTGATAAAAAAGAAAAGAAGCAGCAAACAATGTTCAAAACGCTGCTGCATCTATGTTACAGACAAAATGTGGCTTGTTTTGTGTCCACGTTCACAAGAGAGCTTGTTTGCGCGTGTGTGTGTTGTGTGTGTGCATGAACATGTGTGTTTGTATTAGACATTTTTATTGTCTATGGTGAGGGCAACTAAGTGCAATTGCACTAGAATCTACGAAGCGCCAATTGCATGCACACTTACGTGTAAATAATTGGAGAAAAACAAACGTAACGATTATTACTTGATGAATAGCCGTTCAAAGGTTCGGCCAATGTCTTGTCTCTATATAAAAGGCTGTGATTTCATTTATCTATTTTCGTCATGTGCATGCAAAAGTCTTTCTTTGCGTACGATTTGTTTAGGATCTGTTTTTTTTTTGTGTGTATTTATATATAGCACTTGTTTAAACACCTGTTTCTCTAGTTACACCATACTCGGCAATTCTATAAACAACAAGCAGTTCAAATTAAGAAACTACTGAAATATACGCATTAGCAGTGTAGTCTTTCTTTTATGGAGAATGTTATCTTTTGAAAACCATTTCAAATGATAATAGATAAAAACATGTAATTAACAAAATTAATGAGTTTTAGCTTTTGCTGGGAATAGTTTTTCTTTTTTCCTTTGGGGTTTATAGCATTTTTGCAAATTTTCTGAAATTGAAATATACCTGACCGACCTCGTATAAAACCACACAGCAATGTACACCCTAAGGAAAGAGAAAACTGTGGCAGACATACATAACTACGTGACGGAAGTTGGAATGGTTTACTTCCGTGTTTTTACGCAATTAAAAATTGCGTTGCAATGAACACGAAAGGAGTATTTAGTTCTAATATTTCATTTAATTGCATACACAACATGCGTACACAAAATGCACGATCCCATTTCAGGTTTTAGTCTTTTTCGATTCAATTTTTAATAATTTACCAAAAATTGTATTATTAATGACTTTATTTTTAGGATCAATGCTTACAACTTCCTCTAGCTAACTCGTGATCAGGAGTTTTTCTTTATTATTTTTTATCCTCAGCGCATTCTCAATGGAGAATAATATTCACAAGCCCGTCTCCAAAGTCGTTATCTACCTTCTGACAAGCGTCACAAACTTGCGAACCGCCTATGTAAACTTATGGTATGGTTTGTTATAATCCTGCAAAGAAATAATATTGTTGAGGTGTAATAACTTCTGACAAGTATTAAAAGATCTTCAATTCATTCTATATATAAAATTACATTCTCAACACGTTTCAAAACGGTCATGTCGGTGTTTATTCTTTCGTTTTATGCGAAAGCTTATCGTACAGAAAAATTTGGAGTTGAAGCACGACCGGTATAATGAATACTTTTGCAATTCCTGGTCCAACTCTTTCAATTTGTTCCTCGCAAGTTAAAATGTAACTTTATAGACAGTGACTGGTCTTGATAAAAATTGTTTTTACTTTCAACTTTTAGCTCAATGCTCACTTAAAAAGGTAATTGTTAATGGTTATCTCTTAGACTATTTGTTTATATAAAAGCAAGTAACTTCGTGTTGATAAAACTACGTTTGTATAGGTGCTTTCAATTTTTAAATTATTAACCACATTCACTACTAGAGAAAATAGATGTCGGAAGCTTTAAAAGATACTTGTAGGAAATAGAAGGTTGTATGTCCGGTAATTCGCAAACAAGCAAAACTTTTGAATATATATCTTCTGCAATAATAATGGAACTAAGGCATAGAGCGACTTGAAATTTGTTAAGATTCCATACAGTTTTTCTTCCCTCCGTAGGCGAAGGCAATTTTAATTGTTAAAAATTCTCATTGTTTTATGGGGAAAGCGTAATAAATGCATTTGCAAGCGTCAAAATATGAAAAAAATGTTTTCTACACGTGTTTATTGCTTGATTATTATATAAATTAAATATATGATGTAAAGTAAATAGAAAGATAAAAGGGAATTTAATATTATTTAAAGTTTCGTTACTTATATAAAAGGCTTGGTATGTGAAGGAAATTTGAAATAATTTCCAGTAAATGCAGCACCAGGCTACCACATTTACTTTGCCATCAAAGTTGGAGTAATCACTAAGGCATTCTAAGAATGGAATGAACCTAACTCGCCTTAAGCCAGTCTTATGAATTTATTAACGATGTAGAAAGCAGGAAATTGCTATTCTATATACATTTTTGCAGCATGCAAATCTATACTCAATTGTCTTTCTATAGTCTGGGATTTGACCGCACATAAAATATCGCAATTTATTTCAAGGGGAATTATTTTGAAGTCAATTCTAATAAGTAGATAATGCAAACTTTCCATAGCAAATGACTCGAAAACCTGCAGATGTTTTGTGATGTCAGTCCATTTAAATTGTTTTACATCTTTACTGCTTAAGAGAACCTTTAATTATATAGCAAAAAAAGAACAGGAGAAGGAGAAGGACAAGGATTCTGTGGATTATCGCTTAAAGAGAGCGTTTGAGTAAACTTAACAAAGGAGTACCAAAAAATTGTTAGATAGTCGCCATTAATACTATGGATCTCACTTGTCAAGGACGGTGGCACGAACCAAAATTTAATGCATTATTAAAGAAGGAAAAAAAAAGCCAAAGCAAATGATTAAATATTTTTCAGAAACTTTCTTCATCTAAAACTTACAAAGCATTGTTGAATTGCTGATCCCGTATCTTCTTTACTTTGCAAAATGATATGTCCGAACAAGTTCGAACAATTTTTATGCAAGCAATGTGTGGAAATCGCTTAAGAATATCTCGCAAGTTAAGAATTTTAACGGTCCTTTTCAATCTTCCTCACCGAGTTACAAACTGATTAATGCGGTCGATGTAGCGCAAGGTTGATGCCGAATATTTAAAGCGTTTTCTTGTGCGAATTTTTGCAAAAATGTCTGCCTTGATTCATAAGAACACGGAAAAGATGTTCTCTGGTTATAAATTCAACCTCAAATGATATCTCTTGCATAATTTTTAGGACGAACGTAGTTATGAATTACACCGAAATCGAAGGTAAAGTTCGTGAAGCCACAAACGATGATCCGTGGGGACCGACAGGACCTCTGATGCAAGAATTAGCCCACGCAACATTTTCATATGAAAGTTTTCCTGAAGTAATGTCTATGTTATGGAAGCGCATGCTACAAGACAATAAAACCAATTGGCGTAGAACGTATAAAGTAAATATTTAAAAAAAGGAGAAGAGAATTAAAGATTTGTAAAATATTTCCTCTTGTCTTTCCGTAGAGTTTACTACTACTGAATTATTTGGTGCGTAATGGATCAGAACGTGTTGTAACCTCATCGCGCGAACACATATATGACTTGCGTTCCTTAGAAAATTACACATTTACAGATGAGGGAGGTAAAGATCAGGGTATTAATGTTAGACATAAAGTAAGCAAGCAAATCTTAATAATTTCAAAGATATTGGCTGTTACACTTTCCCCTTACACTTTTAGGTGAGAGAACTAATAGACTTTATACAGGACGACGAACGCTTACGTGAAGAACGTAAAAAAGCGAAAAAGAATAAAGATAAATACATTGGTATGAGTAGCGATGCAATGGGAATGCGTGGAATAGGTAGCGGCGGTTATAATGACAGTGGTTGGAAGACAACGCGCAGTGATCACGGCGAAAATTGGTGTAAGTACTAATGCAGCCAATACGTTTTTATTAAGACGAACACTCTCTACTTTTTAAAAAAAAATATTAAAATAAAAACCGCAGATTCTGATTCACGTCCCGGAGATCGTTATGAATATGATGATGATGCTCATTATGAAGGGGAAAAAGAATTCTCTGATAGTGATTCACCCAGCCCAAGGTATTTATAAATAAAAAATATTATTAGTATTTTCTTATTTGTTTTAAACTACTTTTAGAAGAAACTATCGTTATAATGATCGTGCCAGTCCCGCTGAAATTGTAAACGAATCGAAAACCTCAAATAGCATTAATATGAATATACGACCGAAATCCGCTAATGCTTCCTTAGGTAGTGGCACATCTACTAAGCAGCCACATCCTAAAGTTCCTGTAGGTTCTAAAAAAATTGATATGGGTGCAGCGGCAAATTTTGGAAAAACACCTGCGACAACTACAACTACAGCCGGCATACACTCACCCACACATCGGGATACTCCCACAGGAACCGAGAGTAACGATTTAATCGGTTATACGACCATTAACAATAACAATACGCAACAAAGCAATAGTAGTAACAATAATACTGTAAGTGAACTTTTCAAAACGTGTGCACCGCCAGCACGTGCAGAAGCGACTCTGAATAGTGCTGCCGTTATTGATGACGATTTAGATGACTTTAATCCACGTGCTGCCGAAAGTGCACAAACGGAATTCGGTGATTTTGCAGCAGCTTTTGGTGCAGCAAAATCCTCTACCACTGAACCTCCTTCAAGCGGACTTAGTGGTTCGAACGCATCTACCACCGATGATTTTGCTGATTTCTCTGCATTCCAAAGTAATAGCAGCTCAGCTGCTGATACTCAACCTAATACGGGAATTGTAGGTGGCTTGGATGGAAATCTTTTAACAACTACCACACCAGCCAACGATGCATTTGATTTATTTAATTCCACGAATGCCACATCTACTGCGACTACTGACCTCTTGGCTGGACTCGGTGACTTGTCAATACATCAAAGTATGCCAATGGGTAGGTATCAATTTTTTGATTTTATATTATTTGGTGGTTTTAAAGAATCATAAGTAATATTTTATATTTTAATATGACTCTTTGATGAGCTGAGGCAGCAACTACCGCACATAGCGCATGTTGCAAATATTTTCTATTGAATAACTATTGGCGAAAGATAAGGAAATTTTGTTAAAAAGCAGCTTCTTGAAGATTAAGGAAATTGCTTTCGCTTCGTTTGAGTTTATTATGGGATATAATTGTAGTTTTAGAAATGCTCTTAATTGCTCTTATACTTTGTTAATGTAGTTTATAAAAAAAAAAAGTTAATTTATTGCACTTTTTATCACAACGTTAATAATAGAAAACTCAGCAAACAAGTATTAAGTAATTTTGGCAACATTACTACATACACAGTACGTTTTTTAACTTTCTTACTTTGTTGTTATTGAAGGGGATATATTAAGTTCGCAATTATCTTGAATAAAGAGAGAAAAAGACAACATTAGAGACCTTAAAGTTTATAGAGAACTTTTATTGGAACATTTTTACTTTCAGATATATTGATTTGATATATTATTCTGAAAGTATTATATATAGAAAAAAGACATATGTCTCGGAAAACTATTGTTTTCTATCTTCTGTTATGTTTATGCAGTATGATTATTACGCTTACTTAGCATATTACATTTACGGTATCATTGTATTAATTACATTTAGAAACACGATTTTTTAGTTTCGAAATGTCGTCTTTGAAATTTGAAAATGAAATAGTGGTGGGCGTTGAAGGACTTGACTTGAGATAAATTTAAGTTTTTTTCTTTTATAATAATAAAATAATTACAATTTTTTTTTTTTAAAGGTGCAATGGCACATTTGATTACAAAGACAGTTTGTTGAAAAGTTTTTAGTATGACACACAAACAAGGTACAGTGTTGTTTATCTTAATTGTTATTTCAATTCTCAATTAACTAACTTTTTTTATACTATGTATAGTACGAATTTTAGTCATAGTATATAGTGATTGCCTTCTTGAAATGTGCATGTTACATATAGACCAAATGAATATGAGTTAAAAAAAAAAAAAGAATATAAGTCAAACTTATCGATTTGAGCGATTTACTAAATAAACAGATTTTGATAGATGATATACTCATTTAAAATAACGGAAGAAAACACATTCCAATTGGATGCCTACAACTTTCTCTTCACTTTCAGCCGACAAAGATAGCCATGAAAAGGACCAAGTCTTTCCGCCACATTTAAGAGCTAAACTTAAACAAGCGATACTCGAATTACAGTCGTTAACTGAAGTGCAATCATCTAACGACATTTGTGTGATTCAGGGAATAATCAAAGATTTACTAAGCGAAGCAGCTCTGCCGGGCTATACTACATTAGAGAAATTATGTGAATTTGACAAAGATTATATAAAGTGGCAGCTAATCGTCCATAAAGAATATACCGATCTTCTAAATGCCGTTTGCCAATTATTTAACACATATTGGCCAAAGGAATTAGCTGCAAATGATAAATATATTTTAAATATATTTAAAATCGATTACAATTTCAACTTTATATTTGAGAGTTTTATGTGTTTAATTACCAAACTGGATATATTATCTGAAACCATAGCAGTGGTATTGGAATATTTGATAAAAGACGAAGAACTGTTAGCTATCAGTTTTTTGCACATTTGCAAAGAAAGAGCAATTTTGTTGGAAACATGCAAAGAAACCACCGAAAATACATCGAGACAAAAAGCAGAGGAATTTGAGGAAAAAGTGGCCAATTATTTGCAATTGTTGATAAGTTTACCGGACCGTATAGCAAATAGTCTCTTGGGAAAAATATCAAAGACATTTACACCTACTTGTTATGGAAACATATTAATGCAACATTTTTTGAAAGCCTTTTGGTTTCTAGTGCATCTAGAAGAATTTAAAGAGGAAGATTTTAATATACAGTTCCTTACCGATCTACTAAACCGCATTGTTATTGATTTATGCGCGGATTCGCCGGAGGATGCGAACATTTTATTGCTATTGCAAATATTGGCAGAAATGGCTAAATTCCATTCCTGCGCCCGAATTATACAATTAATTTTATGCAAAATAAATAACAAACATTCTACAATGGCTTACCGCTTGGCTGTACTTATGCTTAAGAACCAAATCAATGTCTATTTGTTATTAGGCCCTGCCATGCAAAACAACAATACTTGGCAATTATGTTTCATGCATAAACTAGCTGTGCAAAGAATTCCACACACTAATCAGGCGCTATTGGGCTTAGTGCAGTATATAGCGAGCGTCGATGAACAAAAATTAAAACAACTTTTTCTACTTTTATTGGAGACTTGGTCGAAGCGCATAGTCTTGCAAAAACTATCTCATAAAGAACATCTTAGTTTATCTAAATTAATGTTACTGACCGCTAAAAGTCTCTATGATCTAAAAGAAAAAGCAAAATTTCCCCCCGTCGACGATAATGACATAAAGCGGCAGTTACATGCAGGCTTGCGAAATCATTTGGAATGTAGTGATTATGAGCAAAGATATATTGGCATGAAAGTGGTGGAATTAATATTCAATTGGATGACGGATCCCGAGGCCAAAGAGGAAGAGCGATTAAAATTCGATTATAGTTGCATTGAAGGTTCTTCTAAAGGCGAATTAATTCAGGAACTTGATAAGTTGGTGGAAGAAAATGCTTCACGTAGAGAAGAAAATTTCATACCAGAAAATCTAGAAGAGCTTTTGAAAGAATTTTTAGAGTCTAAAGAAAATCGCGCAACAGAGTCTAAACCTTCGTCCAGTAAAGTCGCTGAAGTTTCTTCTTCTTGCTCATCAGCGCAACCAGCAGAACAACCGTCTGCACCTTCCAAAACTGATTGTATAGAAATGAATTTAGACTCAGATGATGATGATGACCTACAAGCTTATGATATGTCTAATGATACACCACAGCTTCTAGAGAAGCGTCCAAAATTTTTGCTTGACTTGCTTAACACTCTTAGTACAAAATGTGAGGATTATGAAGTATTTACAGCCACACTCGAAACGGCGGAATCGTTGATTAGAAATCAACTGCCACATTCTGATATGTATATGGCGTTGGACTTGATGAGAATATTCATAATTCTGGAAATGCAATTTTTCTTCGAAAACTTCGAAGAAACTAAATTCAAATGTTGTGTAGCGATTTGTGTTAGCCATCCGGCTGCTTGTGCCGAATACATTTGCCGCGAATTTCATACAGACAACTCGCACTACAATGCAGATCTGAGAATTATAATGTTACAGGTTTTATCTGAAGCCGCTAAAGAACTGTGCGGCGCTATTGCAGTTGAAAGTACTTCTATCGAGATAATAAAGCCGATACAAAACTGGAAACCTGGATTACGTAAATTTACTTTTGTCAACGAACATCGTGAACGTTTACTTGAAGCTCGTAAGATTATCCGGCAAAGATTACGGGAAAAAACTAAACGTTATTGCAGCAAATCGAACAATAGTGCTAAAGACAAAACTAAAGTAAATCGATTTCATTCAGTAGTGGGCACATTTTTCTTTTGTCTAGTTCGTGGCGAACGTACTAAACAAATGTTGTATGTAAAATATGATCGTTTAGCTCACGATGTGGACACGATGTTATTGGTTAACTTTTTGCATACCCTTTCAATAATTGTTATGGGTGCAGAGAATAGTCCTTTAATTGCAACGATAGCACGCGAAGTCTTTGACCTTTGTTCTTTTGCTCGGTTTAGCCTTGAATCATCTGTACGCTTGGCCACTTTGGAATTGTTGGGTATTACCTTGATTACTACACCTGGCTATATAATGCTGGAGCAATTAAATGAACGTTTAATGGAATTGAAATGTTGGTTGGAAGATTTCATAAAATCTCCCTTGATTGGTGGCGAAAAATCCGAGGAATGTCGTGAAGTTGCTGCACAAATTTTATCGACCTGCTATAAAATTCTCACTCCTGAAAATTTTCAAAATATTTAAATATTTAAGTTACAAATAATAATCAAAAGGATTTTTTGTTTTCATTGTTAAATAAACTCAATTATTCCAATTTTAGTTTAGTTATTGAGCTGGCTTAATTCGCATATTGAGAAATTGATAAACTTAAGCCTTGATTAAATTAATCTGTGTTTTAAGTTACCCTATGAATCTGATATATTAACTAAAGTTTTGAATATTCTTTTTATTTTCACATGTCAATTTTTATAGGCGCCACAAACTCTTGAACTTTTAAGGTCGATGTTGTCAAGTCACCTTCATATGTTATAAAAGATTTCATGCTTAAAAGTCAGTTGTCTGGCCAGTTTTCTTTTATGTTTCCATTCTGGATTAATGATAATAATGATAATAATATTCGAAATTAAATTTCCATATCTTCCTTACTTAATATTTTTTGTAAACACCATAAATCGGCAAAATAGAAAAAAAAAATCAAGAACTAATTAAGGAAACCAAGGAAAAAATTCCAACCGCAACATGAAAAAATCCAATTTCTTAACATCTTCATCTGTACAAAATATTCATATAATAAGTCCACTGCGAATTTATGATTAGTGGAGTTTATCAAAACGGAGTCTTGCAAAGCTAAACATAATCATCGTACACATGGGAAAGATCCAAATAATAGGCAGAGAAATAAATTCGAAGACTAAGTCTTAAGCCACTAGCGTCCAAGACTAATTGAAGTATTATAGAAAAAAATCTTCCAATGAATCGGGCAAAAACTTATGTAGCTAGTTGCCCGCCCAGTAATTAGAAAGCAAGAGCATATATTGTGAAATTTATGCTCGGTGCCAGACGTGAAAGAAGCTTTTTGAAGATTCGATACTGTTTTCTGTCTCAAGGCCAGTTAGAGTTGGTCTTGCAAACTCAGCATTAATTATAATGTTACTGCTCAATTACCAAAAATGTAAAACTAAGACCAAACATTGTGATAACGTTCCTTGGAATAAATAAACACCTGTGCATATTTCGAACACATTTTGCAAATTGTTTCTTTTTAACACTTTTTGTTTATGGATATAGATTTCATTTTTTTTGTTTACTACTTAACCGTTTTATTACCAAATTTTATTGTTTTAATTTATTTTATTTCTTTTTGTTTTTTATTTTTGCTTTAACAACATTTTGGAAATATAAAAAATTTTATTGGCTTTACATGCATACATATATATACATAAATTGAAATATATATATGTGTACATGTATACGAAAAAGCCTTTCTCAACATACCAGGAATAGTCACACCACGGACACCTTAGGTAAAAAAAAAAATTTTGAATATAACAATATAATGCCACAGCTAGTAAGACTGCACTACACCTGATTTTGTATGAAGCTACAATTAGTTCATTCGTCGTAGATCTACTTCGACAATCACACATTTTACACCTCAAGCCAATAGGGTTAGTAATTGTAATAAACGAGCGGATGAAATCATGCAAATAGTGTACGTTTTAACGGTTTTAATCTTTAACAAGTAAGAAAATTAAGTTCGGTCGGGACCGAATCTTTTATATCCGTCACCGTTATCCTAAAAAACACAAAAGAAGTAAAAGAAGGAAATTTTCATGTTCTATAATGTGGGGTGGGCGCAGCCGTTTTTTTCTATTTTCAAAAGTAGGCGGATGGACAGACAGGCATGCTTAAATAGATTTAGAATTTGATGCTGATCAAGAATATATATACTTTGCGGGGTCTGTGATGCTTCCTTCTGGGCGTTGGAAACGTTTTGACAAAATAAATATACTTCTCATCCTTCGATGATCAGTATAAAAAATGTAAATGGGCCGAAACGTATTAATGTCACTAAAAGGTTTTTACATCTTTAGTTGATACCTTTCTTACGGTACACCCAGAAAACATCCGCTGTTACCGTTTCTGAATCGATTTGAGTATGACTGCTCATCTGACGGTTTCCCATCTGTTTTTGTATTCAACTTATAAATGGTGGTATTTTTCAAGACACGTGAACACTAGACTTACGGCAAGCGTGAATGTGACAGGTGACTGTGATTTCAAGCTCAAAAATTCTGCATTAGGAAGTGGACATCTGCAGATGTTGTATACTATTTTTTAATGCTTTAATGCGGCAAATATATATGTCAGCACTGGAGCACGCTCACTTTCCTATTTTGACGAGTAATTTTCGTGAATCATCCTAGTCGCGGAAATAAAATTACAAAGCTGAAATTTAGCGCACAAATCCCTTGCATGGTTAGAAATATTTGGGTAAAAAATTGGCGTGATTTGTTAACATACACGCCCACAATGTAAAGAAAACTTAAACACACTCGACAAACACCGACAATGTTTTCACATTTTTGTCTATAACTTTCGACACTGTGCATGTATTTTTACAAAACTGGTTGTCAAATATTCGCCAGAACCATCTGCATGTTCGGTGCAAACAATGGCGTCAATCGATTCAGTAAAGCGTTCATAATTAGCGGTTGTATCATTATAAGTTATCAAATTGCCAAGAGCAGTACCAACTGCTAGCGGCTTCTGCTTAGAACGAAATATGACGGATGACGTTGAGACAATGGCTTGATAATTCTAGCCACAAATTGAAATTAACATCGGAATAATGCGATTGTCGTCTTGCCAAGTTCAAACATCAGCTTAATACATCTAATCTGTCTAAGTCTGTTCCTTGCATATAGAAAGATTAGCAAAAATGTTTAATTTTAAATTTTGTGGTAAAGTCCGCGGTTCAGATAATGTTGTCTAAACTCTTTCTGGAGCAGCTTGTTCGCTTTTATGAAACTTGTACTAACTGTGATTTTATAAACAATTACGCACTTGAGGTGTAGAGTGCATGCATTAAACGTAAATTTTACAAAGCTTAAGCACTCCCACTGGCCTTATACTGTAGTTGATCCATTGCTAATATCCTTCACTTGTTTCTATGTTTGAATATATAATATACGACAAAGGAACCAAATTTCATACTTGTATGCTACTATAAAATGATTTCTTTTCAATAAATTTTTTTCAGATAATATTCTATCGTCATCCCAAGCAATTGTTGGTAATAATAATCTATTGCAACCAATTTCCACTAATAATAATACTGGCCAAGAGGAATTCTCAATAAATTTGAATAGTAAACTAAGCAATGGAAGCAATCAGTCCCTTACACAAGTGGGTGCTACCTGGTCGGATAATTTAAAAGCTGGAAATTTAAAAATTGATTTGGACAACTTACTGACAAGCAAGTCCGGTAAATCCAACAATGTACCGGCACCTTCTATGAATGCTCTTAAAGTGCAAAGTCCCAGTAAAACTTCAACTACGCCCACAAGCGCGCAAGCACCGCCTATGGCCGGTCAATTAAATATGTTTGCCCTGCCGCCGGTTATTTCACCAGCAATGAGCTCCTCCAAGGCTACGCCAACATTGTTTAATACCACAACGCCACAAAGCATTCCAGGTCAGCGACAACAAGCATTTGCCAATTTCAATGCAATGAATGTACTGCAACAGCATCCAGGATCACAGCAGCAGCAGCAAAAGGATTTTATTAATAACAATAAGAATAACAATAATAACCTACAAGCGCAATCATTCGATTTATTCCAATGATATATAATTGTTTAGAATGGAAAGCAAAAACCACCAAACTACTCTCTCCAACTACCCGCTCCACTTTCTTATATATACTTACTGTGTCGATTAGTTCCATTATAATTTCAATCTATAATAATAAAAAAAAATGTTGTTAAAAATATTG
The DNA here is from genome assembly GCA_000688735.1 of Glossina austeni. Lineage (NCBI taxonomy): Eukaryota > Metazoa > Arthropoda > Insecta > Diptera > Glossinidae > Glossina > Glossina austeni. Next base: position 959,897 of record KK502435.1, on the reverse strand, counting down.
AAAATTCTATACAAATATATATATGATATATCTACTGAACTAACACCACTGTTATATACCATTAAATTTATTTAGTAAATATAACAAACTTACACTTGTAGTATATATATATATACTATATATGCTATATATATGGGTACTGTGTGTGTTTATTTTTTGAGACACGCATCCGTTTTGCACATAAATAATGGTTTTAAAAAGAAAAATATTCAAGGGAACCAGAAATTTTTACACATTTAGATATTCTTGAAATAGTAATTCAGTCAATAGTGAGAATACAAATTTTTACATTAATTGATATAATCTTTCAAGAAGTTTTATTATTTTAAACAAGTCCAACATCTATTCAAAATATTCTGTAAACATTGAGAAAAAAAAAAAGAAACATTAAGTTTTAAGTTAAATATTAAGTTTTAACACTGTCTGTAAAAATTAAGGAAATTTTATGGCGAAACTATAATACAGTTAATCCGAACTCGATATTAAGAATTTGAAATTTCAAAAGGTTAAGGCGATATAATCAATTATTTTTAACTACTGAAAGCAATTATTACGAGTTTATCAAATATCGTATAAGAGCGATAAAATTTGTTTGTTAATATCTTTTTATTGTTTAACATTCACACGAATGCTGCAAAATCTCTAAGAAAATAACGAGACGAATTTATATTTTCATCCTTTATATACCGCCTATCTGAAATCTGGCATAAATATTTGACAGAATCATGTCTTCACTTCATAGAATAGATATCGGCCTAAAATCTGATGTGAATTATTGAAAGAAACGTGTCTCTACTCTGTACGGCAATAGTCACGACAAACTCCATTATTGTGTCAGTATTGAAAAACCAATTTTTGATTTTAGATAGACATTCAAAGCATGTACCAATGTATATATTCCAATTTTTTTTGTTTTGTTTACCATTTTAAATTCTTGTAGAAGATTTAATTCAAACGCAATATTGAAAATTTGTTTATATTATTTTAAAATTTTTATCACATCACATCACATTGAGATACTCAAAAAACTTATCGTCCATGGGCTATGAATATTGGTCAAATGAAATAATAGGAAAAATACAATTTAAACTTAAAGAAGGCAAAATTGCCATATTTTGTGTGGATTCATAAAAAGGTAGCCTTTCTCTAAAGGCTATTTCAAATTTTATAAGACTACTCTAATACCCTTAAAAGAACTCTTCTCCCCTTTAAAATAAAAAATAATTTTTCATTAGTTTCAAAATCTTTAGCTTAGGCCATCATATAATAATTAAAATTTTATCTGAGCTTAGACCAATAAACAAATATTTGAAATTTTGTCGGAGCCATCCGTGAGAACTGCATTATGATTTGATTTTGTCTTAAAATTGCAAGCCGATCGGTCTATGATGACCTTCACAGATACGATGTGGTAATGGAGTCTGGAAACTGAAAATATCATAACTCAAAAGGCTACATTGCTTCATTGTAAACCAGTTAGCTGAATCGACCTTCTTAGCGATATATCCGTATATTCGTCAAACACAGAGCATATATAATATGAAATTAGGTTGTAATGAAATCACTTGACAAAATGACAAAATTATTTTCTAAAATAATACACATTTATAGCGATAAAATTTTATGACGAAATCCGACAAGGACAAGGAAAAAAAACATTTATGTACCGATATTCTATAGAATCGTGCAAACTTTCTTTCGAAATCGATCAAAAAATCGTGTCGTGATCAACTTATACTCTTTAGTAGTCGTGCATGTATGTAAGTCAAGATAACCTTTTGCTGCAATCTATCATTGCGTTTTGTGCTCGAATTTCTCGTTAATATTTGCATCTAGTGAATGACTTTTTTGCTTAATGGACGAAAAATTGTAACTTTGCAAATATTGATTTCACATTTCGCGAAAACATCGAATTTGAAGAAGTAGTAAACGGTAGCAATAACAAAAATTGGAAAATTGGAAAACAACTACGGTCGGAAATTGAATAAAATTTCATTTGATGAACAAATTAAAAAGGAACATTATGCATCCGTACAGATCAATTGTGTAAACATAATCTTTTTTTCCCATCAAAACAGGCGATAATTAATACCAGGTAGTAAAAGTTATTAAAAAAAAGGAAATTAAATTTAGGCTTTATTAAAAGAGCAGAGAGCAGCTAAGTTCCCAATTTAACCGTTATATCAGTTTTTCGAGAGTAATTCCTGTATTATCACAAACTTTAAAAGATTTTCTTTAATAAACAATTCCAATGTACAAAAGCAAAAGCAAAATTTATTTCCTCGATTTAGATTGTGTTCCGTTCCATTAGTGCATTTCCTATATGTCTAGAAAATAACTGAAGATCATTTTGTCTCCTAATTTGTAGAAATATTAGATTTTGTATAAATTTAAAAAAACCATATATATATATATGTATATATATATATAAAGAGGAACTAAATTCTAAGCGGTCTAATAAACGTTAAGCCTTCAGAAAATCAAAATTTCTTACACACACATTCAGCTCATATTCGCTAATAAGGACATTAAAAAATTAGCTAACACGTCATCCACTCTTTTATTGGGCTTAATATTTTTTAGACTTCCTCATATTTATATCGACTACAAATGCCAAAAGGAATAAACTTATATAACGAAGTAGACAAAAACATTTTCATGTACGTTTTTATTTATGTACGTGTGTATTGTATGCATATTTTATATATAAGGAATGAAAAATGAAAAAAGAAAAAAAAAAAGGTTGTAAATGAGTTCAACATTTCCTAACCTTTTCTTTACTAATTTAGTAGAAGGATAATTAGAGAGATAACGGTACGATAGGTTTTAAAAGTTTTAATGAAATAAAATGAATATATTGATATTTTTAATAATTCTCTGTAATAGTCAAATAAAGAATGTATTATAATATAAGACAAATATATACACTTAGATGTGACCATATTATATATTTTATTTTATTTTTGGTGTATGGGTTTTTCTTTTTTTCTTCCTTATTATTTTTCTATTATTTTATCAAATCCTTAATATTTAATTATATAGAAAATGTATTCTTAAAATTCCTTCGTTGAAATTGCTTATTATTATATATAATTTCCATGGCGCACAATCAAAATATATGTAATGTGCAATATATTTCAAATTATAAAAACTAAAATAAAATCAAGAAATAAATGTTTTAAACGCAAAACGTAAAAACACTTGAAATTCTTATATTAACTTTTTCTTAAAGAAGTCAGTCGTTCGCTGTTCAATCAAACTAAAGTATTTAAAGTATTTAGACGAACGCATTCGTGGACTCTAAAAATTTCAGTACAGTACAAGAAATGGTAGTCAATTTAGTTTAAAACTCATCTTGTAAGAGTAGTCAGGTTATCATATTTTAACCGTTACATACAACGAATGCTGTAGCAACCACGACAATACAGATCAAAACATGAGAAAGAGAGGCAATGAGAGAATACGCTCTCTTTCTAGTGTATCGAAATTTATGAATTTAAAGGCGCTTTAAGTAAACTTGTAAATGCATATAGAAAAAATTAAATAATATGGAATAATGTAAAGAATCAGTTAATCAGTCCACGTCCGCGAACGTCTTAAGGACCTCTCTAGTGACTGGTAACAATGAATTCGAAACTTTTTAAACAATGACGATCGTATTAAACTAACCATGACTTGCTCTTAAAGCGATTTCGATACAACACGATTTCAAATATCCGACTATGTGTTCTTTTTAATTGATTTTTGTTTCTATTTCTATTTTTTATCGTTAATAAGAAGAATTTTAACTAACTTTGAGGAAAAAGAAAAAACAGATTAGTTGTAATTTTTTATGAGAATTAATTTTTTTGATTGTCATCATTGCTTTCTGAATAGATGTTTAGTTCTTGTATCTGATCATAGTTTTGAATTCCATTTTATTTATTTATTTCTTTTCATTTATACGCATGCTTGGAACGAATTCTGAGACTTGATTTTAACATAACATGGTGCAGGCATGCATTGCTAAATCAACCGTGCTACTTACGCTGCTCAAATGTGTTTATACAAAGTTACTGATTAACTTTGCCACAGCTCTGTAGAGGAGATAAAAAATCTACACCGATTATATAATCCAGGCAAGGGTAAAATTTCGTATAAATTTGCGATTGCTCCGAGCGCTACTCAACTGCTATTTATTCTAACCTCATAAAACTAGAAATAAAAAATGTTAACTCGTTTATCTCGATTGTTCTCGATGTTATCTCGATTAACCGTTTACTTTATTTATTATAATATGAAAAATCCGCATTAAAACTGCAATATATTTTCTCGGTAGTTTAACCTTGCATACACAAGAAATTCAATATTGAAATTATATCTAGAATATTAACTTTTGTCTTAAAATCAAAAATTGATTAAGTATATCCACAGATCCCGGACATATTTTTTGTGAATATGTTAAATAAATTTATAAAATATTTGATTTAATTTATAGAAAGCTGTCAAGCTATAGAAAGATGTAATTCTCTGGCGGCAAATGGAGAATTTTCTCCTCCACGAAAATCAATATTTTGTATATAAATTTTTCCAGGCGATGAATATGAAAATTACTGAAAGATTGTAATTACCTTACAAGTATGTTAAATTGCGAATGCAAGTTATGCACTTTGTTCCTTATTTTTATTTTTATTCTTCTTTTTCTTTTTCTTCTTCGGTAACTCATCGCTATCGCCATTTGCAGCTACTATTGAGTTAGATTGTCCCTCGGCCAAAAGTGTCTCATCAGCACCGTTTTCTTTATCAACTGTGCCACTGACATCATTTCCCTCTGCTTCTTGCTCTACGTGGTTACGTTTCCTCTTTTTGTTTTTCTTTTTCAGAGTTTGTGCATCTTCGATGGCGACTTCGTCGATAATAGCTGTTCCAGTAGCATTCAGTATGGCTTCCTTCATAACTTCAATATTTTTTCGGGGAATTTCACCAGTTTCATAAAACTTAAGTCGTTCTTCAACTTGTGCTTTCAGACTTTCGCCAAACACTGATGTTGGTTGTTCTAAAAAGCAATCGATACGCGAAGCAATAGAACATTTATTAGCTAAAAACCGCGATATACGGCCCTTATTCTTAATGCCAGCGCGCCCAATAAACGAAGAGTGATATATTAAACCATATTTCGGGGTATTCGAACGTGTTTTAAGAGCTCGAAATAGAGCCTTTTCAGCTCCCAGAATTTGTACTGTGGAGGCGGGATACTTAGCCAAGTTTGTCAAGCTGCCAGCGTGCGATATTAAACGTGCACCCACTTGATCTCCAATAAGCGATTGCAAATTAGGAGCAACAGAAGTCATTTTGTTGTGCAAATAAGTCGACAATTTTTGGCGATATTCAGATAATTTAACAACACGCTCTGCAAACATTTCTATATTCATTAAATCTATAATTGAAATATCCATACCCATGGACATTTTCGCCGCATCAATAATAGCCTTGGCTTTCGATGAGTCCATTACAATTTCTTCTAACTCTTCCAATTTATCATCGGTTAAGGATTTACGATCTTTAATAAATTTCGCCGTCTTAGCGAACAAATAATTTTCAGGTATGATTTTAACCAATTCCGGGAAGTGATAAGAATACCATTCACGTATACGCATTGAAAAAGTATTGACATCCTTATCAAGTTGATCCAATAAAGCAATTGATTGTATAATCATATTATCTGAACGATTTACGTTGAACTTAACTCTAGCTCGCGAGTAACTATGTCCCAACCCCAGTTGAGCAATACCAGCTGATATCGCTGTGAAGCCTGCATATAAAAGAGTGTGATTTTTTATACAAAGTTGTTGTTTCTCACTTTCTTACCGACCTTTTACCAATTTATGAAAATGAAAACGTATACCACGTATAATCTCTGGCACTACACCGTAATGACTGCATTGTACGCCAATAGCTTCGGTTATCGCAGCACCAAGCTTGGCATCCGCTATACCCAACTGACACTTTTTCTTTTTTAATTTGCCAAAGAAATCATCTAAAAACACCAATAAATCTTGTGGCACAATTCCCTCGGATATGGCATTAACATTTTCTAAAGCTGCAATCGCCGTTTTAAAGGGTGTAAAAGCAGCCAATTTCACAATCGAATTAAATTTTGCAAAATCTGTCACCGATGATTCCACCTGAGGAAGAAACATAGAGATTTCCTCAAACTCCTTAACTGAAAACACGGCAAAGCCAGCTGCATGTTCGTATAGAACATACAAATTCGCCTAAAATAAAAGTACGATTGTGGTATTTAAGGTTACGTTTACATTTATATTCGCCATATTTTAACAAGTATCAAAATAATGTCTGCATGCGTTCTTTTCCCATTTATAACTTACCATGTCTTTAAGAAATGTAGACAAAGTTTAATAATTTATATTCTCTATAATAGTTGTAATTAAATTACTTTTAATTATACTTTTTAACACTTTAGTATAAATGCAAACCTATCGCACGCACGTGTGGCTTAGAAAAAGTAAAAAAAAAAACAAATGGGCAAAGTAATAAAGATCGTTTATACGTTTTTCACAGACCGTAAATACTTGTCTAATTTTAATACGATATAAGCAGTGCGCTCTCTATTTAGTGTAGAGAAATCTCTTTCGTGTTCACATAAAGTTGTTTTACCTTGTTTTTACGCATTGAAAAACTACGGCAACTCTTCTGACGGACACACAAAAACTTATTAGTAAAATAATTCAGCTCGTTTTCTCAACTTTTTTTTTTTACGCATAAAAGTAAAACTAAAAAATACGATTTCTTTTGACAAAACAATAATAGGAATCCTGTTACAGAAAAAAGAGATTACAAAAAAGAGTTGAAAAAACGTTATTTCTGTCACTGATTTACGGTGCAAATAAAAAAATAAAAATACAAATTAATAAAAGGATTTGCGAAGCAACTATAAATAATTTTTCCAGAAATTTGTTTAACGTCTTGTAAAAAAAAATTGAAGAAAAACTAACTTCATCTGCTAAAAATAAATATTTTAGGGAATAAAACATTACAACTACTACTATAATAATTACTTAGAAAACTAAATTGAGCCTGCAGCGGAAAAAGAAAGAAAGAAAAACTAATACAAGAACGCACAATACCGTATACCCAAAAAGGAAAAAGTTGAGGTGACACTTAGGAGGAAATTCTATAGTGTGTTTCTTCACCTAAAAAATTTCGAATTTCCTGCCTTGATAAAATGGAGTTTTTATTGTAAGTTCTCACATTATTTTACGCATAAATAATATATAGTTATGCATAGACTAAGTATATTTTGAAAGTGCAGCGATCTTCTTTGCATATAGTTCTTTTGCCTTGTTTTTTTTTTGTTTATTTTCCGATACAATTTTTTTTTTGCTACTAAGAGTTGCCAAAACTCTTAACATGAACGGGTAATCTCGACATTTTGTAAATCTACAAACGATATCGAATTGAATTGAAGCTATAAAATTAAACAAAAAAATTTCTTCACAATTGAAACTGCATTGCAGAAACTGACAAATGTAGCACAGCTGATAAATTAAGATACGTGGTTAAGAGAAAATAATAAAAAGATTTAAGAAGATCTACAGAATTTCACATTGAAATCAAGCCAGACTCATTCTTAAACTTAAAATTTTTTCTGAGACAATAGCAAAGTAGTTAGGTAGTAGTTAGGTTTTGTACAACGACATTGAGATTGTTTTGAAAAACACGATGAAATTAAGAAAAAGTCTGAATTTGTACAATGAAATTGAGAATTGTTTTGAAAAACACGATGAAATTAAGAAAACGTCTGAATTTGTACAATGAAATTGAGAATTGTTTTAAAAAACACGATGAAATTGATAAAAAGTCTGAATTTGTACAATGAAATTGAGAATTGTTTTAAAAAACACGATGAAATTGAGAAAAAGTCTGAATTTGTACAATGAAATTGAAATTTGTTTTGAAAAATTAGTTAGGTTTGTTCTATAACAATTTGGACTTGGATTAATGTATTTATTAATTATTTTTCCAATTTGTTGTTTCTAGTGGCTCTCGTTCGAGTAAAACCTTTAAGCCAAAAAAGAATATTCCGGAAGGCACGCATCAATATGATCTCATGAAACATGCTGCAGCTACACTCGGCTCTGGGAATTTGCGTAATGCTGTTGCTTTGCCAGACGGTGAAGATCTTAACGAATGGGTAGCTGTAAACAGTAAGTTATTTAAAGCGAACATTTATTTTGTTCTAATTAATATTCATTTTCGATTTTTTACAGCCGTTGATTTTTTCAATCAAATCAATATGTTGTACGGAACAATAACCGAATTTTGTACCGAGGAAAGTTGTGGTATTATGTCGGCAGGTCCCAAATATGAATATCATTGGGCCGATGGCTTAACAGTAAAAAAACCCATTAAATGCAGTGCTCCAAAGTATATAGATTATCTTATGACTTGGGTTCAAGATCAATTAGACGATGAAACGTTGTTTCCATCAAAAATTGGTATACCATTTCCAAAGAATTTTTTAAATATAGCGAAGACCATATTGAAACGTTTGTTTCGCGTTTACGCTCACATCTATCATCAGCATTTCTCCGAAGTCGTTACTTTAGGGGAAGAAGCGCATTTGAATACATCATTTAAACATTTCATATTCTTTGTGCAAGAATTCAATTTAATAGACCGCCGAGAATTGGCTCCTTTACAAGAACTCATCGATAAACTGACTGCCAAAGATGAAAGGCAAATATAGGACTTAATACAGGTGGGTGCTTTGCTTGCGGAGTTTTGAGTGTAAGAGATTTTTCGATTTAGTTTACTTAATGCAGCAATAGTTGTAGTCTACCTATTTGCCCAAATTTTCGAGTGTCAATGCTCTGAAGCCCCTCATAAAACAAAAAAAAAACAAATTGTAAGATTGTGAAATTCTAATAAACTTGTATATCTTTTTTTATTCTTATTTTTAATTTCTTCTTTTCTTTTTATTTTCTAGTTTAATTTTTTTATTTCAATTTTTAATTTCTTTTTCAATGAAATCAAATCATAGGAAATTTTGTTTTTGCAATAATGAAAAATGAATAAATTTTATCATATTTTTTATGTTTATATAGAATTTATTTTTAATATATTTAAATATGTACGTTAGCAAATTATTCGTTGGCTTGTTTTTCATTTTTTTTTTTATTTTTAATTTTTCTAAACTTAATCATTTAAAAGAAAAAACTTAAAAAGTATCCTAATTGCAAAAAACGCCTTTGCTATCAACTGATATCATCTACGCTATAGTTCCATTTCATTTAATTTGAAAATTCAAATAAATTTCGGGTTTAATTTTATTAAAATATTTTGTATAGACTTACGTTTACTGCTTTAATTTGCTACTATAGAAACATTACATACATTTTATTACGTATTCGCTAAAATGCTGAATTAGTTTAAATGCTTTAAAGCTTAAGTTTTATGTTAACAATCCACACAAATACACGATTAAATACTTAAAAAGCAATTGTAATTTTATTTTAAATTTTATTTCGTTGTATTTTCTTTCTTACATCATTTTATTTATTTACTTTGAGGTAAACATTGGCAATATAATTGGCGGCCAAGGTTAAACGGACGCTAATGTAACACGTCGACGTTGACTTAGTGTTTTACGGTAATCATTAAAAAAGAAAAAAAAATGATGGATGGGATAACTTTAATAATATAATTAATGAATATTTAGTTTATAAAAAAAATCAATTTTACATAACTTGAATTACTTTTTTGATACTTTGTGAATCTTTTCCATTGCCCAAGACTACACAGAAACAAAGAATAAGAGAAAATTTATGTATGTTCTGATCCGAATTTGAACACATTCTTTATCGTCTTGCCTTAAAGGTCGGAAAAGTCTTCAAAAAATTGTAAAGACTTCATTCTCTATATGTCAAGCAAATTGCTGGCTGCATGGTACGATTTCATTTTTTAGTCGACTGTGACCGAATGCTTTATCTTAAACAAAACTCAAAAAAAAAATGAACACATAAACTTCGAGACTGATCTTTTTCATTTTTATGAAAAATACGCCCATATTTTTATCATGTACATGTTTTTATGCGTTCTCAGTTTTTGTTGCAATTTGGTGTCCTTTGATCGATTTGGCCAATGTTTTGCAAACATTAAGCCGATTTCTCAATTCTTGCGACTTGAACAATATATGCTACACGCATTGCATAGACGGACAGGCTCAGATTGCGTCAGACCTTGATGCTGACCAAAAATGTATTTCTTATAATCTATGATATCTCTAAAGTGTTCTTCTGGATATTGCAAATATTTTTATAAAATCTTAATATCTAAATATCTCTCTGCACGTGTAAGTTTTCTCTTTGGTTATTTAATAGTGCGAAGCTTAAAACTACTCTCCTTGATCTGAAAGAAATGCGAACAAAATATATCTGGATTTCGAGATGGAAATATGCACAGATACATTATGTCCACAATGATGTGTGCGTACGAGGCCAAACTGGGATTATTTCAATCAAGTATTTGCAGCCGCAATTCTCAGAAGACGAAGTTGTCTATAAAATTTAGTTAAAAACGAAAAATCGATTGCATAACCGTTTTTTTCAAATATCCGATCCTTACGTTATTAATCGCATTTCAACATTTCCAATTTAAGTATTTACTTACAAAATTAATTCCAATGCTTCTACGCTTAATTGACACTTGCACGCAAAGCTATTTTTGTGGTTAGAAAGAACAAAAGGCTTTAAAGCGTTGACAATGAAAACAAATAGTGATAGCAATTACGAAATCATTAAACGAAAATACAAGCAATTGTATGAAAATTCTATTCGATTGCCCGAGTTGAGGAACTTGTTTATCCTCAAGGAAAATATAGAAGTCTTTTAAGTCGCGATTGATCCATTTATTTGCATAATGTATGAATTTTAGGCAAAGAAGGATTGAAAAGTGTATGAGATTTTCCAGTTTTTTGTCCTAATTATTGTCCTATTATTATCCTATTATTATCCTATTGGAACTTTGGTAAGTGAACTAACAACAAACCTGTAACAGCACTTGCACCACACTATCGCTATTCATATAACGACTTTTCAAAATGGGCAGTTATTCGGGACGTGGTCGAAACAGTAGTCCGAATCGAACCATTGTTAAAAGCGTTCGTCCTTGGACGAAATATTTCAAAAATTGCGATGTGTACGTTGAACAGAGAAAGATTGGGGGTGCAGATGGACAGACAAGCAAGAAAGTAATTCGGAATCGATCGGTATATATATTGTCTTTCCACGTGTTGCATACATTCACACGAATTTTAGTTCATAAGTTGTGTGGGGTGCAAAATGATGTAAAACTCAACGATCTAAATGATTGTCTTCTATGAACGTGTAGACCCATCAAGCAAAGTTTGACTTTTTCATACTTGTCCCTCAATGACGATGTGGGCTAAGTATGTAAGACCTATTTAAAAGATCTGGTCTGAAATAATGCCTTGCTATGCTATGGACGCAAAAACCTCGATTTTAATTGATGTCACAGATTTGCTGCAAGAATATAGGTAAAACGATAAGTTTAGGAAAAATTATGTGACGAGAAAAATAAAAGGAGATAGATACAGCTTCACTTAGTATTGTAAATACATATTTTATTTTCTTATATAATTTCTTATCGACTTTCGGTAACAACCAATTTTTGCATATGCTTTACCATTATCATCAATCAATAACATTCGTGTTTCATTTCATGTTTACATCTTCACATATTTATTTCAAATAATCGTTAAATATTCATACAGCCCATCAAAAGGGACATTGCAGGAACAATTTTAATACAAAATTTCGATTTACATTCAATCTCTTTACGCACAGCGTAAGAAAGGCAAGATAAAATGGTTATCCGAAATAAAGTTGGCTTCAAAGCAGGAATTGGCAAACTCCGGCCCGCTATCTTTACAATTTCAAATAATTTAATTTGCTCGCACATAACAATGCTGCAAATTGATTATATTGACCTTTACTATCGGCTCAGTTGTGCAGCTGACAAATGTGAAACTAGTTTTTTTTTTTTATATTTGCTAGACCATAAAATAAATGATTTAAAAAGAACAAGAATTGATTCATTTTTTGTTGCATCTTGTTATTGCTCGCGCCGTACTATAAAAATTAAAACTGGCCCGCAGATGAAAAACGTTGCCCATCCCTGCTTTAAAGTATAAATATTTACAACTTTATTTATAGCACTCTTTTGCTGTATCCACTCGTTAATCAAGCATGAGTTACAGGGTATCCAGCCACGAAAATCAAAAATATATGTCAAACATCCAATAAAGTTTAAATATATTCTTGATCGCTTTTGGATCAGTGCCAAGAGGCACGGTAACCGCAATCCGAGTGCAGCACCATTTCAAACTTTTGAAAAAAAAAAGATTTTCTAATAACGTAACACTGCCGTAAAAAAAAAAAACACTAAAATATATATATATATATAAATATAATGAAATGTGCAATACAAAATATTATATAAAAATAAATTACTTAATATATAATTATATGAAATAATGGTAAATACACATCAAATATCCTTTCCCACGTGCATATTTTTATACAATAAAATGAAATTTGAATAAGGAAAAAATGAAAAATACAATATTTTGTAATTATTTGCTCTAATAGACATGATCAACGGCATGAATCTAACTAATGCTTATATATATTTGCACATCAGTAACGACCACCGATTTCAATCTGATTGGAACTCAGATGATGGTAGTTCAAGATTTTCCCTAAGATAAATGAATATAATAGAGAGACATGATCGGCAACTATCTGCCAAAGCATTGCTTTTTTCTTTTTTTTACATTTGATGAACTAATTCGGTGATACCTCTACATGGGCAAATGGATGGGGAAAATTCAGTAGAGCTTGAATACATTTAATTTGAAGGGGAGAACCTATCTAAAAGTCGGTTTACGTTCAATTAAGTTTAATTTGAATAAAACAAGTGGAAGCACTACACCCCTATAGCTTTTCAAAATAAGTAGTTACATAGCAACTGATCGAAAAAGTGGTTCGATCAGAACCATTTTCAATGTCGCTTGTCCTTGGATCAACGCACGTCAGTGTACCATTTTTCATCAGAATATCTTAAAAATGCCGAGCTGTACGTTGAAGAAGAAAACAAGACAGACAGACAAACTGAGATCGATTTGGAAAATGATCCTGAATGGATTGGGCGTCTATTTCGCACCCTTTTGGATGTTGCATACATCCATACAAACTTGAGATACTCTTGTATCGGAAATGGTGTGGGGTATAAAAATCTAATTGGTTTCCGTTTGCCTTCCAAAAAAAAATAAGTTACTCACATTTTAGCAAAAGAGAATATATGGTGGCTTACACAATGAATACGAGAGATCAATGCGTCTCTTACTTCTTTAACCCATGGAATCGACTATGGAATGTGGCTTTCTTTACTCTCGCATACCTATCTTCGAAAAGGATGAGAAGAAATTTTGGTTTTTTTTTTTTTGTAAATGAGAGACAGGTCTACGAAAGACAGTGACCGTTATGATAAGTTCTATCCTTCTTTTTAAGGATAAGATCACAGTGTACACTGTTTTCTTTGTGTATAATAAATAATTTGGATTTCAAGTAAAAAAAAGAAATCGTGTAAGAAAGAAACGGTGTTTTAGAAGAAATCTTAGTTTTTAATTTGATTCCTTTTAATCGGCAAGAACGTATATTGAAATTAAAATTTAATATGTTTCATCTTAAATCGGTTTAAGAAAATTTAAAAATTCAGCAACAAATGCCCCCTCAACTACTAACACTGGCTCGAACAGAAAGGCAGGGGTTAAGGTAGGTATCATTTCCTAATATGGCACAAATATTGGTGAGGTCGTATAAATACTCTGCATCAGCCGGCTCTTCTGATACTGAATAGCCAAGATATATATATGTATATATATATATATATTTTTTTTTTTTTTAATTTTTTTCTTAAGACTTACTTTTTATCCTTCTCGTTTATTATATCTTTGCAACTTAACTTTTTCTTAATACTTTTTTACAGTTTGATCATTCTTTGTGAGCTTTGTTCCGTAAGGCTTTCATTTGCCTCCTTATTTAATTAATTTTTTAATATACTTTTATATTTTTCATCCTCCTGATAGAATTGGGAATTTTCTTCAACTAAGCGTTTCCATTTAATTGTCAACTCTTTATAATCGGGTCCGTTTCCACCCAATTCTTTAGGTAAATTGTCACATTTTATCGAACAACCATGTTTCTGTACAAGAACACGAGAACGCATTTTCGATGTCATAAATACGCGAAATGTGTTCAATACCAAATTGACATGAGTCGGCGAATTGACAAATTCTAATTTTTTCGGTTGACATGGATAAGCTTGCCAGCTCTCGACGGATCTTTTAATTAATATAGGATTCAATTGCAAAGCATGACCTAATTGAACGCCATTCATATCAAAAATTGCCACAATACCGCGACAGCAATTTTCGATTTCCATTTGCAATAATAAATCTAAGACCATTTTGCTTACTTTGAAGACATTGTTCTGCGTATGCAATTTTGGATCATGTGCCGCTGTTCGAACGACTACCACTTTACGTTGCTCATCGTCTACACCGTCAATGGGTAAAAACACACCCAGTTCCAGCAATTGTTGTACTTCGGGCAGAAATGGATTGCGTTGAGAAAACCATTCGGGACGGTCGGCTCGCATTTGATAGAAACTAAATATAAAAAGAATAAGAATATTCACTCTTCGAATTGAATCCTTGCATAATAAAAGTAAAAATGAATTTCACACTTAAATCATTAACATCTGTGATCCAAATCTTAAGACATAGTTTCAATGCTGGAGTAATTAAATTAACATCTTTCGCAGGAAAATAAAATATAGGGTGCCATGCAAAAATTTCGTTTATAAAACACATTCACTTTGATCAAAATTAATGAAAATAGTAATAAGATGATAATGAAAGAATGTCCTACCATTTGATCTTCTTTTTAGTACGTTCCAAGTCATATTTGCAACTGCGTAAAAAAAATGCTAAATTCTCATAATCCATGCGTGCGTTGATGTTTGGATTATCCGTTAACCATTTTAATAGCGATTGCATTTCTCTGGCCATTCTTGCCGGATCACTTTCAAGGCAAGAGATTTTATTCGAATTTTGAAAAAACATTTTTACGCACAATAAACTTAATCGAGTAAAAATCGAGTTTAATTAGATTGGTGATCTCACGTTATTATTATTATTGACAATTCGTTTATTCCGTTATTTCCCTTATCAGCCGGCACTTCTATGAATTATCAAATCAACAGTATATCACATCAATCGCGAAGCTCTGTCAACGAATGACTAACGAGAAACAAAGGTTAAAGCACTGACTATATCTGACTATATTATGCTTTTCCTCTTATACATATACGTACTGTATACGCTGTTTGTTACTCACATAGTACGCTATACGCCTTCAGCTTTTTGTGTTGTTGATATTATGCAATGTAAGTGCTGAGTGTCGCTTTTAAATCAATTTTCCGCTTGAACGTCGCAAGCGGTGCACAACACGCAATATGCAAATTTGGAAATATCTTTTAAGCTGTGAGTGCTTACAGATTTATAATAGAATATAGTCAAATTTAGCGTTTAGCGATAATTGTTTAATTATTTTAGCTAATTATTATCTATTTACAACCGATATCGTAGAAATGGAAAAGTCACAAAAAAGTTTCATTACTTTGGCCATTATCTGGCTATCTATTATGTAAATGAGAGGTTTTTCAAAGAGAAGCTGATGCGTGCGTGTGTGTGTTTGTATGATTGCGAGAGTTCTTTTGATCGTGCATCGTGTGTAGGGTCATCTACTTTGCGATGCCGAAAGTAGACCGTAAATAAAGCGCATTTCTGGATGTTGTGTGGATCTTATTATTATTTGTGGAATACAATGCATACATAATAGGTGCTTGCATGTGTTTTGATCAGCGATATTAATTAGTGAAAATGATAAAGTAATGTAAAGTATCATAACCGTAAAGTTTTTGTGTTTCCTTTCGGGACATTCAAACGCACAAAACGAGGAACAACGACGAGTCCAGTAAATATTAAGCAACTTTTTGTACAAATTTTTCGGAATTCGAAGAGTTTGGCCTCAATTTGACCTTTTCCTGCGTAAAATAACCATTTAGTTGCTTTTTAGTTTAGTTTAGCTGAGTTATTCAGTGTATACAGATGTTAATCATGGAACGTTCAAAATTGCATTTTCGACATTTATTTATAACTTTTGTTATCTAATTTGAAGTAAGCTGCCGCCGAAGATCATCAAACGCTGTTCGAAGCTTATTGTGGTCCTGCTCTATCGTATCCCATTTTCCCTTTTAAAAATGATCATTTTAATATCAATCACAACGGACGGTCTGGAGGACCGAAAAATTGCGAAGACTTGCAAGAGGATTTGCAAGACTTACTACTTAAATCTAGCTCAAACTATCATCAAATCTAGCAAAACATCCATCGATACCGAAGCGGAGTATTCACGGCCATAATTAGTAAGGTGTATTGCATTGCAAGCTCCTAAAGCCGAATAAAACTTTTACTCAAAGTGTCCACCGAGGTCAATTGGACAGAATGAACGATGTGTTGGTGCAAAAGAGAACCACCAATAGCGATTAACAAAGGCAAAATCATCCTCTTATACGGCAACATTCGGCCATACATTACGAAAGTTGTCAAGGATACACTGTTGCAGCTCGAAGTGGAAGTCCAGCCGGACTCAGCGTACTTGCACATAGACATAATGAGACATTCGGATTACTCCTTATTCACATCGATAAAACATTGCTTGACTGGACGCGGTATCATCCTGTTGCCAGAAAGATGGGGGAATGTTGTAGAAAATAAAAGAAAAAATGTTCCCATTTTCATGTGAAAAAATGATCAAAACGTATGAGGGCACCTAATAGAAATTGTTAAAACTTATTACGAAAACAATGAACCCACGGTTGCATTTCGTATATGTGCGATGACGCTTATGTTTGGTTAAATGACTTATTTACGAAATGATCATTACATCTGATGTTTTTCAAAACATCTTTTACGTGTTCAAAGGTAAGTTTTGGATTAACACAGATA
This sequence comes from Glossina austeni, assembly GCA_000688735.1. Lineage (NCBI taxonomy): Eukaryota > Metazoa > Arthropoda > Insecta > Diptera > Glossinidae > Glossina > Glossina austeni. The sequence goes on along the minus strand of KK502435.1, from coordinate 942,742 downwards.
CAAAAAAAAAAATATACCATTACGCATGGCCCTATATCGCAAGTTAGATACTGTGTTGAAGTGTATTAGATTCATACAGTCCACGCGCCACACCAGATGTTTCTTTCGTTCAAATACACATGTCTTTCTGAAATTCTCTTTCTATGACTACTTGAAATATAGGTTACTAATCTAGTTCTTGCAGTCACAAGCGCCTTTCCCTCTATTTCTCTCTTTCTCTCTCTTTCGCTTGATCGGGTGACTACAATTTGCTAGATAGATCGACTAGGAAGTCTTTTAAATATTTAAAGTTCGTTTGTTATCTGTTCAGCTCGATAGCGGAACGCGCTACCGTCGACTTTAGGATTTTGGCGTCAGTCTTGAACACCTCAATTCGCTTGACTGAATTAGTTTATTCTATGCACCTGAGTTATGCCAATACAACTATGAATATTGGCCTAGGGCGTCAGAATTGCTAATAAATTTAAATAAATAGATAAAAATAAATAAATAAAAAATACTTTGATTTAAATTTTAATGGCATGTATGAGTGAGAGCAGAACAAAAAAAAGCTTTTATTCAGTGGCCGGCGACAGCTGTGGACTATGGACTCCCCACTGCGCATGGTTAGAAGACTTACAGCTGTCGATAAAGTAAGCATTTTTTTCATTATCGAACGAAAAATTTTTCAATTGTGAAATTGCGGTCGAGTAACATATTCAATCGTACTCATCACAGTCACATTGAGAAAAGTCTGGATTTGTAAAATTACATTAAGAGTCGTTGTGAAAAGTGAAAAAATGTTTCACACAACACAATCACATTGAGAAAAGTCTGAATTTACAATCAATGCACAATAACAATAAGAAAAATTAAATGAGCGAGTCTGAATTTGCACTTGTTCGTAAGTCGTCCTAGCAATAAAAGAAATTTGCTTTCATATTTTCATCATTTATTGCAGTTTGCATAAGAAACACAACGTTTATTTTCGATAGCGCAATTTTACATACAAGGGATTCAGTCAATCCAATCTGTTCACAGACTGAAAAGCACTTCACTAAAAGGCTTCAAATAATTATTGTCGAATTGCAAGCATTTCGTCTTTCATGATAAGCTAGCAAATGCCGGTATTAATTCTTTGGTTTTCACTTTTCTTTAATATTTTCATTCTACATTTCATAAATTTGCTTTTACCTGCTTATTAAATTTATTTAAGTAAATCTGGATTTAATTTAATATATCGTTTATATGAAAACTAAAAATTTAATATCAAAGAGATTTGCTTAATATTTTTGGGACAAACATATACACATATATATATATATGTATATAGATAACCCGATAATTCTAAAAGACGTCCATATGGAGCAGAACAATTTGATAACACGTTACCATTGACTTCGGATTCCTTGCCATTGACTTCGGAAATTCAAGTTTACTCGACATTGCGAACAATAAAACTGGCTTCTATCGCCCTTTAGCACACGTATAGCATGTAAATTGTGAAATAAAGTGTCGGTTTATTGAATTACTCTCACAGTATTCAGATTACCAGAGAAGAGAGAGCATGTCAAAGAGCTTACTTCGTTTATAATTATTAAGTAAATCTAAAATAAAAATTAGCCAAATATTAGGTCATGAATGAAATTTTTTCATTCAATAATAAAGCGATAGTTTAGATAGATGAAGTGAAGACGCGATAATAGTATTATAAAGAAAACAATATCGTACGTAATTTGCTGACCGGAAAAGTTATGATAAAATTGAGGACAACATTACATAAATGGCGTTGATATCGATTGGTTTTATCTCTAATGAAAATTGAATGTAGTTTAATTAAATGAAGTGAAACATTGTTCGTTATTGCATAGCTTACGATTTTCTTGCCATTTATGACACTAAGAGAGAGAGAGAGAGAGAGAGAAAAAAAACAGAACTATATCACACTATAAACCTTGGTTGCTTTCCACAGTCGTCTTGAGGTAGCAGTAAAAATTCCGTTTTAAAATATTGATCGATCGTGTGCATTGCACTTACAGAAATGATGACGAATTTGATTTTTGAATCAATATGTAAATATATTTATTAAAATATTTACATAAATTTAACTTTTTCTTAACGAGCAAATGAAACGGAAGCTGTTACAATCATAGCGTAAACATTGTTAATCCGAAAATTGATAATAGCGATCCAACTTGAAGGATGGACATATATAAGATATAATAGGAAAAATGAACTAAGCTTATCGATATTTCAGAGTTTTTAAGATACCCTACGTACTCAACATTGCTTACAATTATTATTCAATTTCTTCTCAATCATTGTCACATTTGTGTGTGTTTGTAAAAATATCGATCAACAAACCTCATAATTTTCCAAATTCTTTTGCTAATTTTTTGGCGATATCTTTAAACTCGTTAACAGGAGAATGTTTACTACAAATACTAGGACATTGCGCAAATAGACAGATGGACAGACGAACAGGCGGATATGTTTAGGAGCATTCAAGATTTGAAACTGGGCAAGAATTTGTATACTTTATGGGGTTTTTGAAGTTTGTTTCTGCGCGTTACAAAGGTATTGAAAAAACAATTAAATTTTGATACCCTATAATATTGGGTTGCCGTGGTCAATTTTTCCAATTTTTGTACATAAATGCTACAGCGTTGCCCATAGAATATACGTTCAAATTTTTGTACGCTGCTTCGCTATAGTTTATGAGTAATGAACACAACAACAAATGTCCATCAGTTTTGAAAAAAATAAGTGTTCTCAGTTTACGTGGTGTTGTGGGCGTGTCCTTCGACCGATTTAGGCCATTTTCAATACCAACCTATGTGCAAGAGCTTACAATGTTTCGGCAAATCGATGGAAGTCGATGGTCTCATTTTTGCGACCAGAAGAATGTTTAAAACAAATATAACATTGCGGACAGACAGACATACTTAAATCGATTTAGGATTTGATGCTGATCACATATGGATAGACAGACAAAATGTTTTCAAATCAATGTATATCTCTCGGTGATGGGTAGAGAAATAGTAAACAAAATAAGTAATCGGTTCGCCGAGTAAGGATATTTGTAGATTTTGTCAATGGAAGAAAAAAAAATGTATGATTTTTGATTCTAAAAAAATTGCATTACGTGGGGTAATCACCTAACTGCAAGCTTTCTGTTAGCTTTCACTTTCGCATTCAGCTGTTTAGCAAAAACAGGGAGTAATCACGTGTGAATAATTCGCTGAAATTTCGCTGTTGTTTTCAGTCGTTTGGCAAAGACTTGTGCCGATCTTAATTTATATTTTAACCCTAGCAAAACAAATGCGATTTATTTTGGGAAAGATTCTAAACGCGAAAGTAGGCTTTTTATCAAAGGAACTAAAGTTAATCAGTTGAAAACTCTTCGATTTCTTGGTAACATAACTAACAATCAGTCGGCCTTGCCTCCTAAAAAAGTTTTGACTGTGTACAAAGTTTTAGTCAGGTCCAAGACTGAATTTGCACATTCCACATCTTATAGTTTTTGAAACATTTGAAAGCAGAATGTCAAAACGTTGTACTGGACTGATCCTCTCAGCTCGTCAAAATATTCTCGCTGTCGTTTATGGCGAATGGCCGTTTTCCGAAAGAGCTCTTTTTTGCACTTGTAAAGAGTTAATTAAGGTCAAGATAATGACTCCTTCCATTTTTACGGAAAGTCACCTGCCTCAGTGATACTGTCTCTTGCAGCTACACCTTTTGTTATTAAAAACTTGCGTCATATTTTTGATAAGATAAATTCAAGCTCTCCCTGCAATTTTGTTACCAATAATTGTGGGGTCTTAATGAACATTCTTGAATCGATGTCTATCTTGAAGCAAAATGTCAACCTCTTTTGTATGAGGATCTTATGTGAAGAAAAGCTTCTTCTTTACTACAGCAACGACTATGATATGTACGCCACTGACGGTTCCGTTGGATATAATGTATCTAGCTTCTCGGTAGCGAAGCAAAATAATACATAAAGTTAAAGTTGCGGAGGAACTTTCCTCGACTTTTGTTGAAGTGCTTGTCATTAGACATGCCATTAAGGTAATAATTACGGATGGTCATAAAAAATTTGTTGTTTTTCTCATAGTAAGTCGGCTCTGCTTCTAATAAATAAAAGAGATGCAGATAATCAATATGTGTTTGATATACACAGGATGTTAAACATGAATATTAAGTGGATGACTGTCACCGTGTTTGGACACCTGGTCACTGAGGCTTTTTTTATGTAGAAAAGCCGACTTTCATGCTAACAGGGGGGCGAAACTATGGGGTCATTGGTTCACCCATAGATGCGCGGAAACCTTCACCTCTTCTATAAAACATTGACTGCGGCATTATGACCCTCTTGGTTGAGAGTCGCACAATTAATGGTACTCTCTATAACCTGGCAACAGGTTTTTCTCTTTGGAAGCGGAAGAGGTCTAGTTGGAAGAGACTCCCTTTTCTAATTTGAAAAAGAGCATTTCTTTCGCTATTTGGTTCTCGTGGTGGAAGTCCCCTTCAACGGGGATTGTCTCCCTCCCTGAGGGGTACTCAATCAATTAAATTAATTGCCAATGGTTGTAGGCAACCCGTCTGATTAAGGCACATGCCAAGCGCAGACGTTAAAACATATGCAGATATCTGTCACCGTGTTTGGATACCTGGACACTGAGGTTTTTTTTTAAGAGAAAAAGGGGACTTTCATGCAAAAACGGCTGAAGCTGATGGTACATCTTCGTCCATCAAATATATCGGAGACTTCCTTTTATTCCTGGGAAATCGATTCTTCATAGGGTCATGAGTGGTCACACTTATGATAAAAATGATCCGTGCTACACCATGCGATATTTGCGAAGTTTGTTTTATTAGCGAGTCTGCGCTGAGCATTTAATTTTTGAAAATCACAAGCTTGATGGTATTAGGAGTTCTTTTGGCTTCTCCAAGTTATATGGTGGTCTGCTCGATCTCTTTGCAGCTAAGAATTCACGTCATTTCGGGGAACTAATTTGCTTTATTAGAAAAGCGAATTTATCTTTTTAATGCATAATAAAGTTTTGTTTTTTACGTTCAATCATATTTTATCTCTGTAACACTCCGTTTTCGTGTTTAGGCAAAGTTTGCAACACTTTTTTCTTTACGTCACTTTCAACAACTCAACAATCTACCACTACACTTAACATATAAGCTTTAGCTAGCGCGGACGCATTTTTTTGTTGTTTTGTTTTATGAACATTTCTTCTTAATAAGTACAGCTGTTTAGTATCTACACAGATAAACAAATTGATTGGCTTGAAAAAAAAAATAAAATAAAATTGAATTTCAATAAAATTTTTCAATCGAATAACTTGCCATAAATGGACGAAGATAATGATCTCGATATTAAAACCACAAGTCTTGAATGCAACGTTTGTGGTGAAAAGGAATTTTATACAAAAGCTGGCTATTATTATTGTCTAGAGTGTGGGACGAAAGCAGAAGAAGCGAGACTTGTTGAACGGGAACGCGATGAAAATCAAGAGGATATTAAACACGTTAGAAAGCAAAAAATGCATACTCTTAAAACGGATAAAGGTAAGCCAATTATATGAATAATAAAAAGGTTTAAAATTAAAATTTTCTTCTTCAGTTCAGTTAACATCGTGGGAGTGTTATAATTATATACTCCGTGGTTTGGTTGACGAGTTATCATCTTATGGAGTCAAAGAGGAATTGAAATTAATGTGCCTACAAATCTGGGCCGCTTACCTTAGACACATGCAAGTAGCATTCTTTAGTAAAGACTCGTCTGAGTTACCGAAATTAAGTGTGCGTTACTTAAAGAGGTAATATTTCTAAATTTTGAAATCAATTCTTCGCTTTTATTAAAATAATACATAACAGCGATGCTGAAACTATTTACAATCATCGACGTGCAAAGAAACGAAAACGTAAAACATCTGGCTCGAGCGTTGACAATAGCAGCAATCAATCCAGCAACAGAGAATGGCGCAAAGCTAAAGTAAGTCTTGAGAGAGATAAGATGAAGCATGATTTTATGGTTGAGTTTTAAAGATTTCCAGGAAAACATTTCAATAATTACGCAAATTAACTAAAATTCTTTAGTTATGATTTTAAAAAATTTACATTTTTCACTTTTTTAAATCTTAGATTACAACTCGGTCTTGATTATCATCAGGTGCTCCATTTTGGTGATTCTGCTCTATCGCATTTAATATTCTGGACAGCAAAAAGTCTAACAAGACCAGTACTCCAATTGTACGAGGTTGACGACCAGTTTCAATAGCAGTTAGTGTCTCTTTAAGAAGGCCTTATTAATGATATATTAATATTTGTTTAGAACGGTTAATTGTTTTGTTTTTTGATTATATGATACCTTCTTGCTCTTGCAGCTGTAAATTCACGTCAAAATCGCTCGGTCTTATAAAGCTAGCTGCATTTGTGTAGCAAACACAAGCAAAAATTAATGCGGTCAGAGTGACGAAGACGATAACGCGCATCTTTTATTTTGAAAAGTAATCCAACTTTGTTTGAAATGATTTCCTAACGATCTAATGACTAATTATTCCTTAAGAGCTTTTTTATACTCTAGACTTTTTTCAATAGTAAACTAATTAGCATATTTAATTAAATGTCATTTTGTCAATAATTATAGAATCAATTCATCGATAATAACTAACATTGCTGGAAACTGTACTTAAATAACTTGAGAATTGTCGCCACCACCATAGAATAGATGTGTCACTTGTTTGTCATTCCATAGGTAACGCTAAGATATATTTAAAAGTAATAGACTTGACCAAAGAGAGATTCACTGCAAATTTGTTTTGACAGTCTTCCAGTTCGCGACAATTGATAAATTTCGCAAATACAATTTCAATAATGGGAATGCAATGCACAAAAAAAGGAAACAAAAATGACAAAAAAAAAAAAAAACTGACGCCATTTCCTCTTTCCGAAAAAGGCTCATATTACGAAAAAATGCTACCTGCTTTCGAATTGCGCGGTTCGAACCTGTTTGCTTACTATTAAATCGAAAAATAAATTGATTGCATTTTCATACTCATTCAGTTTTTCTTGATAAGTACTAAAAATTCGTCGCAATCAAAGACAATCATAAGAAATTTTAAAACTCAATTATTTGTAAAAACAATTCATAATTAATTAAAGAAATACACATTTTCCTATTTTTACTTAGCGCAAATTAGATGAATCTACGTATTCCGATAGCACTGCTGCTTCCGCTACAATCAGTAATTCCTCCTCGTCGGCTTCTACATCTATGCAGCCAATACGATTAAGCTATAATAACGAAGCACGCAAAAGGCTCAAGAAATTAATGCCTGTGAAACATATACAGAAACATGAGAATGATACTGAAAATCTGCTGACATGTCATAAGCAGCCTAAAGTCAGCGACTTACACCGCCTAGAGCATATGGTCAGCGTGTTAAGCATTAAACAAATCTACGCTATTATCGGTATTGCGTTAAACTTGATCGAAGATGATATGCAACTCAGTGACTTTGTTCGTCATATACAAGAAGGTCACATCAGTATGAAAAATGTTTTGCAATATTTCCCTGAAAATATAGCGCGTAACGGTATTGAGATGTTAAAAAAAATCGATTTTTACAAATATCCCGATAAATATACAGATAAGGTAAGTTTTCGGACTTTACAATTTTATACGTCTATTCACGCGTCCTATATGTACTTTAAACAGAGGTAAAGAGACTCCATAAATCATGTAAACATTTTAGAGATTAGAGAGATGGGATTATTAATCTTCGGCTATTGAATTAATGTTTATCATCTTGAAGCTAAAAAAAATCTTATCCAAGCAAAAAACTTCATACTTTACAAATTTTTTTTTTTTTTTTTTTAATGTTTCAAATGCTTCCTTAATGCTCCTTTAAGAATGTCGTTGAATAGATTGTAAGGAAGACGTAGGAATGGAATTTCTTCTTTCTCGTAACTATGTTTTTCGAACTGACTGTCTGTCTATCACTTATGATCTTATTTTTTTCAGAACTTAAGAGATCATATAAGTTTGCTTTGCAGAAATATTGGTATTAGAAAATTTAAATGCCCCGATATGATTAAATTGGTTGAGCGTTATGTCGAGGAATTGTGTTTGCCAGCTGATGTTGCGAGTTTTGCTAAGCATTTAATTAATTTGCTGCCACCACGTTTTGAAACACGTGCTATAATTAGTTACCCAAACTATGAAGCGAGAGCTATGGCTTACATTATATACATTTTGAAATTATTATTCGGCTTGGATGGTCACAAAGAACAACTGATATCCATAAGTACGAAAAATATGAACAAAAAAATCGAACATTTCAATAGTATTTACAATGAAAATGAATCGCCGCTGTTTGTTTGGAGCGACTGGGTGCAATACGTTGAAATGCGTAAAGTCTTAATATCGCAATTCAACTCTGATTTTTGCAAACAATTTAACCAAACACCAAGCACAGCTCAATTTTTAGAACAAATGCATGATGAGGTAAACCAACGCGATGAGCAAACTGAACTTTTAACCGATGATCTGAATACTTCTGCCATTAGACAACACTTAGATGTTTTCAAAGCGATATTCAAAGACTTTACGAAGAAGGAGAAAAATTCGGAAAAGTCGCAATATATAAAATTTTCGCCCAGTTTTACACCGGCTTCTAGTTATTTGAAGACTATTCTGCTGCATTTTAAAAGCGATCCAAAGTTATTTGAAGATCAAAGCATTGAGATACCAGGCTTTATGGAAGTTGATCACAAATGTTTCAACATTAAAGCCTTTATAGAGGTCAAGCCATGTGTAAAATATTTTGCGAGTAAAGGCTACAAAGTGAATGTTATTGAAGTCCCTGTTACAACCAATCGTACTTACGTCGGAATATTTCGTCCGCCTGCGACACCATTCCGGGGAGTAGAGGCGCAATGCTTGCGTGTTCAGGAAGCAGATTTTAATATAGACGAGCAGAAATGGAAAACAAGGGTGACTAACGAAGTGGTGCCTTTAACGGACGATTTGGAATTCAAAAAAGAATTGGAGAGTTATCAGCCTGCTTATCTAAAACGTCTAGTAAATGCTTCGAAAAGACATCAACTAATTGATAAAGAGACGTTCATCGAATTTGCAGGGGAGGTAAGCGTTAAGTTTTTCTAGTTAGCAAGCAAAGATTAGAGCATACTTTAATTCTTATATCCCTTAGGTTCCATCCGCGGAGCTTACCGTAGAAAATAAAGATTTCAATTCTGTGGCATCATTTGAAATATTAAATGAGAATAATATGACACCGTTAGACAGCAGGCTTGCCAAAATGTTATCTAAGCCTCGCCGTCATTTAGGCAGGTTGGATATCTTACAAAATTTAAATGACGAAGAGAAGCTTATTAAGGAGAAACCCTTCGACGAAATTAAGTTGGATATAATAAAACAGGAATTTGACAAGACATCTTTAAATTTCCTAATATCTAATATGGATTGTTGGCTACTTATGGGCCCTATATTAATGTTGACCAAAACTCAAAAGCAACAATTGCAAGATAAATTTTCTCGTTCGTTTTGCTGGCTATTGCAAACTTGCGCGCAAACCCTGGGTGTAGACTGGTCCGTTGTCTATGAGCAATTGTTAGTTATTGAGTTGATGTTTGGTGAAGGCATTGAGAGTTTAAATAATTTTGACGGTTGCATCCAGTACAAATACAACAATCCCATTAAAGATTTTAATACTTTAATTAATGCCTACCGCGAAATATGGTAAAAATCCGTCCCTACAACTTTTAATGAATAAAATGAAGAAAATCTCTTAAATATTAATAGAAACAAAAACTTCGCATCTGACTTATGTTATATACGATATATTTATATGATATATTTATATATCTATTATTATTATTAAGATCAAAGTTTTTTTTTTTTTTCTATAGGAAATTAAATTCAAAGTAATGAGAAGCACTTGGATTCGAGCTGTCAAGAACTTCACATTTCCGAGAAAGAAATGAAATCGGCTTCAAATTTGATGCCGCTCATAAATTTTCTTTTAAAAAAATGATCTGAATTTTCGGATCAACTGAATAATATCTGCTTATCTTAAAATTATTCAATTTGTTAATGCTCGCTTCGTCGAACAGTGGTACCAATGTTGTGTGATCTCTGTTAATGTTTTTTTCTTTTGTGCTTTTTTTATTATGATATGTTTTGTGTCACTTGGTCCGGACTTTATAAATATTTTATAATTAAACGTCAGTAGATATGGAAATCTTGTATAAGCCACCAAAGAACCCCATTGGCAACTTTTTTAATCGCCTTATTAGTGTTAGAATTGATTGCGGTTTTAGTTTTTTTATTTCTAAATTTCTCGAAATTTCAAATTTGATGCCAACGTACGACATGTGCCGGCTTTTCAGAGTTTTAATGGATTCCCAACAAAAGTAGATCAAGATGGATGTGTAACAAGCAGCAGTGATTGCATAGTAAAATCGTGGACTTTCGAATTAGTTAATAGTAACGTTGAAGACATGGAGGTAGGTGGAGTAATGTCGATAGCTAATCGAGGCAGGCCGTAGTTTTATCTTTACTGTATAAGAATACCTTATTGGAAGAATTGGAAGAATCCGTCCTTTCTGTGCAAATCGGTCCAAATAAGAAATATTTGGTGTAGGCCCTTTGTATATTATATGTAAAACATTGTTTAATAAATAAAAAATCAAATTAATCAAGTAAGTGTACTCAAAAGTTTAAGTTCAAAATCAATCAATTATTTAATTTCGTGCAGCAAAACGAGCGAATCCCATTACATTATTTCTATCATTGTTCACAAGTCTGCGTAGAAAAGCAAGCCATTTAATATGTTCCTCAGTAAAAAAGTGCACTTTTTAAGTTTATCCAACGTTTTCGACTAAATAAGGAAAAAAACTGCATGATTAGGGTTAAATTGATCGGCAGTGTTATGCGTCCGTTCAACCGAGATGGAGAGTTATAGAAATTTGGAAAGCGAAGATGATTACGATAGTCCACCTTCACTAAATTTGGCAGGGCATCAAATAATTGACCGCTCCCGACTACAATGCAAGGAATGCAAGGTAAATATTCTGAACGTATTGTACAAAAGCTGCTTAAAGTCTGCCCATGTGTGGATATCCCCTAAAAAGTGTTACACAACTGTTTTCCATGAGTTCTTATTTCTGTGTTCTGTCTATTTCTCTCCCCAATTTTCTTCCATTCAAATAGAGAAAACGATTCCTTTCGAGTGAAAAAAAAGTAAAAAAGTATTTATTTTTCTCCTCCTAAGATTTATTGCCACAAAAATAATAAGTAGGTCATACACACATTATTAAGTAAACATGTGTACACAAGTTAAAGTATATGTACACATAAATATATAAATAACGTTGATATGTGAAAATTTAACAAACGTAAATGTAACTGAGAATTTTTTTTTGTCCAAATCCCAGTTGTCCAATTTGTCTTTAATAAACTTGATGACCTTGTCCTTCAATGCTAATCCTTTTTTTATATTTTTATGTTTGATAATAAATGATAATGCGACCGTTTTATGGATGTATATGAGCATACATGTACTTGCCGTATGTGTAGTATACTTAACGCTTATGTGATTATAAATTATTCTCTCGGTTCATGTCTATAAAAAGAATCTATCGCAGCAGATAAATGAAAAGTGTTGATATAAATGATAAAACTATAGAAATACATTTTTTTTCTTTTATACTTTTACTCGTAAAAAAAAGAAAAAATTAAATTTTATATTCGGCTTATCATTTCCTTTTTTATCGACCATTTTAAGGGGATAAGCATATTGTTCCTGCGATTTAATACATAAATTATTAGTGAATATCGCAAAGATATTTCTGAACCTGCGAACATGATGACCAATTAATTATAATTTAATTTCTATAACAAATAAAGATGGACTTAATAATATTATTAATTAAGGTGGCCTTACTTACATTATGTATTTATCAAAAATTTGTATCGATTGCGTGGACCTCCTGAAGAGATCATCATCTTTTTCGACGCTCAATTCATAGACCACCTGAAAGATGGGACAAAGTAGTAGCCAGCGATGGATCATTCTTTAAATCGTAAATGTAAAAACTGTCTTTTACGAATATCCATAAAAAAAAAAAAAACGGCGGAAGCAAGTTTATACGACCCTATAAATATATATTGTATTACATATTATAGTTAATGGATTATATGTATGTACGTACGTGTAATATGCATAAAAACTCATTTAACTTTAGCATTAGCTCTTGAATGAAACTTTACTTTTTTTGATCATAATATGTTAGCCGAAGACATGTTAATTAATTATTGAAAACAATTTTTCCGCCCGGCATGAATGTCAAATAAAGGTTATATAGTATATCGCTCAGTAAGTTCGTAGGATGACATGTGTATGTAGACTGACTACTCATGAATCCATACGGTTTGTATATGAACCTTCCAACGAAATGCATGAAAATTTCATGCCAATCTAACTGTTAATATGCAAGTTAGTGTTCTGCGGTGTTTTGGAAATCATAAAAGTATCGCAAAAATTATGTGGAGTCATCAATAGCGTTGGTATCATCGTACGAAGTCATTGTGTGATGTATTATATATAAGTATGCACACATGAAGGTGTGTGTTTGGTTTTAAGTTTTTTAAAAGCGGGCATAAAAGGCCAGATTGATTGAATTTTATCGTCTCTATAGGCGATTTTGGACAGATTTTTTTTGGAAAATAACAGGTTTTTAACCAAATCCAACGTCTATTGTTTTCAAATCCATATTTTCATTAAATTGTTTCAGAGATTTGTTTTTTAGAGTTTTAACGTTTTTCCGATAAGTAAACCTTCTGCGGTCGAATGACTTTACTCGGAATATTTTTTTTTTAGGCAATTACTTAAAAACAAATTTTAAGTACATCAATAAATATGCAGATGTGTGTAAAAATTTATTTCATATATTCTGATTGATCTTTGGTAAATGGAATCGGAATAATTCCTCATAAATTCGTATTCAGAAAGTAACATTATTCCTCAAAAGATGTCTGCTTAGCTAAATATGTGTTAGTATCCTAACTGAGACATTAAATGTCCAACTTCATGCACATATCTCTGCTATAATTTATTTTGAGGGTTCTAGAAAGTCTGTCGGTTTTAGTAATCATTTCAAATTCAAATTCAATTTCATTTTCGTATATAGATTCACTTATATATTTAAGTCCCGGTTTTCCTTTAATCTTTTTAATTTGTTAGTAACAAAGTGAGGTTCGGTTCTTGTATAGAAATTTTATAATTTTATGTAAATCTTTTTTTTCCCGTAATATCTCTCTCTCCCTCTCTCGCTCTCTCGCTTTACATCTTCTATTACTCGTTTGGACGATTTTAACCTTCTGCCTGATTTTGGGGTTGATTTTGCTGCTGATTTTGCTGCTGATTTCGCAATTGGCTCAGTAAAGCACTTAAAAGGAATAATAATCCAAATGTACGTGGCTGGTGACCAGTTGTGGTTACAGTTGTTTCAACATCGCCATATAGTGCTTCTTTTATGAAAACGATGATAATAATTTTAATTATAAAAATTAGGAAAAAATTCATTTTCACTATAAAATACCTTCTAGATCTTCTTCTAGATCGTCTGATTCTAAATCCGTAGGATCCGCGAGATATTCCCGTTGCACAGGAATATTATCGGCCTTTGCGTAATAAATAAAAGAAAAAGTCAACAGTCCCAGAGCTAATAACACAATAATCTTCATCTTGTTTTCTACTTCTTTTCTTCCTTTATATTCAATTTATTATCGAAATGTAACCTTTCCGGATGATCTGCAATCTAAACTGCATTGCAAAAATTTATGAAGATCTTAATATATTTGAAATTTATTTCACAACTGATCTAATTAGCATATTTGATTATTTATCAATTAGTTGACAATTGTAGTAAAACTAATTAATCATATCGTTATTAATGAATGAATGAAAAAACAAAGCAAATATTATCGCAATAAACAATCAATATTGGAAGGACCGTGTTGAGCATTAAAATGACAAAAAAAAAAAAAAAAAAAAACATATATCTTGTATAACCTGCCTGCTTTTCTTAAGAAAAAAGAATTTTTTAAAATAAGCTTTTATTTTATTTTTAATGAGCTAAAAAATAGAAAAGAAAAATAGGGTTTTCAGCCCCTTTTCTATATACCTTACGTTGAATGCGCGAGAACAATTTCATCGCACTCACAGTATAGCCTGGCAGAATTCCAGTTACTAAGCACCTATTGGGAAAAGCGCGATCAATTTGTTCCTTGGCCTATCATTTAGTTACGATGGAATGGCCACATATGGTACTCTTCTACAGATCTGCATTAGCTTTCTTCAAGCTTTTAAGCTGTTAGGTGCTTTTAAGCTTTTATGCACGAAATGTACTCCCGGGAACGACAAAGGTGCGCACAAAATAAAAAAGGGGGCATGACTGAGAAAAAGCCAAACAAATGGAAAGATATTCAATTTTATTTACCTTGAAAACCTGGCTTCTACAAAAGGAAGGATGAAATTTCTAGGCTTCTAGTTTTTCATCTAAAATCTTCTTGACATATTATTTGTGATTTTTCGAACTTTTCGAATTCAAGCTTTTATTAAACAAGCCGACTCACTCTATTTGAAGGAAATTTTGATTAACAAGACCTTGATATTATGTAGTCGCGAAGTTGATATTTGGCAAATCTAAAAGTATTCGACTATATAACAGGTCTTCTTACAGTGAGAAAGATAGAATTAATAGGCTGCCGCGACTACCAAATATCGTTGTCTTTGCCCACTTCATTCTGGCCACCATCGCGACCAGACATGCGAGGGATTCCTCATAGTAAACAAGTAAAAACACTATTGTGAGATACGGCCAATCATTAAATGCCACATGCATTATGACTTAATACGATATTTCAAAATAAGCCGTTATACGGGAAGTGGTTGGAAAAATGGTCCCGCATAAACTGTTTTCAATAGCATTCGTCCTCTAGCCAAAAGTTCCCTGTGTAACAAATTTCATCAAAATGTCTCGAAAATATGGACCAGCAGGTTAAAGGCAGGAATATAAAGCCCGCAGACAGATAGATAAACCCGGTACAATATATCGTGATGTTATCCCAACTCCTTCTGGTTATTGCATGCAACCGCTTAAACCTAATACACCCGTGTACCACAAATAGTCTAAGGAAGAGAGGAAAAAAAATTAATAAAGAAATGGAAAGGAGAAGTAGTATTGACCCATTTTTTAGCCAAGCATATTTCAGTGGAACTGTTGAACGCTCAGCTTACATTTGTGCATTTAATATTTAATATTTAATTAAACTCTTGTCACTTTGCATGGTGCTGTCGTACCCAAGATATCAGTGTATCATCACAAGGAGCGAAACATTGCAATCATTAACTGCCCAGTTGCTTAACCACTTAATCGTTTGAAAGTGAAGGAAAGAGTATTATTTTGTTTGCAAATTTCCTACATGGGTCAACGTAAAATTTAATTTTGCTCTCAGAGTAATTTCTTTCTTGTGTACTCCTCACTTGGCTGGTATTATTATTGCATGATTTTGTGTATTGCTCTGAGAGGAGATTTC
This sequence comes from Glossina austeni, assembly GCA_000688735.1. Lineage (NCBI taxonomy): Eukaryota > Metazoa > Arthropoda > Insecta > Diptera > Glossinidae > Glossina > Glossina austeni. The sequence continues at coordinate 927,123 of KK502435.1, read as the reverse complement.
TTTCATTATAAACATTTTTTTCCAATTTTTCATTTTTTTTTCTGTTTTTTTTAAGTTTATTTTGAATTTTGAACGAGAAGGATGTACAAAATTTCTTATCGCGAGAGCTTGTGCGAAATACTATGCGTAAATATATATAATATTGAGAAGAAGACCATTAACATTAACACATAATAAATAAATATATACTTTTTACATATGAATAATTCATTGAAATATCTTTAATGTTATTAATATTACGCGAGAGGTATGGTAATCGTCGCTGTTGCCGCGATTTATTGTTAAAATAATTATTTTTTTATTGAAAATTTTTAAAGAAAGAAAGAAAAAAAATAAATAAATTGTTGCGCGCTGCCAGTATGTGGTAAAAGTAAATGGTGATGACATACCATACCGAACGACCGAGCAAAAAAATAGTCACAAACGCATATATAAAAAAGGAAAAAAGTAGGGGTTGTTTTCATTCGCATATGTTACAAGTTAAAGAGTTTATATAAAAAAAACAAAAATGTAAAAAAAAGCACACACACACACGCACAAACATTTCTTAAAAAACTAAATTTGCGTTTATGCAATTGCCTAAAGCAAGGCACAGAGGGAAAACGGTAGGCAAACGCGGAACAACATTATTCCTTATTTAATTCAGTGGAAGAGCAGACCAAGAAGATATTTTTCGCCGCTATCTTTATGCATATATATGCGGCATTTCTTGCCATTGCGTGATTTTCTGATACTCAAGGGTAAAGAAAACTAAACTGCAAAAAAAAAAAAAATAAAAAAAAAAACAATAAAATAAATTAAAAATAAAAATCAAGAAAAAAAATAAAAAGAGAGAGAGAAAGAGAAAGGAAATTTGGCGGTCATTTAAAACCCCCCTAAGGAGAAATAGTGTTTACAGATTGATTAAAAAAAAAAAAGAAAAAAAAAAAAACATTTCTTAAGTAATTAAAATTTAAAGCCATTAACCGTTTATCTTAAGCTCAAGGGTGCTTTCCGTACAAATACACTAAAGTGAAAACAAAATGAAACACAGTTAAGACAATATAACGCTAAGCTTTGATGCTCTGCCATAAAAGTAACTAAAAAATAAATAAAACAAAATTTAAATGAAAAAATAGGATTTGGTTAATTCAACACAAAAGAAGGAAATCTTGCTAAACTCAAAGCTATAAACTATGTAATGAGTTAATAAAAGATAACGTTAAAGATAATAATAAAATATATCGACAAAGTTAAGCATATAATTAATTACTTTATATATGAACTTTATATACGAAACAAGTGAATTGTTATTTAAATACGTTAACAAAGAAAATAAACGTAAGTCTATACGAATCTTTTAATTAATTATAACTAATCTTGCATTAAAGATGACCTCAATAATTATGTCATAATGTTTTGATTATATATCTACAAGCGCCTGCAGTGTATGCACATATGTGTAGGATTTCACACTTAATGGATTGCAACGCATAGAATGGATAAATAGTAGAAGAGATTTAATTATTAATGTCCGTCTGTCTGTCTGTCATGACAAATTTCATCCTAAATTTCTCTTTTCCCTCATCCCGATAGATTGTTAACAAACGTCAACAACAACATTTCACAATTAATCTGCTTGTGATGGTCAACTTTTCTTCTCCTTCAGATAGGTCAGAATGTTTTTTGAGTATTTCATGACTTTTGAGTGAAGATTTCACTTTCTCTAAAGTTACGCTAATGGATTGCAACTTATTTCGATTAGTTGTCAGAATTTTTTAAAAGTCAATTCACCTGCTCTTGGCTTAACATGGTACAAATGTAGCTTCACTCTTTGTAGTATTACTTGGCCTTTCAAATATGACTTGGACAGAGTACCATAGTGCTCCACTCTTTTTGAACTAAGATGGCATTGAATTATCAAAAGATAGTGAAAAACCTTTTTATTTTTTTAATAAAAAAATTTGGAAATTTATTTAGTTCAATGTCAACGTTAGAAGTAATGTGCGTATGAGTAGTGGAGTCGATAAGCGATCGCTGACTCAGCTCAGTGTTCACGGGTTCAAATCTTAAATGCGGATACAGTTTTCCTTGGTCATGGTTTCAGTGAGCCACTAGGCTACGGCTGCCACCTCCACACTTCTTTCTATCTATCAGACAGTCATCGTATTACGCGAGTAGGGAAAATTACCTGAGCCCACACTGACTGAGTGATAACAAAAAAGAAAACAGCAAACAAATCTAACAATTAGCAAGTCGATGATGCGTATTCGCTATGGACTGTAGATAGAGCTTTCGTGCATGTTTTTCATAATTTTGTTTTTTCCAAATGCGTTTCGTAGCAGCTGGATAATCATTCAGTTCTTTTATTGGGTGATAGATCACATCCATTTGTTAATTGCCGTTACTTCAATAATATTATTTATTTATTTTTCTTATTGACACTTGTTTATTCCTTTTTTGCTTATTTTTTTCTTTTCATCTAGTTATTGCAGCAATAATTTTGTTTAGGTTTGGTTTCATTTTTCTTGCAAATTATTTCGTATTTGCGGTTTTTGAGGTTAACTTTACAGTTGCATGATTTTTATACCTTTTTTTTTTTGAATATCAGTTTTCTCTAAATATTTTATTTGATTTGTTATTAAAATGCTTGCCTTTATTTTCAAATAAATCATAGATTTTCTAATATTACATAAAGTTTGCCGAGATGTTGTATAACTGATACGATTAACACAAGTCGGCAAAAATTTAAATTGAGTGCTACTACTACGGTTAGGTAGTGAAAAGAAAAAGGGAGCAGTTTTACGAATATTTTTGTAACATTTGAAGGGATCTTTCTCCGTTTCGAAAATATCATAAATTAATTCTTGCAACATTGCGAGCATTGCGGTCATTCGCCGTCCGCTCGCTGATTGGTTGGTGGAAATGCCTGGCCAATGGTCCTTTAAACAAAATTATTCCAAACGATAAGTTTCCAGTGTGTTTGGGCTGGACCATTGAAATCGTGATTGAATCATGACAATGGTGATCAATTTTTTTTTTTTGACCTGAAGTTGATGCTATCAATGACAAACAGATAGGGTGCCACCCCCTCTTATACAATTCGTGACATTATATGCGACTTGAAAGAGTGACTTGTTGTTCGGCCTATGTTATTTCGATAACTAGTCTGTCCGTCTGTCCACCTGTCCGTTTATCAGTTTCAGATTTTAAAATAGTCAGCATAACATTTAACCCCTCTCTCTGGCATATCTAAGGCCAACTATTAAACAGCGTACACTACGTCGCCTTATATTATGACAATAATATCAAAAACTAGATGTTATCGTCATAGAATTTGTAAGTTACGTGGGAGCGTTTGTATCTTCTTTGTTTCCCATTTTTCAATATGACGAATTGCTTAGAAGATGTCCACTCTTCGTGTCAGAAGGAATGGGATAGGGAGCTGGCGGCCGCAGTCTAGTGAGCACTCCTAATCGGCAAAGAACATTTTACCGTGCTTGAGATTTGAATCAGCGAACACTGACGTACGGACCAAAAAAAAAAAAACGAAACGTGGACTTGTTTATTCTGAACTTATCAAAGTAAATAAATCACGAACTAGAGTCTTCATTATAAAATATTAAATATTAGACCTTATTGTCGTAGACACTAGGAAGAGCTCCTAAGAATAGACCTACGACTAGAAGACCAAGTCTGCCACAAAAAGCTAATACGTAGATACTTTCCTGCTCTGGCTCAGTTTCTATCACAAAGTATGTAAACGTAGATCATATTGTCTTGTTAAGATTAGATTTTTCGAAAAACTATTATACGTTCGAATAAGCAAAAATACTCCATTCCATCGTTACTCCATTTTCCACATTTTCATTTACGGTCCGATAAAGTGCTATCTTCTATCGATTTTTGTCGAGTAGTATTAAAAACTGCAATTCCTGTTTTCCATATATAACGATTTTTTCAAAACACAGATATATTATATATAAGGAATAGTCAAGATAGAAGATGTTCGGTAGTATTCGTGCTTAGATCACACCGTGTAAAAAATTTTAGCTGACTATCTTGAAAAAAGTAGTCGGCAGGTTGAACGCAAAAACACGTGAGTAAGCATCAGACGAAAAAGCGGCCGGACAGACAGACCGCCATGATTAAATCAATGCAGAAAACCGGTCGAGTCTATATCAAGCCTTTCCTTTTTTTACATACATACCTAATATTCTGTATATTGCAGAGTATATATATCTCAAGTCATTTCCTTTTTTTTATTTAAATTTTAATTTTACTAAAAAACCTCTAAAGTTTTATTCATCGGAATATTCTCTCGAATAGTGTGCACTCATCGTAGGGAATTGCAGAAACGCGAATTCATATTTAAATTTTTTACAAAATTTCGATAAATTTATCACCCCCACTGGTGGTGGTTTGAATGCCTTTCGTTCGCCTTGTTTCCTTTAGATAAATCTCTGCCAAAACATTTTTTGTTTTTTTTTTTTGTTTTTTTAGATGATGTCGTTAGACATTGTGTGCCAAATGATTTTATTACTGGCATTAAACGATAACACAAAGGTTATCGTAACAATTATCCTCCCAAGTTAAGTATATAATTGAGATTAATCCACTAACACCTCTGAAGCTCAATCATTTAATAAATAAAAAAAAGTAACTATGAAACATGTGTTTCATGTGCATTGTATGCAGTCTTGTGCTTCCATCTTTTTTACTTTATCGCTATAGAGAAGAACACGACACGCCATAGAAAACCTTCTCCCCCTCTCCATTCTCCATTCTCCATTCTCCCACGCCTTTTCCCCGATCATGTGCTAAAAGAATTGGCACAAGTTACCATGTGAATTTATGCGACTATAGATAGATATAGTGTATGTATGTATATGTGTATGCATGCATATGCATACATAAGCATTTATGGTATAAATATTAATTTCCTTAGTACCACATCCAACAGCAATTCTTTTTCTAACACCTTCATTAAAACGAAACATGGTCAAGCTGAGGCCATACGTTTATGAGCGAAAACAGTTTATATTTCTGTGCGCAATTGAACATTTATGGGTGCATGTTATGTCGGTTGGTTGCCGGTTGAACTTTGAAGATTGTATAGAAATTTGTAAAAATGTCTAATGTTCGAAGATTTCACTGTACATTAAATGTGTTATAAATGTGCAAAATGTGCATATGTTTATATCACCGACACCATCTGGTAAATTAGCTTTATATGCGATTATTTTATGGTTTACTTAGACAACTTTGACAGTTTCATTCACTTAATTGGTTTATAAGGCTAAAAATAATTTTCAAAAAAAACCAAACACAAAAAACAAAGCTTAAAAAATTCATATATCCATCATATATATGTTCAGCTAGTTACGACGTTCTTAACACCCAAAAATGGTAATTAGAAATACAATAAAGTAAAATTTTTTAAATGAATTTTTAGCCATCTGGTCCGTCCGTCCATCTACTTGCGGTTCAGTTGCTTACGACCGAAAAAGTGCAAGCACGCTTTCACATTCTCATGTTAATAGACTTGCATCGTAATCATCAGAAATGAACGGTTCAATGACAAAAAACCGGATCTTTGAAAGCGCTGCTTAAAAATAGCTTACCACCCATAGCACATCTTCGGCATAATCCAGAAACAGTAACCCGTACTTGTAGGGATCTTTGAATTTAGTTAGGAATCAAGTAGTTAGGAGTAACGTAGTAGTGGCACACTAAATGAAGTTTAAAGGATCCCGATGCTATCTTATCCCCTTAGCCGAGTTATGTACTTTGTAAAATGTTACTCCAAGAAACTTGCAGCGTAATAGATAGAGCTTTTGGAAATCTTTGAAAAGTTCATTGCAAGATCAAGCGCGCCAAACCTGTTTTGAAAAATTTTTGCGCTCACTCGCGCTGATGGGTGATAGAGGTTCAAAATTTGTTTCCCATCGATTTAAACTTTCTTAGCATTCGAACGAATAAAAATAACCTATAATTAGATATTCCTCTGAATCACTTTCAAATGCTCTACGAATTTGTTCCTTCGTATACCAAGTGGGAATTCATTAATCACTCAATTTGTTTATAATTTTTATCCATAAGCTCGAAATGGTCGGTATGGATATTCAGATTCATTTCGAAATGATTGAAAAATTTTTACTTGATTTTTTTTTTGTTTTCGATTAGTTTTGCTTGTCGAAGTTCGTTATTACGAAATTTTCCTTATATTATTTATTTATTTTGCATTTTTACACTTTGTTGCGATTCCGTGACCCAAACAAATGCTTTTATTAATAAGTGGAAAACATTATCTTTTATTTTTTTTTATTTTGTTATTTGCCTTTGTAATTTTTATACCCATCACCGAAGGATGGGGGGTATGTTCATTCTGCCAAACGGTTTGCAACGCCCACAAGAAAGCTTCAGAGACCTCACAAAGTATTTATGTATTCTTGATCAGCATCAAATTCTAAATTGATTTAAGCATGTCCGTCTGTCCGTTTGTATAACGTCTGTTGTAAACATTCTCCTGGCCGTTGGTATTGAAAATGTGCCCTATTGGTCAAAGGACAAGCTCACAGTGCTACGTGAAGTGAGGACATCTCTGTTTTTCACAAGGAATAAGTTGGCTTTTCAGAGGCAAACTTCACCCCATAAGGTATATAAGTTTTTAGCCAATTTCAAGTTTGGCATACCCGTAAGCATGGACGTCTGTTCGCCTGTCGATCTGCTTGTCTGCCCAACTATATAGTATCTATGATAAAAGTTCTTTCGGTCGCAAAAATGAAGATATCGACAACAAACTTACGAAAAAATTTGAAAACTACCCAAACCGGACAAAGAATGCACCAATAACGGTCAATCGCCTATGCAACAAAAATCGTGAACACTTTTGCTTTCCATCCTTTTTGCTTCTTACTTATAAAATACGGCACGTACACCATATAAATTTCCAATTTTTTTTCTGAAAATAAGAAAAATCAGCCAACATTATAGAGTACGAAAATTTACAAGGTTTCCTTTGTTTTTAACCGGTGCCGGGTATAACAGTTTCGATCATGACCGAATAAAATTTTCTTACTTGTGTTAGTTAACACTTCAATCTTCTGAGGAGCTTTAAATTTAATGCAAATCATTTATTGTTTTGCAAAAGTTAGAAAAAAGTTAAGGCAAGAGACACTGTTTTTATTTCAAACACAATGTTACAACGGAGTAATTTTCATTAAGAGTTTCGAGGATTATATAGAAGTACAATATTTTATGCGAAAGTGAAGTAAAGGCCGTACATATTTTAAAATGGACAAAAAAGGCCAGCACTCAATCAGCGACTAAGTAAAATGAAGTTACATATATGTTTTCATATAAGGCACACATGAAATTAACTCCGTATCAAAAGTGTACCGATTTAGCCGAATTTTTTAATTACGGAGGATTTTTCACGAAACACTTAATTAAAAGTTATTATGCAAGAAAAACTTTGCTTATAATTTTTTTAACGACATAGATCTATAGATTTTGAGCTAAGCTTGATGAAGCTGCACAATCGGAAAGGAATTTTTTTCTTCCTCTGGGCGAAGATGTAATCCATTAGGATCTCACAAACGCAGACCGACGGACAGATAAATTGAGACCGATTTTAATAATTATTCAATTATATAATTTATAAATTCTTCGTGTGTTATATCTTTTTATTTATTACAAAATATCTGTTACAAATTGAGTATAACTTCGTTTTTTGTTGGATTTAATAAAAAATTCCATATGCGTGCATATATTTGTTTAGTAAATTTTATATCGTATTACTAGCGTTTTGAATAAATAAACTATTCTGCAGAGTTATAAGATAAGAAGTTTTTTTTATAATTTAGTACTTAATACTAAAGTGTTTTTAATTTTTTCCCAAAAAAAATTTTTTGATATAGAAAATTATTAAATTGGCTTCGGTAAATATATTCGATACTCCGAGCAGAGATTTTAAAAATCAACTTGAGAGTAGAGAAGTTAAGACAACGGATAAAATGGGCCGTTGGGGTAGACATAGTCCTGTTTTGGAGCCGCCCGATCCACCACCACCTTCACCGCCGCCTTTACCACAACGTGCATTTATGCGCCAATCAAGCTTTACTAAAATTGGGAATATGCTAAATACGGCCATTAATATAAACAGCGCCAAAAAATCGCACGGTAAGTTCTTTACTGTTAATAAGAGCAACTATTTTGTTTCTTTTTGCTTTTTGTACAAATGAATTCTTTAATTCTTTTGCTTATCACCTTATTAGTTGAACATGAGCATATTGTGTTGTCATACTTTGCAAGCACTTGTCGTACAGCGTATATTAAATGCACCTGGACGTATGTAACACCCAAAAGGGCTTAAGATAGATCCATCCACCTTTAATTATACCGATCATTTCAGAATCATTTTCTTTAATCAGGTTTAATCAGGTTTAATCAGGTTTAATCTAGTTAAATTAACTCCAGAGGATCCTAAAATCTAATGTCTAATTTAACCGTGTTTCATAAGTTGTGTGTGTGAATCATCCAGGCTTTAGCTCATAGCATAACATAGCACATAGAACATAGTATAGCTTATATTACTCTTTATAATTGACTATTTATTGTTCCATAAAATTGAAGAAAAACGTTGTTGAAAATTAGCTCCTTAATCATGCTACTATTACTTGGCTATTTCGCGGGAGATGTAAGTATTTTCAGAAAACAAAACTTCCTTATAAATTTCACGAAGAAGTACAGGTTTTTAATATAAAATTTCTTCTCTCTTCGGATAACATGATGTTCGACCTGTGATTTATAAATTTCATCCGTATTTGTTATATCATTTTAAAGCGAGCTTATGTAATTCAAAAAAAAGTCCACCATGAAAAATTTTCATTTTAACGTTGGCTATAGCGAATCAAAATATGCCTATTGAAACAAATACCGCATAAATTATTATTGGAATTTTATGAACTAAATGAAAGGCAAGTAAATTATAATTTGCAAAAAAATTTTTAATTAAATATGAAACAAATAAGAAATATGAACGAATGCATAGTTGAATAAAATCAATTTTTATTTACAACATTCAGTATATTCCAAAAATTTGATTACTTCCCTTTAAAACTTTGTTAAAGTCAAAGATTAGTTATGTCGGCCCAAAAATTCATATATTATTAAAATATTATATAAATATGTAAAAAACACACAAACAATAAGCCATAGATAAATGCTAAATAGCATAAATTTCAAATATTTTACTCGTATCGGATTATATATCCAAAGTATTGCAATTATTTATCAACTTATAGAAAAGTAGAATCGAGGCCGACAATAATTTTTCTACTGATTACCATAAGACCGAAATATCTTTTATATGTTAATTACGTCGCAGACATTCGCGTACTTAGTTTTTATGACGAAAAGTAAAAATTTTCAAACACAATTTTTCTTGCAATTAAGCAAATAATAACCTTTGCGGTTTCCTTTCGAACGTTTGCCTTTGTATTCGCACCTGGCAATGCTCTAATGCGTATAAGGCGAATTCATGCCAAACGGTAATGCCAACAAGCAAAGTTTTAAAATTCTTAAATCAAAAAGAAAAAACTTAGATAGTTTTTGCTTTCCTACTCAATACAATGAATCATCATCATTGTTGGTTTGCTGAAATGCAATAAAATATAAAATACATAGAGAAAACCAAGATAGTGAAATACTCCTCTAAGCACCGGAATACTGTTTTTTAAGCTTTAAATTGGAAAAGGGTTTCATATTAACATAAGGTAACTTAAATCCCTTTTAACTCCTCGTCATATATCAACATAATGAAATTGGATAAAACTGTATGTAAAAGCAATGATAATCACATTTGTGGTAATCTTTACCAAAAAGTTAAAATAATTCGAACTCTTGGCATCTCTGCAATCAAAGAAAGCACGAAGTACGGCGAGGCATGTTTTAGTTCATTTTTCTGAATACGAAGACGCGAATTCCCAAAAGAAGAGAGTTTATCAAAGATAAAATAAAAAACATTATTTAAATCGTTTAAATTAATTAAATGCATATAATACGTAGAAAATTGTTTAATGTGCATTGTAAACCGAGCGGAGCGTGTGTAAGAATTGCATAAGAAATAAAAAAAAGCAGCGGCATATAAAGTGCACAAGTGAAATAATACACCAACACACTTACGATCAGAGTTACGCAGAAATTCCCTGCATGAGGAATAAAAGTAAAAGAAAAATATAAAAATGTCCATTTATTAGCTCTTAAATATTTATTAAAAATAAAAAAAATGAATATGAATTCCCTTAGATTAATTAAAAAGTAATTACGACGTTTTTAAAAAGCAATTTTGAGATCAGATAATTTAAGGGAATTACTGATTCTATTTTTTTTCTTCTTTCCTTAATGTTTTGCTTTATATATTAAAACGAATTCGCTCTCGAACTTTTTTTTTCCCAGATTCAATTTGCCTGTTTTTCGCTTAAAGCGGAACGTTGTCAAATTAAGTGGTTATAGTGGTAGTAGTAGTAGTTAGTTAGTGTTGCTTTTTAATTTGTCATAAGATGCAGAGAACGGCAAACAGCATAGAAAAAGAAGACGAAAATTAATGTGAAATATGAAGTGAAAGAATTTATGTTTAAAGAAAATTTTACATTTTGAAGAGAATTAAATTTTTGCTGTGCGATAAATTCATATATAAATTTTATTGTAACGATAAATAAAGAAAATTTTTGAATATTCAAATTTTTGCAAAATTTGGAAATGTCACTCGCAACACCATATACATAATTGCCTGCTATTCAATGTGAAGAACAAATGCAGGAATTTTATTTTTAATATTTTAAAAAGTGTGAAGTAATTGGCTGATTTTGAAGGTTAGGGGCCGCTAAATGTAGTAAGCAAAAGTTACGGGTATATAGCACGAGTGTTAATGTTTAAACGATTGTGTTTTGCTGTTGTTTTTCGTTTAGAAGCACAGCGAATTGAAAATAATTTATATAAGAATTATGTTGAAGAAAATATTCCAATTTAGAGTTTTTTTTTCTTGCAATAAACATAAACAGAGCGTTCATTTGTGAAGCTAAGCTTCAATTTAATCGTACGCTGAAATAGGAAGCATATATATATCCATTTAAACCCTTGAGGACTTGATAACTTTCAGTCGCAACCAATTTGCCGTACTTTTGACATGTAGTTAAAAGGAAAAGCAAAAGCAATAAATTTGTTTTCTCTGAGAATTTTTTCTTAAGACATTTTAGTTTTCTGTTTTCTCTCTCTCTTTCTTCCCTTTTAATCGTGTTTTGTTACCGCACATAAAGAAATTTCTTCATGAATAAAGCAAACAACAAAATGTTAACGAAGTGCTAATTTCTAATAACAAAAACACAAAAAAAAGAAGCGTAAATATTAAAACAAAATAGTTGAAATTAAAAAGAATTGTGCCTGCAGCTGCATTTATGCGTGTAAAGAGGGACAAAGCCAAGGAATAACCACGTTCTCCAAAACAACACAACATCCCCCTCAAATTATCTTAAAAAAAAAAAAAAAATTGTTTGGTGCTGTGTGTAGTTGGGTTTTTTGTATTATAATCCTTTCCCTATTCTTTATACACACATATATATACACACATATATATATCTACATATATATAAATATATATTATTATATATATATGTGCATATATATATATATATGCAAAATAAGTACATTGCATCGCTTATATTTTTTTCAAAAACTCTCGCTCTCTATCTTCTTCGCCTTCAGTCTCTTTTTATTGGCTGCGTTTTGTCAAACAAACTGTTAAACTGTCATGGCCGGTAAGTTTCTTTTTTCTTCTTCTAATTTGTTGTTGTTTTTTTTTTTGCATTATTTGTAAAGCTGTTGACTTCTGTCTTAGCCTACTCTTAAATCCATATAAATTTACATATATACTAACGCATGTACGTAGAAAAAATTGGTCCACGTTTAATAATGTATTGTGCGATTTGTTATTTCGTTTGCCGTCATGTTGCAAACTGAAAATATTTTATAACAACAACAACAATGTGAATTAGTAAATGTTTACATCAACAGATAACTCCAGGTATCGTTGCCTTATCGATATGTGGCTTTAACTGTTAAATAACAACATAACATAATTATCGGAAATAAGTAGTGAGTATTTATGTTTGTGCTTAAAAAAAGTCTAAATAGATTTCCTTTTTGTATTAAAGAAGTTAACTGCAGATTTATTCGCGAATCGTGAACGTGTTTCATGTATTAAACTGAGTAGTCCCTCCGAGAAACCCTTGGATATGGTGTTAATTTACATTCTAAACCATTTCATTCTCATTGACCCGTTAAGTTAAACATTTAGATAAATAGTTAAAGAGTTTAATAATAATAATAAGATTATACCAATAGTAAGTTCTCGATGTTAAATAAAATTCTTAGCATATGCAAGATATGTAAGAATAATTTTCATATCGAGCATGAAATGTACAAAATGATGGCATACTGGGTTTTTGGAAGATCCAACAAGAGCTGGGAGATTCGCTGATTAAACTGCGTTACTCCTTTGCAGCTTACGTTTGTTTTTGTTCTATTTCATATGGAGCTGTGGGAAACTTTGAAACACCGAATATTTTAAAACGTACTGTTGAGTAGCTGGAAAATTATTTAACAATCGCTTAATGAGGACTGAATATTTATATATACACATATATATATATACATTTATACGGAGAGCCTTAGCTTGTATATCTATGGACGAAGCATATAGGATACATATTAGATTTGTCCTTCCGCTGTTCACCTATTATGTAAAGAATAAATACTTTTGATGAATAGAAGATTTTGAGTGGATTTCTAATGGTGACCCTGTGTGACTTACTGCAAAAAAATGAAGAAATTTTACCTATTCATTAGCTGATACGCCCTCAATAGTGCAAATTACTTTGCAGTTATTTTATTCTTCGTGGAAAGATAGATAGATGGACAAAACGTAGAAATCGGGGACCTCTTTTACTAACGTCCAATCAGTATAAACAACATTGGACCTGAACAGGTAGTCTCTCAATTCAAACTCAGTTACGTCAGTCCACGCCTTAAATTTGAAATTGTGTATTATATTCCTATATATACTCAGTTTTACTCATTCTAAATTAATTGCTTTATCATAAGCGCAGATAGTTTAAGTACTTCTTGATTTCCAATTCTTTCTCCCCCTGCATTGTTTTAGTTTTGTAAAATACAAAAAAAAGAGGAATAAATTAAATAAATTTGAAAAACTAATTTTTGATTTTCTCTTCAAAATAAGTAAATTCAATCAATCAAGTATATATGTATGCGCTTCTCTATATTTATATATAGATATATATATATATAGTATATTTTAAATTAAATTAAGAAGAATGAATGCTTTTTACATATGTTCGGGAATGAATGCAAATTTTTGTTAAGAATGCATATATAATTTCGAAATTTGAATTATTTCAAATCGTATCAAGAGCACTTGCTCTTGTTTCAAAAACGCTGTGTGTTCATATCAAATAGAAATGTAAATACCAGATATCGCCATCTTACAACTTATATATTTGTTATGTTTTTTTTGTATCGTATTTTATAGTTTGTAATATAAGACGTATGTATAGCAATTATGTTATTCCGTCGCTTAAGAATATAATCTATTCGAAATCAATGCCATAGGAAATAGGATAAGCTAACTTGGTATTCGTAAACGATTTCGACAAATCCTTCATAGGTCCACAATGAAAATTTAATTATGGTGCTCGATTTGCGAAAAATGAAATATGAAAAGATAATTTGGAAAGATTTCGTTTAATGATACTAGTCTTGATAATTGGCAATCGTAGATGTTCGGGGTGAGGCAGAAGGGCGTATGAAAAAAGAACTCGATCAGTTCAAGGGACACGTTTACGTTAGCAAACAACAGACATACGTCCATACGTTAAGAATATGCCATGAGAGAAGTAATCAGTGATAAGATGGCTTCAAATTTCATTTCAGAAATTATGTTAAATAGTGTTAAGAAAAAATAATGCCTTCTTGAAAACAGGTATTACAATTCCATCATTACGTTTATTTTATTCCGACGTATTCTGAAAATGATACCTACCCTTTTTTTTTTACACCGACCAATTTCGAATTACTTTCCGAAACGATCTAAGCTTGTCTATCCGGCAGTCCATCTATGTTTTCTGTGTTCAATCTACAGGCCCCAAATCTTTAAGATATTTTGATGAAGTTCGGTACACTGGCATGTGTTTTGATCCAAGTAGGAGCGTTATTAGAAATGGTTCCGACCACTTTTTCCATCACTTCCCATATAATGACTTATTTTCAAAAGACGCTTTATGAATAATTGTAGGATAATGGGGACAATTTGGTGATGGACAATGCTTCACTACCCGGCCTGAGTAACTGACTAGGCAAGAACAGCCACTTTCAAGTCAGTGTTCGTGTGTTCAAATCTTAAGTGCTATAGAGTTTTCTTTAGACATAACTATAATGAGTGCCCAGTCGGTAAAGACATAGCCCTTACCGATCGGGCATAAATTCGCTAGTCTGCGGCCACCACTACATCGTTTCTTTCTCTTTCCTGTCTTCTGTCTGACAAGCACCATATTGCGCGAATAGGTGGCATCCTATGAAAAAGGAACGTTGACCGTCGAACGAAGAAATATCTGCAGATGAATGTAGCAGAAGTTTTTAAGGAGGAAATCACTTCATAAAAGAAATATTTGATTCGGAAATTTAATTGAAAATATATATTAAATCCAAAAAACAAAAAATAAATGTTCTAAATAGTCTAAAGAACGTTCTGAATATTTTCGTGATAAGGCAAATAAGTTTCTAAATGCTACACGATAGCTAGTCATTCCGCACATGTTCGGAAAATAAAGACTTTTAAGAAGTCGTACCTTTAAGAATAAAGTAATAAATAAACCTTTTATTTGTGTATACAAATTCTAACCTAGTTTGTGTTAACGTAATAAATGATGATAGTTTATGATTACGAAATTATGGATCATTCTCTTGAATTTAATTACGAAAGATCAATCAGTAGATTTGACTAAATTGCACATTTGTTGACTTAAAAAGGACCAAAGCTGGAGCCCTTGCAAAACAAAAAACACATCATTACTCGTACATCAAAATTTAATTTTTGAAGTCCGGACGTACGATGCATTTAATCCTTCCAAACCATAAGCAATGCCTATCTTTTGCTCCCTTTACAGACATAGGAGACTTCCTCTAAATAATTATTTAACTTTTAACAGGAGCGCAAGTAAGAATATTATAGCCAAACAAAGCCGACATTTAGATACCCTACATCACTACCACACCAAAAATTATACATTATTTTCATGAAAATCCCTCAATTGGAGGATGTCGAAAACATAACATGCCGTGATGCAAATTTAGCAAACCTAATTTACTTATCAAACAATTTATTATTTCCAGTTTTCGCTATAAAAAAGTAGAAGTTAAACTTGCCCTCCATATAAGGACTTGCTGTATATGTTGGTACCTAGAAAATAGACCTATGTGGTCCAAATTCCCTACTTAAATTGCTACTATATTCATCATAAGATATTAAAAGTTAAATCTTTTTCTGACGGGCTTACTATTCATAAGAAATCACACATGGAGTTAAGGCCAAGAAATAGAACCATCTGGTTCAAATTTGTTCCATTTAATTTTTATGTCAGATTAATATCAAAAACAAATTTTCATTACAAACCTTAAAACATTTGGACCTCTTGGACTTTTGGGTTTACATTTCCCGAAAACTTTTATTTGTGGTGGCATCTGAAAAACAGACTTACGTGGTCTAAATTCGCTAAAGTTAACTTTTTTGTCAATTCACTGTTATGAAGAAATTTTTATCACGAAGTATTCAAAATTATATCCCTTTGCCATATAATGATTAAGGTTTCATAGGAATGGGTATATGGGAAGGGTTTCAAAAAATCGCCCCAGTCAAACAAAATATTTCATACCAATCTGGCTGTCAAAAAACTCTTACCCGGCATCTTTTGTCGAGAAATTATGAAAATTGCAATTTTGATTGGAAAAGTGGACCGATCCCAAGCATTGTGCAAAATTGCGACAAAAAAATATGAGGGCAGACAAACAAGGTTAGCAAAATTTGTTTTCTCAATCGATCAATTTAATAAGAGATGGGTCTATCTTAAGCCCGTCTGGGCGTTTCATACGTTCGAGCAAACTTAATAGACACCGCGCCGCAAGTGGTGTACAGTTTAGCACTCGAAATACCGAATTCATCATTTTGACCTTTTTAGTTTTCGATCTTCAGAAAAACGATTATAAAGCATGTAATGTTTCGAGATTTTTTGGAGACTTTTGCTTATATAAACAGGCCTCTAAATGCTTACAATCACTTTGCCAGCTGGGTTACTTTTCAAAATGCTGATGACATATAGTTATTTCTCCCAAAAGAGATCATTTTGGTCCCCTATATTTGTCGACTTGTCACAGTCGCAAAGATGAAGGTAGGAAGCTGAAATTTGTCAAAAATTTACTGGGTCCATATTCTTTGTGTGGTGTACGACATTTTCATTTTTATTGATATTAAAAATTATTATTTATCAAGGAAGTAGACTAAATTTAAATGATAAACTGCCCATATGTTTTTTTACATATAGAACAAAGCAAAAAAAAAAACATTTGCTCAAAATTTGGTAGAATTTGTCTTCGAATTAAAATTTTAATTTATGTCACCTTCCAAAGTCAACCTATCAAAAAAAAAAAAAACGTTTTGGTAGGAAATGTTATCATGGGGGTCGAATGGAATTTTGAAGTCAATCTCTGAAAAATTGAAGGCCCCGATAGAATGCGGTGGAGCGCGTATAAGATTCCCCTTTAACCATAGGTTATGTTCAATTTTCATGAGAGGTCAAAGGTTACGTAAAGGATGATCATGTCTTTTTCTTTCTCCCAACAGTATATTATCGACATTGATTAAGTAAATGGGAATGGGAGGGCAAAGTGAACATCCTTCTCCTCCTGCTGATGGTGTTTATCTGATGGACAGTGTCTTTACCGTTGCGTTGCAATCTGCTTATCAAATAATGAATTTATTATGAAACCGATATATTTTTTTATCTTATCATTGATGAGACTTATGCACCAAGTGCATGTCTCCAATGTGGCGCCCAAAGTTGCTGCATACATATATTTATATGTATATTTATATTATATAAATAATAATAAGAGAGGCAATAAAGAGGAAAATAATACCTAAGAGTGTAGTTAAAAGCTTTAACCGTGACGATGAAGAAGGTGTATATTCTTCAAAGATTGCTTATGCATAAGATATGTATTTCATTTCGTATCATTTTTTCTGCTCTCAATTAATGACAAAATCTTAGGAAATTTTCACTTAAGTTATGTTCTCACTTTTCTCTTTGGACGTCTCGCAGTAACTGATAGCATTATCATTTCACTGCTCTTTTCCGAAGCATGTTATTCGTTAAATTTTCCAACTTGTCCTCTTCGTATCGTATATTTATAGTCATAAAAACTTTCAAATCGTCTCATAATTATTGAGTCCCGATAAACACTGCACTTTGTTGGAGTTGCAGTTACTTTGCATTTGCTTATTTTACGTACTCGTTTCATTTCGATGCCATATTCCCGAACTATATCATAGTAAATTTTAATGCGGAGCTCATTGTCAATCATATTGTCAAGCAACATGGGTTGCATTTCTCATTTCATTCAATTAATAACGCTTTTGTTCAATGTTTCTTATCCGATTTGTGCAACAACAAGTATAAGCTTTTAACTATTTTTCTTAATTGATAATTAAGTGAATAACGTTTTTTTTTTTTTTTTTAACTTTTACTTAAATGCAAATTTTGCATTAAATTTTTATATATTGCATGAAAAAGAAAAAGAAGCATTTATTATTATATGCGCTCAACAAACACGGTTGTGTACTACACACTTATTAAATCATATAAAAACATTGCATACGCATACAAATGCATACAAGTGTTAAGAAAACCATTGAAATATTGTGCTTTTAGAGTCATTGCACCGCATTTAAGTGCGTTATGTGTGCTAATTAAAAATACACGTAGATGTATACATAAATGTATTCATGTATGTACGTATGTATATGTGCATGCAAGGCAAGCTAGTAGCATGAGGATGGAGTGAAGTACGCAGTTGTATGCATGAGGACAACATAAATAATATTATAGCAAAATAGATGGACTAGTTACACACATTTACTACAGTGTTGAGATTTCGTTTCTTTGTATACGCACCGCGAAAGCACGATGGGGTTGGACAAATTGTGTTATTATGTTTGCAATACGCAACACAAAGAGATTCTACAAAGTATATAAATTTTTAATTAATGAGAAATTTCCAGTCGATACATTGAAGAGGCATTTGTTTGTTGTCCTTCTTCCTTTTTTCACCTCCTCTATCATATTAATATTAAATTGAAATACGGGATGTGGGCCGTTCAACAAAACTTACGACTCTTAATGCTGAAGGATAAAGAAAGAAGTTTTATATACTTTTCTAGATTTCAATTCGAAATTTGTCCATTTTGTTCCAAATTTTTCCACTGCAGAATGATTCGTGTCCCAATAACACACTTTCAAGGCCGTTTGAGATGCTTCATAATCGTCATATCGTCTTAAGGCGAAGGTAGGTTTCTTGGTATTTATATTTACTTTTACCATCCTTAGCATCCTCTATTAATTTAAACCGTTCTATCTCATTCATTCACTCGGTCCGTTTGTTACTAGAAATCTCACAGTCACAAAAGTTGACTCAAATTTATTAAGTTTGTTGTTTGCAACTATATAATACCAGATATCGTCGTCTCTATTATTTTTCGAAAGTGCTTCAAGCATTTTTCTTGTCATTTCGATCATTTGTTCTTGCACTAGTTTCAGTGGTTTCTTTTTGCAAAATTGTCCTATGAGCAAAGTATAGAAATATTAGGAAGGCTTGCGGGTGATTGTATCGCTTCCGCAGCAGACTTACTTCTTCTTATTGATTGTTGTAGCGTATATGATATTTCCATGTGCAGCCCGCTGAAATTAAATGTCATCCATATCTATAGGCAATAATTGACATTTGCATTTAATGCAAAACTAGAAGCATTTTTCCGAACTCGTCTACGGCCAAGTCCGCCCCAATCACAACCTCAGTTCGGTTAACGTACCAAAAAGTTCATTTCCGTGTTTGGAGCCCTGGTTTGCCCTGGTTTTCTTTCGAGTCCAAGATGCAATAGTTTTCTTACTCACCATGTACCCCATCAAAACTGTGTTGTATATATATTTATAGGCAACCTGACATACAAATTTATTCAAGTTTACTATTAGCAAATCGAAGATAGTATTTTGCGGACTTTCCAATTGTGGGCGATTTTAGAGGAGGTCCCTCATAATTTCAGAATAGATGGGAAAATGTGCGCATATATATATATGTCTGATAATGAATTCAATTCTCTAATTACTACCATATGTAAGATTAACACTAGTTCGTCTCAAAGCTTTTCTTTTTAGGCACTGGATGGATTGAAACTTGATCTTTTTTCGTTTAAGAATCAAAGCCATTTTCAAAATAGATCTGTCATGAAGGAAGAACTTTCATTTTGATCCTTTCTTGCTTCCCATTATTTGAGTGCCAATGCCAGCAACTTTCTTGTAGTTAGTAAAGAACAGACCACGAAAAGATCGGACGATATTATATTACCGGCATCTTACGTTAAGTAGAAGATGTCGTCATCAACTTAACGAATCTGTGTTGCTTCCTTTTTCGACAGTGGTTACGAAAACCAATAAGACACTGATTGAAAATAACATTGAAAATAACCAATAAGAAAGTTATATTCAGTCTTGCCTGCAGAAACTTTTATACTCTCTTGTAATGAGGAGAAAAAAATGAAATTTTATTTCTCAATATTAGGTGGGCGCGACGAATTCCTTTTTATTTATTTTTTTTATTTTTGTAAAGGTACTGTACGATGACCTATAGAATGAAAATTCTCAGTTTTGTATCTGCTTTAGTTGATGAGTAATAAGAGGTGTCCTCATTTTATGTTGCACTGTAGCTGCGTCCTTCAATCAATTTGACCTATTATTTACAATGTCAACGAGCATGTGTTTGCCAGTATCGTATCGTAAGTATGTTTACTACTAGGCATAGACATCCAGAAAGGCAAGGCACACGGACGGACAAGCATCGCTAGGTTGATTCAGAATTTTTTGCTTGATAATTTTACAAGATGCTGTAAACTTTTTGGATAAAATGAATACACCCTGCTTATCGTTCTGCGAGAAATTGAATGTGTACAAGCAAAATTCTATTGCCTATCAATATTTACGAAAACTGCATTAAAAATTTCCCACACTTTATATATATACATATAAATACATAGACCCGTTTAATACTATAAAAATATACATATATACATATATATATATATATATATATATATATATGTGTATATATATATATATATATTGCGTCTATATATTAGCAATAATAACAACTTTGCAGGTCAAGGTGATTTAATATTGTTGTTGTTTCTTTATGTGACCGGTTAGCTGTAGTCGTTTAAATTGTCTATTGTTGCTGTGTGCTTGAAGCGTATACTCTACCGTAGAGCCTATAATAAATAAACAGTGAACGGCAATAACAGTAGAAAAGCACTTCGTCATACTAAAAATACATCATAATTATATTTTTACATCATGTTTAGATAATATGTGTGTATTTAGTAAGTAGTAAGTGGTACTTCTTACCTTAAACATGGATATTATTGAATTATTACAGCACGTCATCTCGATTTTGATGTTGTTGTGAGCTTTATAAGAAGAAAGAGAGCATACAGAGAGTTATTGAACGACATGTAGATGTGTGTAATCCAATAATTTTACAATTTCCTTTCGATCGCTATCGATGCCTTTTACATCGCATTTGATGATTGAATCTACGTAGCGTAAGCATTTAAGTCTCCTCTTAATAATGATAGAATTTTTAATTTATATTGGAATAGATGTTAAATGTATTGCTGAGCAGCAAAACGGCTATCGTTATCTGAGTATCTCGTGTCTATGATGTATAATTATTATGTCATTAATTTAATAAATTTTTAATTAGTTTTTTATTTTTTTTTATTTTATAAAACTTGAACTGTTGCAAATAACTTGTAAATTCGCCATAATCGCGGTAATATGAATGTCATGGGAATTTTATAACATTTTCAGACATTTTATGGTATCTTTGGCAGAGGACAAGGTTCATCCATTCATTTATTTATTTTTTTGTTTTTGTCCAAATAATTTTAACATAAGATGATAAAGCATTTGTAGCATGACCCACCTTAGAAGAAGCATTTGAATGAAATGCGTATATAAAAGATGATCAAAATGAAGTCGAGAAACCGAGAACGTATTCCTAAGGATGGCTCTTGAATGAGTCTCCCAATATCAAGAGGATTGCAAGCCAAAGGTCGGTCGGGTTTATGTTAACTTTCTTTGTGTGTAAGCTGCGTACTTTCGAGTTTCTATCAACTTTATCTTGCTATTAATCAGTTTACAACATAACCTTTTTTTCTTTTTTTTTTTTTGATTACATTAGTATTTAAAAATTTTTCATTTTATTTGTTATTATCACGGAAGCATTTCATTGCCTCAGCGCAAGGCTTTATGGATATTGTGGATAGACTTTATGTAATTATTATAATATAAAAATTATATATATGTAAATTTAAATGTATATATACATAAATAAATAAAAATTAATAAAATAATAATAATGGATATTTAGGTGTCACATATACATATACATATATTCGTATGTTGTTTTATATATACGCATAAATAATTCAACAAACGATAAAAAATAATAAATAATGTGGTATTAGTTGGTAGTGCTCAACTTACTCCCTCTCGTCCAGGAGTATGTTGCTTTCAGTTAAATAAACTACAGTAATAATAATGATTTTAATAAATAAGAAAATTACATTCGGCCGCGACCGAATCTTTTATACCTAACTTCGTTATTTGTCATATATCTTCGTGACGTCCGTGATATTTAATTTAGAATTAACATACTTAGCTTGTCGCATTCAACTCTCCGAGTCTTTTTATATGATATTTGGAATTAACACATTCTTACACACGTAATGTATTTTCATGTGAACAGCATACAGAATAATATTCAAAATTCCATCTTATGAAACTTATGAGTGATAGGTAGAAAACATCGAAAGGATGAAAAAAATCACTTACAAAGGCGTGACTGATTCTTTCCATCTTTGTACCGATGCTTCATCATACATAGAATATGCCAACAAACTTTTACCGTCATATCTGTTGTAGTTTATAAGTAACGAAAAAAAGCCAAAGCGTTTTTATTTTTGAAAGCAGAGATGGTATTAAAGCATGTTGCCTTGTGACTGTGGTCTACCAACGATTTGTCTCATTTTCAATACCAACTTGCGTGCAAGAACTTCCAATATTTTTGTTAAATTTAAAGTCGATAGCTTAATTTTTGCGGCCAAGAGAATGTTTACAAGCGACATCACAAAGATTGACGGACGTAAATCGATTCAGAGTTTAATGCTAATCAAAAGTATATGTATTTTGTAGGACCTCTGAAGCTTCTTTCTGGACGTTGCAAACTTTTTGGCAAAATACATAATACCCCTCATCCTTCGGTGATGGGGATAATAACAAAAGAAAGCCAATAAATAGCAAAATAACTAAAGGAATAATAAATACATAAAACTATAGAGTTAAATGAACAAGCAGTAAAAAATAATTAATAAATAAAAATCCTAAGTAAATGAATAATAATTAGAAAAATACATCCTGGTTATTGAGAAAAATACCTGACAAGAGCATTTTTGCTAAACAGAATTATACAATAGTAGAATGTTTCAAAGCTATTAAAATTCCAAAGGAAGCCCTAGCCTTAGGAGATACGTTTGCGGATACTAAACTGATCTCGTTGGCAATGGTAGAGGGAAAACATTAAATCGTCTTCTGGGTTTTCGTAAGTAAAATATCCAAATGTCGACAAACGATCACAATGTTTGTGAGCGTAACAGGAATTGGGAAAAACCTTTTAGAAACAATATGAAGTTGAACTACGCGGCTATGAATTAACATCAAAGGAATGTCATGTCTAATCGAAATTATTTGTAAATAGCATCAACCTTCAAAGGAAGTAGGTGATAACATCCCGAGCATTTGTTTGCGTTAATGCGTGTTGATACAGATAAAATTCAAATTTTCCCATTGTTTTGCAAAAGCATCGTCGCGACTAATAGTTAGGAGCCATGAAATTTTATCTATATGTTATCCCACGAACATATTGAGTGATATATTTATAACCCGAAATCCTGTTTACGAAGGCAGTCATCTGGCTGCTTCTGGCTTCATAGCTAAGCCTCCGACTGTATGACATAAGCATACCATCAAGCAAGTAGTACGTTTATGAGTGTATGATGTAAGCATTTGCAAGCAGCACGTTTATACATTTTATAAAAAATATAATAAAAGCAAACTCTTAATACACGAAAATGTAGTCGTGTATTTCCGTTCAACGTTTGTAAGATTTTCCACTCTTGAGGTTTTTATATGTACAGGCAAAGCTTTTGCTCAGTTTACAAAATTTATTAAGTATGTGTGCCGAGAAATATTCAATGCGGGCACTGCACTTTTCTTATTTACTGTAACAGTACCAGAAACAAACGACGAGTCTCTTTAAAGTATTACTTTGTTTATAACCATCACCGAGGAACGAGGGGTATGTTCTTTTTGCCAAAATTGTTGCAAAGCCAAGAAAGAATCTTCGGAAACTCCACAAACAATATATATTCTTAATCAGCACCAAATTCTAAATCGATTTAAGCGTGTCTGTCTGTCTGTCTATTGTAAACATTCTCCTGGCTGCAAATATGAAGTTCAAATTTGTCAGAAGCATTGGAAGCTCTTGCACGCAAGCTGGTATTGAAAATGGACCAAATCGGGTGAAGGGCAGGCTTACAGCACCACATAAACTAAGAATACCCCTCTTTTCCAAAACGAATAAAAATTTGATTTTTTGCTCATTACTCATAAACTATACCAAATAAACAATATAACAATTTGAACGCCTATTCCATGGGCGATGCTGTAGTATTTGCACAAAAATGGTGCACAAAAATGGACTACGCTTACCCGATGTTGTAGTGTGTCATAATTTCATTTTTTTGGTATAAAAGATTCGGTCACGACCGACGAATATAATTTTCTTACTTGTTGCCTAGAGAAAAGCACATGCAAGTGAACTTCTTAGGCTTTATGGTAAATATTCATGAATTAAAAAAAACTGCACGATTTTTTTTCTCCTTCAAATATCGTAACTTTCCATATGCTAAAGACATGTAGTCCTCATAACGAATTGCACATCTAATGATGAAAACGTGACACGTAACCACTACTATGAAAATATCTAACTGTCTGTGAGAATTGCGATTTATCGATTGACTGCCGTTTTTTTTGATCCTTGGATTAAGTTAACGTCACATTTTTGAATGTCCTTCAAAGATATTATTGAGATGATTATGAAGTTTTCGTTTAGTGCTTAGGCAGAGTTTAGCAAAAACTACCTTCAAATATTCCAAATACAGTACACGATATTTGAGAGGACGCTTTTCAAGAAAAGCAAAAATATCTTTTTTATTTCGCTTATGCATAATGAACATGCGGAAAGGGACACCAACGAAAATATGTCTTCAAGTTTTGCACGCTCGCTGTAGAGGCAGGCAGAAGAGTTTTTGTCTTCTTCTTGTACATTGAAACAGTTTAAATTTTAGTAAAATTTCTAAAAAACACTTTAATTTCAAATTTCGAGAGGAGTCGACGCGACTCACTCTAGTATCGTTCTTAGTTACGGTTTACTGTAATTTTTTTTTTTTTTAATTAAGAGGGTTATACGCTTTTGTTGGTAAACTTGGCTCTTCGTTGTCTATATTGATCAATTTTTTAACGCGTTTTGCATTAGTGTGCAGGCGTTTTGTTTCTTATTTCTTGCTTTGAAAAAATTTCAAATGACTTCTCTAATTATGGGCGTAAGTGAAAATGGTACGACATCTCTTCAACACTCCCATTCAGTCATAGACATTGTTGTGAAAAATTTGTTTCCCTTGTTTTCGGACAATGTCTGCATTGAACTTCACGTTACGAATGTGTTTTTTCGATCAATAGCTACCAGCAATTGTGAACCGCAGGCTGTAACGCGGGAGCGGCTTTGGCCTAATTTTCAACTTTATCTGCGCCTGTCAAATTTCAAATTTTTTATTTCCGACTACGCGAACGGATTGACGGACGGACCGAGATAACAGATTAAATCACAGTTCGAGTATTTCACACTGATCAATAAATAATACAAATGTAGGTACAGGTATGCCTTCACCGTTGAGTCGCGCATATGAAAATACTTAAGCAGAAGCGCGCTTGTACGTGAAAGTGGCGTATAATTCAATCCTACTTGAAATCCATTAACGATTATGAAACAAAAAAGAAAAGAATAACGAATTACGAAAGTTTTAATAGATGCTTTATGTGGCGGTGCGGGTGGGTAAATAGTAGTAGGGATGTCTAAATCATTTAAAAGTACTTACAATTCTACTCTTCATTGTTGCTGTCGTGTGTAGTGTGTGTTGTGTATATTTATGAATGAGAATTACACTCTGAAAAATTGTACACATTGTATACTGAACGGCATAACACATAAGTTTCGCATTTGCAATAAAAAAATCGCAACGTGCTCTAGATTTTCTTTTTCTAACTTTTAATGAGGGTGTATGCGCCTCGGTATGTGTGTTTGTGTGTGGGATTTTTTTTTCTTTTTCTGTTTTAGTTTAGTATAAAATAATTGTTCCAATGATATTAATATATATATAACAATGCAGACAATAAAATGCTATTTTTAGTCCCACTCTACACACGCACAGACATATATATACAAACATATTTGAATGGAAGACTTAACAACAATAATAATAATAATAATGTCGTGTGTCAGTCAACAATCAATATAAACCATATATATACATATATATATATATATATGTATGTATATATATATATAACTATGTCATATTATTATTACATACACAGCTTTAATAAATATAAATATTACTTAGTAGCACATGTCAAAGGTTATTGAACTCATGGTCCTTTTTGCCAAAAAAAAAAAAAACAAAAGACAAACAAACAAATTAGTTACAACGTTTTCCTTTCGCAAGCCTATACAGTCTATATGTAAAGAGCTTAATAAAAAAAACACTTTCGGGGCTTTTTTTAAAATTGTTTGACTTGCAATTGAAGCGTCTTTAATAACTGATATCATTCTCTTTGTTTCAGGTAATGGAGAAGCTGCTTGGTGCTTCTCACAAATAAAGGGAGCTTTAGACGATGACGTCACGGACGCCGACATTATATCCTGTGTTGAATTCAATCATGATGGCGAACTATTGGCAACTGGTGATAAAGGAGGACGTGTTGTCATATTTCAGGTTAGTATTATCTCACTTACGTATATCATTGAAAATTCCTCTCGATTCTGTTCTTCACACATATATGTATATACACATAATAATATAAAGTAATGTAAGATATCGTTGTTTAATAATTTTAGCGTGACCCTGCATCAAAAACGGTAAGTCCCCGACGTGGTGAATATAATGTCTATTCGACATTCCAATCGCATGAGCCCGAATTCGATTATTTGAAATCATTAGAGATTGAAGAAAAAATTAATAAGATACGATGGCTGCGTAGAAAAAATCCTGCACATTTCCTGCTCTCGACTAACGATAAAACTGTTAAATTATGGAAAGTTAGTGAGCGCGACAAATCCTTTGAGGGCTATAATACAAAAGGAGAGAACGGCCTAACGAAGGATCCACAAAATATAACCGCCTTACGAGTTCCTTCTGTTAAGCAAATCCCTTTAATGGTCGAGGCCTCACCACGACGCATCTTTGCCAATGCACATACCTATCACATCAATTCGATTAGTGTTAACTCAGATCAAGAGACTTATCTATCGGCAGATGATTTACGAATCAATCTGTGGCACTTGGAGGTGACCAAAGAAAGTTTCAATATAGTTGATATTAAGCCCACAAATATGGAAGAGTTAACTGAGGTGATAACTGCTGCCGAATTCCATCCAACCGAATGCAATGTATTCGTATATTCCAGTTCGAAGGGCACAATACGCTTATGTGATATGCGTTCTTCGGCGCTGTGCGATCGGCATAGCAAACAATTTGAAGAGCCTGAAAATCCCACAAACCGCAGCTTTTTCAGTGAGATCATTAGCTCAATAAGTGACGTAAAGTTAAGCAATTCGGGCCGTTACATGATCTCAAGGGACTACTTGAGTATTAAAGTGTGGGATTTGCATATGGAAACAAAGCCTATTGAAACATATGTGGTAAGGATATTTATTGCACATAACAAAAATTTAATTTCCATTTTAATTATTATTGCTCTTACTACGTTCCTTCTTATTATATTTATTTATTTATTTATTTATTTTTTCAATCATTTCAATTTTTAGGTCCACGAATATTTAAGGGCCAAATTGTGTTCTTTATATGAGAACGATTGCATTTTTGACAAATTCGAATGCTGTTGGAATGGCAAAGATACCTCAATAATGACCGGCAGCTATAATAACTTTTTCCGTGTATTTGATCGCAATACCAAAAAAGACGTTACCTTGGAAGCCTCTCGTGACATTGTCAAACCGAAGACGGTGCTAAAACCGCGCAAAGTTTGTACTGGTGGTAAACGAAAAAAGGATGAAATCAGTGTCGATTGTTTAGATTTTAATAAGAAAATTCTGCATACAGCCTGGCATCCGCAGGAGAATATAATCGCTGTAGCCGCCACCAATAATTTGTTCATATTTCAGGATAAATTTTAGCTAACATTTACAAACCATTTTGTTAATTCACAATACATAATATTTGAACGTCTCTCACACTTTTTCCCTTTCTTACTATCGACTGTATTTTTGCTCTATTGTTGCCATCAAAAAATTTTGCTTTGCATTATTGTTGCACTTATCGAGGCAATCACTGTTTGACTATATTCACCTTATGTCGTTGAAACTGTTTTTTTTTTTTTTTCTTTTTTTTTTTAAACTTTATAATTTAAATAACGGTCGTCATAGTGTTCTTTATTTTTTATTTTTTTTTATTATCTGTTATCATCGTATATATGCTCCAGAGTTTTTCCCATTCAAAATGCAAAAGGTAATAATTTGTTATTGTTTTTGATAATAATTTCTAATCAAAAGAAGAAAATTTTTGTAAAAACAAAAAAAAAAAAAAACAAAAAGAAGAAATTATATACAACGCTTTAGAGAAAACCATAAACATTCTTTTCTGCATCTATCACTGATATGTTTTATTAGCAACAACTCCCTTAAATCCTGAATCTGAATATTAACAGCGTATGAGAAGACCTGTGTTGAGTAATTCTACTCTGCATGAAACATTTTTATTTTGAGAAAGCTTTAGTTCTCACAATTCTCTCCCATTCGTTTGAACTTACATATTATAGAACCGCATGCCATAACGTTAAACAATGCCTTCTCTTAAAGCACTTTTAACTCTTTTTTTTATTTTTGTTTAGGAAATATTTTATTTTATATTTACAAGAGTAAACTAAATAAATGAATGAAAAAGTAATAAGCATAAAACCGAAAGAAAAAATCTCTTAATTGAATTTTAAAAGAAAGCTCGTAATTTTTGGTGTAATGTTAACATAAAAAATTGAAAAATATTAATAATAAAAACGCTACAAACCTATCTATTTCTTTACGATAAACGCAATAATAATTTATTAAAAAATTTAATATAAATACAATGTATTTTGTAAAGCTTTTTTCTTATTCAAACTTGAAATGAAAATAAAAAGCAATTCAAAGGAAGAATTGGGAGAGACTTCGAGTAATCGATTCAATGATATTGTTATGGCATTGACACTTGAGAGAAAGGTTGAAAGTAAAAAACATTTAGCTTTAAAAATGATTAAAGTGAACGAGTTGACGAGGAGAAGTTTTCTATTAGCGTTTTAAGTCTTCGCGTATAAAGTAAATGGAAGCAATGGAATGAATTTTTCTTGTGTGTTAAGAAACAAGCGATTCGAGTCTCGTATTCGAATTCGAATAAATCGGATTTCGTATATTAAAACCTCAGACATTTAAAGCAAAACATTTGTGTAAACTGTAATCTGAATGCGAACTTAAGAGATCGGAACTTTCGAATTAACATTTAGAATTCGTAAATGATAGTCAGGAGATACAAAATGAAATTTGAAAATTTTAAATCGGTATCAAAATCCAAAAGTTGAAGTTCTGAAAATCTTGGATCAAAACCTTCAGCTTCCGACAGGATAAGCAGTAAGACTAACTTGGAAGCCGATTAACAACAGAAGTCATGAATAGGAAACTGAAAATGCTGATTGGAAATTAGAAGCGTTGGAAATAAAACTCAGAATTCGTAAATTGAAAACAACGTATTTCAGATTGAGATTTAGAGAATATGAACTGAAAATGGGATTTTTTAAAAGTTGCTATGAGTCCCAATTTTAAATTCACATATTCCAAGTTCTAATACTAAGTTATGTGTTTTCAGTTTCAAGCTGAATACTTTCAATTCATTTGCAGTCTGCGAATTTGATTTCTTTTTTTTTTTTTTTGTGAATATTTGTTCTTGTTCTCGATTAACAATCTTCTAAAGGGATCCTTTACAACTTGTGAAAGTCTTCATACTGGTTTAACTTAGGCTTTTATTAATCAAACAGTCGAATGTTTTCGATTAAGTAAATCGCAAAAATCGCAAAAACTAAAAGTGAAAGTCTTCGATCTAACTGATACAAGGCATTGCTTCTTACTAAAGAGAAATGGAAAGGAATGAATTTTATACTAATTTCACACAGTCTTCGTACCTTTCCCGCCTCCTTTCATTTGGCACGGCTTGTCTTACTAGGGAATAAATAAAGGTGCGCTCGATGTTTTTGTAGCGCAGTTAACCAGAAAGAATTCTCCCTTTTACAAAATTAAGACCTGTTTGAGTCGTATTGAAGGGACTTCAGAGATGTAAAATTAGTTGGACGTTAGATAATTTCGACAACCACGCTTCGTTTGTTTTGAAAACATTGAGCATATGCCCGGTTTCCCTTAAGAGAATATCTGAAAATTTTAATCGTGTATATCAGTTTCGTAAATTTTAAATCTTTTTCAAAAATTATCATCTTTTAGTTGATCATTCCAACTTTATTAAAAAAAAATTAATTTTTTTTTTTTTTTTTAAAGTTCAAACCATAAGGCATGGAAAGTATAACAAATTAATGAAAACTAAAGAAATAAATGCATAAAAAAAAAAAACAAAAAGCACATAGAAAAAAATGTGAAAAGAAATAAATTAAGAATAATTTTTTTTTTAAATCCCAATAAATGCTCATTTTTGCATGTTTCTTTAAGAAAATGAGAAAAAAAATGCCATTTTTAAAACCACAACAACAACAAAGAAAATAATTGTTAAATTTATGCTTGTAAAAGGAAAAATATATGAAAATAATGACAAAACTTAAATTTTTTTTTTTAAATGGAACCGTTTTTTAATTTAAGTACTTCCTTGTATATTTTTTTTCTGCTTTTTTTTTCTAAACAAATGAAAATTTTAGAAATTAAATAAGAAAAATATAAACAAACATACACATACTTATACACTCACACATAAAATCAACTGCAGTGCTTCTTATTAGACAAGAGTAATAATAATAATAACAATGAAAAAATAAATATACAACACTTTATATTATAATATGAAATTAAAAATAATTTATGATTTATAGAAAATAACTTAAAAAACAACTAAAAGATTATAGCTATTAAATAAAAATAAAACCTATAAAAACAAATAATATATGAAATAAAGAAAAAATAAAAGCAGACATAAAATAATTATGTAATTATTTATATATAAAAACATAAAGAAAATAAATCAACAACACAAACAATGAAAATGATAATAAATATAATTAAAAAAAAAGGATTAAAATAAATATTTTTATTATTATTTCAATTTTTTTTCTTTTATGAAAGCTTTGTACAATAAATTTTATAAGAAGAAGAAGCTTTTTATATTTTTTTTTATTATTGTTGCTAAATTAAGTCAAAAATAGTTAATCTTATGACCGCTAGCAATAGATAGCGGCCATATGCATCCAAAAAAATGGAGGGAAAAACTTTGATAAAGTACTTTAGTAAGTTTGGCAGTCGGTGTTAAAGCATCCACGACTCCATTCCATTGTAAAGGTATATCGTTTTGATTTAAAGTTTCAAAACAACTAAAACAGCTGTCACATGAGATAATCTCAAAAACCAAAAAAACAAGAAAACAAGTCAAGGAGAAAAAATTGTAATAAATTAACAGCTCAATGCTTTAACGTCAAAGTTTTGAAGAAGTATGATGACAGAATGACCCCCCATCCCCGAAAAAAAAAAACAAACTTATTACTACATCAGAACGAATTAGGAAATATTTTTATTGAGTTTCTTATTATCTATTAAAAGCCGCCACCAGCTTTTGTACGATATTTAAACGCAAAATAAAAATTCGAAATTGCGTTTTTTTAGTTTGAAATATAAATTTACATACCTGTGGAAGATCGTTACAATTTCGAATACATTTTATTTGCCATATTAAACAGTTATTCTCTCTGACTTGCGCACTTGCGTAATAAATGCTCTCTGCTTACATATGTTCGTTGCTTTCACTAAATCAAGAGTACATTTGAGTACAATCGTTACTCTCTTCTTTTTTAACATACAAAACAATGTATACATGTACGAATACGATACTTTTCGTACTCTATATTTTATTCAAGATTTGCTAAACTTTTGTTAAACTTTCAATGATTCCAACAATTGTTTAATACTTCTACGATTAAACTTTTTAGAAAAACCGCAACAATTCGAATTTTTTCCATAAAATGATCAATGACTGATCGTAATAAAAATAACGAGCGAGTAGAGTTAAAAGGAGAGAGAGCAATGTAAAATTAATGCTATTTAACAGACACCTGTTATTTGTTATTAGGTGTTGCGTTTTTAGCAGAAAGCTGCTTCTCTTCAAACACGTGGTTGCTGCTCTTGTTAATCAACTAAAATAGGCCGTTTATACACTCGTTACTCTTCTTTTTTTTTTTTAATAAAAGGAGCAGTACATGCACGAACATGATATTTTTTTGTATATCATTGTTTCGCAAAATCTTCAAATTATTAAATTATTGTTACATTCTCCTTAACATTTTGCAAATTTAGCACTCACTTAACAATTTCATGACAGCATTTTTACGACAGTTTCAATCGTAGTGTGATATTGACCGAACGAAAAAAACGCGTGAAAAGACTTAAGGAGAGTTCTCTAAAAAAATTAATTACCTTTTACGGACACCTCTTAGGGAAACTTTTTCCTCTTCACAAAGCTAATAAATGGTTACGGCGAAACTGCATTTCAATACACTTGTTATTTTTTTTTTCGCAAAAGCTAGTGCATGCACAAACACGAAATCTTGGTAGATGAGTTTGTCGTATTTCACTTGTTTTAGAAAAACTATTAAGTTACTGTTATATTGTTGGTAAATTTAGCACTGGTTGAAAAATTTAATGCCAATAATTTTCAAAAAAATGAATTAAAGTGAGATTTTTCGACGATTTAAATTGGAGACTGAAACAGACCGCACAAAAAGTAGGCCTGAACTGATTTGAAAATAGGGGTTATGTAAACCTAATGCTAACAGAGCGCTATTGCAGTTATGTTTTGAACAGAAATCTATTTCAACTTAAAGTGAAAAAGTTTATTGCGACTTAGCTAATCCTCTATACTTTAACTTAGTTATAAACTTCTGTATCAATTAATAGTGGACTCTGATATGTTGGATAATATAATTGCACATGAACGTGCCTTAGAATTGCATACGAAATCTTTATGAAGGAAGAATTTGAGAAACAATACAAACGTCTACAATTCTGGGCCCATTATATCAATTTATCTGGCTTTCGAATTAATCTAATGAGACATAATTATGATTTTAGTACGGCTTCATCATATCCGTTATTCATGCCAATCAAGACTACATAGATCTGATAGTTTCTTACGGTATATAAAAACATTGCCGAAAGTAATTTTCTTACTAGTTTTTTTTATTTTCAAACAAAATAATGAATTATTTTTTCTTTGGTATTGATTTTAAAAGTAGCTGAAAGCAGAAAATTATATTCACCACAAGACGTACCCCTCTAGTTATTTAATTAGATCGAACTCTTGACAGAATGAAATATTGTTTTTGTAATATATAAATATATACTTGTTTTTAAACTTTCAGTAATTCTTTGGTGACAAAGTAATGTATATATGGATCTTAACGACGTTTTGAAATGTATTCCCAGAGTAATTGCGTCCTTTCTGATGATTCGTTATTTCTTCATGCAACTGTTTTCGAATCTTGACAACATTTGCTAACTTGACAGAGACCAACGATACTGGCCGTAGCAACTTTGCTGTATCATAAACACGTAGTGCGATTCTTTCAATAATACGTTATATGAGTTATTCAAAACTATATAATAGGCTATTTCTATATCCTACACCAGTTAGCGTACAAAGGTATGTTGAGTTTGTGCGGATGTATGCAACAATTAGAAGGACTTGAAATATACGCACTTTTTATTATACCCAACAGTTTTTAACGTGATTCTGAGTTGAACTAACCTTGTCCGTCCCTCCATCTGCTTTGATTCCTCATGTTCAACATACAGGCAGCAATTTTTAAAATCTTTTGATCAAATTTGATACACTGACGTGTTCTAATCCAAGAACGAACGCTATTTAAAATCGGGTCAGATCGAAATTTTTTTAACATTATCTATATTCTTTTGATTTATAAGCAAAACTATAAAAATAATAATATACAATTTTTTTTTTATTTTTATTAAAGTATAAAGTAATAGTAAAACTGCTTACATCCCTAAGGCTTAGAGTCCATTTGTTGGGACTTAGTTCGGCAGTGTCCGGGCGACTTTCTAAAATCTCCGAAATTTCGCAAAAAGTGCAAATAGATCGAAGTAAATCTTTCAGAGTATCAAGAATATATGCCCTACTTCTTGAGTTCGCTATTGAATATAATGCGAGACGTGATTACAAAAACAACAACTGTATACTTGTGCGTGTCTTGATCTTTAACAGCGGATATAAAACAAAGGAAATTTCCATATATATTGTATTATACAATATAAAAAAAAAAAGAAAAAAAAATATTTCGTAATTAATTACCCATACATACTCACGCAAACAAAACACACATAATTCGCAATAAGATAAACAAAAGAATTTTAATATATAAATAAATATATAAAACCAAATTATGGAAAAGCACTTGAAAATAAACAAAAGCAGAAAATGCTAAAAAAAAGATGAGAATAAAAATTTAATTTTTGCAAGCAACAAAATAAAAATGAAACTAAACTATGAAACTAATAATAAAAATAAGAAAGAAAATAATGTTAACATTGAATAAAATTGAAAACAAAAATTTGTTTTTTTTTTTTTTTTACTTAGTAATCAGACACCCAGCTTTGTATAATGCACGTCATAGGTGAATAACAGGAAAAAGCGATTTTTTCTCCGTTGTTTTAGGCGTTGAAAAACAATGCAGAATAATTGTAAGGATATAATAAACACTTATGGGCTTTAGGTTACCCGTGATACTTGTTACAGTTAAGCTAAGCTACGTTGTCGCAAAAAGAACTCAAATCATTTTAATTGTTTTCTTTTCAGCTTTAAGAACACATTAAAACGATTAACGCAGAAGAGAAAAAGCGGACAGTTTCGCGAAAATATCACGTTAATCATTCACGTGACTAGCGTATTTCAATATCGCACGACTTCTTACCATACTCAAGGAATGTTCGATATGTCTTATAGGGCAAGCTAAAGGCGTAGCAAAAAGTCGGGTATCGCGGCTTTGTCTTGGCCTTGGTCTCCCCAGATATCATGAGATATCATCATCCCAAGATATCATGTGGTTGCTATCTTTATTCCCTACTAAATTGCCTGAAGATTCTTTGATTAACTCCGCTACAGTTCAGAGCGTTTTCCAATCAGTGTTACCTTGCTCTCCCTAACAAAACAGGCGTTGAACAGATGGTTTGATTTTTTAGCTTTCGCAGTCATCATTCTAAGAAAGGACCAGTTTTCAATCAAAGCAAAGCGCAATATGCCGGCAGCCAGACCAAACAGCCGTCATGCAGGCTGCCATTTTTTCACAGCTGGCCGTTGCTTGAAGACTATTTTCCAATTGCCGATGACAAACGGAGGCAAATAGTTTGACAATGGGTCAGCTGTAAGGTCGACTTTCTGATGATCCTTAAGCCAAAAATTTGCCAAAAATTAATGGTTATCCTTTACAAGGGCCTGCGCTGCATAACTTGAGCATTGAGTTGATGATTGGTATTAAGATTGTAGGAAAGCATTAGTAGCTGGGCTTTGTTTTTGAATTCAGCGGTCGGTTGCTGACTCACTCATGCTTTCTTCGGTTTGCATCTTAGGAAAGCGTCTTCAGAACTCTCTCATACCGGCTCACGCAGTCCTATTCCTTTTGTATACTTATATATGAGGTGCAATTGAGTTACTAACATTGTCAGTACAGATATTGATTCATGTCGGTGTCGATAGAGAAATTGAAGATATTTTTCCTTCTATGAGAGGAATACAATTGCTTTCACATTTAATCCTCTGCACTTGTAACCATATACCGCGCGGACATGAACAAAATGCAGGTTGGATGGTCACTTAGGTATCATTGACAAGAATTAAATGACTTCTAACAGCTAAAAGGTATTGGAATTAGCTAGTTGTAGAATTGATTGCCATTACTATCATCTAAACAAAGAAAAGGAGGCAAGCGTTTCGAGAATGTGTTGATGCCGACAAATCCCTTTTAAATGAATATGAACTGCAATTCGCACCTTAAACGTGTCAACATCCATTTCGTATCATTCTGGCCCCTGAAGAAACTA
Organism: Glossina austeni; assembly: GCA_000688735.1. Taxonomy (NCBI): domain Eukaryota; kingdom Metazoa; phylum Arthropoda; class Insecta; order Diptera; family Glossinidae; genus Glossina; species Glossina austeni. Next base: position 890,988 of record KK502435.1, on the reverse strand, counting down.
AATAAGTTTTTTGTTTTCTCTACGATTGAAATAGTTTCGTACACTGCAACCTGCAGTAGCCGTATATGACTTAAGTTCCAAATTTCCATCTATGGGATCTCAGCCAATATGCGAGCGGAACCCTTAGCTAACGAATTGGATATCGACAAGATCGAGAATATGTACCTTATAGGTTTTTACACAAACAAAACAAAAAACTTAAGACACAAACTCGTACATTGAAAATCTAACAAAAGCGACCGGTAAAGTGAGAACGTACATGAAAATATTTTCCATAATATTCGTACAAGAGAGGTAATTACATACTAAATTTAATTGGAAAATCATTTAAATGCAATTCACATACTCTCCCGCAAGCACTTATGCGAGCATTGACCGTTAAATCAACAAGCAGAGCGATGAGTCAAGCCACTAACCAGTCAATTGATCGTAGCTCTTGCAATAAACAGCAACATTAGGGTATTACGAGTCCAAACATGTCGATGGTGATTAGTCCAAGAAGTTAAGTCGTGCAGTAAGCACATACACATTATAGCGGTTAAGCTTGAAGAGAGGGAGACGGTAAGGTTAGCTCGATTTGGTAATAAAAACAAAAAAAAAGAGTTAAACAAGTTTCTTTTCTCTCTCTCTATCTCTCTCTCTCTGTCTCTCGCTCTTGCTCTCGATCTCTTTCCCTCTCTATCTACGTTTTTCGTGGAAAAAAATTTGAAAAAGAAAAAAACTGTAAATTTTGCTTTGACAGCGCAACTGACAAAAGTGATGACGCCAACGGTGCGGTGCAAGAAAATGTTTACTACAATTTTATAAAGTGTGAAAGTGTTTGAAAAAATGAATTCAAAAGAAAATGAATTCAGAGGAAAATATTAACAAAAAAAAAAACTTTTAACATAATCGTACGATGAAACCTAATTAAAAAAAAGTAAATAAATAAATAAAAAATTAAAATAAATAATAATTCTTAGTTTCATTTCCCTTCTCCACGTAGTCATAATGGATTTTTGTTTGATGTTTTTTAAATCTGAAATAAATAAAATGACATTGAATACGCGTTCAATTAATTGCGGATATCTTCGGATCCGCTTGACTAATTTACATAAAATTTATGAAATTGTTATGCTATTATTGTTGTTGTTATTGTGCTTTAATTTTTTCTTACTGACTTGTAAGTATACAACAAAACAAAAAATGTATTTTATTTTTATTTTTTTGTATTTTTTAATCCAACAAAACTAACTAATTGAACTAAACGAAAGAAAAGAGAAAATCTAGTTTAAGTTTCCCTTTCATTCAAACCAATTGCAGCTGGTTAAGAAAAACAAAACAAAAAAAGAAATTCACTTTCATATTCAACTCGCGTAACTGGTCTACCGTGTGTACATATGTTCACAATCTTATCTATAGCCGTAGCTATGTAGTTGCTTTTTGTTTTTATTGTTAGACATGAATGTTGCAGAAAAGAGCCCGTTCATGCACTCATTCACTCATGTGGTAGCTTTTATTACTAATACAGTCATTAATTTTTGAAATGGTGACTTAAAATGCAGTCATATATAGAACGAAATCATTCGGTACAGAAGTAGGCTATAGGCAAGCTTTCAATTGACCCCCCAAGGACAATTTTCATTTCTTTTCCTTTCTCTTATATTTGCCAGCGACAGATAGAGAGATGGAAGCATTTCATCACTGCATATATAATAACCATCGAGTGCTCATATATTTTGAAATGATTTAGCCATGTCTGTTTATGCTTCCAAGTCTTGGTGGTATGCACTTTGGACCGCCGAAGTAGGCTTAAACAATTCGAAACGGGCATATATAATCTTAATCTCGATTCACGAGACAAGTTAGGAAATTAGTTTTAGCCATTTAAGAGCATCTTGATAATCAGTAAAGAACTTCTTTGAAAATTTCGCTATATATTCAAAAGTAGACATGTATTTAAAAGAGAGCCCTAAAAACTTATGGAAAATTTTGAAAAGTTTGATATAAACGTAGTACCGATCGACTAATAGAAAATACTTAAGATACGATCAATATCGAAGGTTACCTGTAAGGCAAATTAAGATTTGTTATTTTTATTTATTTTTCCGAAGATTATACGAACAAGAACTGTATGTGCTACGAAAACATAGAGAGCTGATCAAAAGACGATTCAGTGCCTACTTAGAGACAAGATGTCGGGAGCAAGCAAAATGATAACAAGACTGACAGCGAAAGAATAAGGATAAGTCTGGGTAGCAAGTATAAAACTGAACTGAACTTAATTCACCATCAATAACAAGTCCGCGTACTATTAAGAGAGATAGAAACAAACTGAACTGCATTTAATCCAGGGTTAATAGTAAGCCCAGACATCGAGAAAAGAAGAACTGAGCTTACTTCAGAATTAATAGAAAGCCCTGCGATAGAAACAAGGTGAACTGCGTTTAATCCAGTATTTATAGTAAACCCCGACATCGAGACAAGATAAACTGAGTTTACTTCAGAGTTAATAGACAGCCTTGGGATAGGAAACCCAGTATTAATAGTAACCCCGGGGAAAGGGACAAGATGAACTAAGTTTACTTCAGAGTTAATAGAAAGCTCTGGGATAGAAACAAACTGAACTGCATTTAATCCAGGAGATAAAGACAACTGAGAAAAGACAAGAAAACTGAGTTTACTTCGGGCTTAACACCAGGGACGCAAACTAAATATAATTACGAATTGATAGTAAGTCCAGGAATAGAGACGAACTGAACTGAATGTAATTCAGAATCAAGTCCACGCACCAATAAACTGAACTAAATGTAATCCAGAACTAATAAATGATAAATTTTCACGTTTTATATTTACGATCAAGAATTAGCTCCACTTTGCTTTAAGAACGCATTGGAATACGCGTGCAATCGTAGAAAATCTTTATTACGCTAGAGAAGAGTAACAGAAATCCAAGGTAGAGCCTATCCTTCCTCTTTCCCGACTTATTTACAAGAAAAAAAATCTTACCATCCATTGTCCAACTCTTCGGAGAGCAAATTTAACCCGTGTACCATCGAGTGCAGTGAGGTGAGGTTTTATAGGAACATAACAAAGTCAATCACATCGAATACTTCTTGAAGAAATTTCCGCTAACGTGTTTTAAGCGATTTGAAGTCCTCACAACAATTTCATATGTACAGAAGCAGCCCTTAACACCAATTCATTAGGTCATTAGCTCTGCTACAAATAAACTGCCGACTATGCCCGCCCATCTCAAAAATAACACAACTAGATCACGTTAGTAAATCGGTTGCAGGGCGTTTATCGCCGGAATCGATATTACTTTTTAAAACTATTTAAGTGTCTCTCTGTCCATCTGACATTTGTCCATGTAATCGTAGGTGTACATAACTTGCGGATGAGTAATTTCCGAGATATTTTGCGACAATTGAAGTGGATGGAATGGAACCACTACCTACTTTGGAAAAGTCCTTTAATGGCCACATTTTATATTTTTCCATAAAAATAGCACTATTGGCATCCTCAAGGTAAATGGAAAAGTTGCGATGCATTAGGATAAGTTTCGCTACATAGACTTTTGTAAAAAATAAATCTTTATGTGGCACTAAGATCAATTGATAGAAAATAAGAGCTTGACATCTATTGTAGTAACAAGCTTGACAAATCTATTGTAGTAAGTTCGGATCATATAAATCCATTTTGCTTATTTCTTCCTATTGGGATGAAAAAAAATAAGTCCTTCTATATAAAAAATATCTTGCAAAAAGAAAAATGCATATATAGGAACGAAGTCTAAATTTTAATTTTAAACGGAGAAAAATCGGGTAAGAGTAACAATTTCTGTTTATTTTGAAGGTCGGTTCAAGTAAAATAAGACTTTACATGGGAGCAAAGGTATAATTTTTTTGATATTTTATATTGAAGAGGGCACTTAATCGCCGGTTAAGTCGATGTGTAATATTTTAACTTGTTTCTTACTAATATTGGATTGTCGAGGGATTCGAACTCATTTCGTCAGGACTATTGTGACGTCAAGAGACTGTAGATTGTTAGAAACACAACAAATATTGCAATGAAAGACTTTTAAAACAAATGTTCATTGATTTTAAACTTCACAGTTAAAGAAAACATTCGATTTCACTCGATTAAACAAAGTTAAAACCGTAATATCAAAATCCTTCATGAGCTAGCTTAACATGAGAAAATAAAGAAAGAGCTGAAATTTTTTGAAAAAATTTCTACCCCGTTATAACCGACTTACATAAGAGTTAAATTGCACAAGAGAAGCTTTACTACTTTAATAGAAACAAATGTGGTTACGCTTCTGTTTAGTTAATTGGCGCAATATTATTAGCAAATACTGGTAATAAAAACTCTTAACTATTAATTTATTTAAATTAAGAATGAAAGACTCAAATAGGAAGCAAACTCTAAGCTTAGCTTAACGCTTTTATTCAACACCATTTGCCCCACAGTTCTAAATAATTGTATTATTGAATGTGTTTCTTAAAAAGTTGTTTTGTAATATAGAACAAAAACAAGTTTCTCTCCTTTCCTTAGATCTGTTCATATAGCATGAATTGAATTTACATAAAGGCTGTGTGTGTAAGTGTGCGTAAATATCTTTTATTTGGAATGTGCAGTTTTCAGACTTTTTTCGTATTAAAAAATAACAGTTACGGAGCATTAAAGCTCATGTTAGACTATCATCGTAGAAAAGATTGTTCTTTACGAAAACTGATTCAAATATTTCGGAATCAATGGGATAGTGAGCAAACGAGTCAAGCTGCTTTCATTTCGCACTTAATAGGTTTTTCAAAGACTTACTGCAAAGATAAAGACCATTTTTCAGTCTTGGAAGTTATCTTTTCTTTTCTTTTTTTTTTTGTTTACATCCACCACTGAAGGATGGGGGGTATACTCATTTGGTTTTTCTTCATAGTACGTAGCACTCAAAGAAAGCTTCAGAGAGCATATAAACTGTATATATTCTTGATTAGTGTGGTGTTCTGAATTGTTTAAGCCATTTCTGTCCGTCTGTGTGGTGCTTGTTGTTGGCCCTCCCCTCATCGCAAAAAAGAAGATACCGATTTCAAATTTGGTAGAAACATTGGAAGTCTTTGCACGTAGGTTGGTATTGAAAATCGTTCAAATTGGCCAGAGCGCAAGCGCGCAGTGGAGCGTAAACTGAACGAAACTCCGTTTTTCTTAACAAAAATATATGGGTTTTTGTTCGTTAGTCAGAAATTATAAAACTTAGAAGGCTGATAATTTCCACATTTACTTTACGAAACACTCTACTTTTTACGTGCGAAAATGGAAAAAGCCGGCCATGCCCACACAAAGTTACAAGTGACTCTTTTTCACTCTTTTAAGGTTTTATGCTTATTTTTCATAAGGCAAACAAGACAGAATGTTTAAAACTATTTTGTACATCGCCGAAATGAAGATATATTATCTGCCTAAAAATGGGTTGATTCTAAAATGAATTTGGTAGACACCAGCGATACGGGTATCAAATAAAAGAACTTGGAGTATAGAATGCGAAAAGCATAGTGGTCGGGCCAGTAAACGATAAGATCTACATATCCTACGATGTACCAGTTGTTTTTTAAAGCTTCAAGCTGATAACAGCAACAAAGACGATAATAGAGAAAATTCATGATCCAGATCTCGTGATAATTATTATTGACTTATTGATGATTCAATCATGTTCTCTCTCTTGATTAGTAGTTATTCAAGTTGTAGTAGTCCAGTCAGTACCAGATAGTTATCTTATTATCTATAGAAAATAATATTTTAAGAACCATTTGAAGTGCTCTTCAAAAAGAAAATTTTCAAAGTTTTTTTTATGCCGTACATCGTTTGTAATACAGTGCACATTAGTATAACTAGTTTAAGTTTACACGCGTGCATGTAAAAACCAGAAGAACTTGACATAAGCCCATTATGTCGATCACTTTTTGAGTCGGTCTAAGTTTCTCTGTTCGTCTGTCTGTCTGTCCAACATGAAGGCCATAATTTATTAGAATATTTTCATGAAATTTCGTACACTGGTGCATTTTGGGCCAAGGACGAATGCTTTTGATCAATACTGCTTCGAAGTGTATTAAGCGAAGTGATGTGGAATATTCAACGGTGGGCCATGGCCGACTATGTTTTTATCTTTTTATTATCATTATTTCTTAAGCTGCTGTTGGCGACGACGACGAAGGTCCATATCAGGGAAAATATTTGGGAAAAATAAACTCTTATCATCATCAAGTTTCGGGCGATGTTTATGCCGTGAATGAATATACCTTTCTATTGGTGGGTTTTAATTATGACGGCAACGGAGCGGATACATTCTTTTGGGCAGGAGCTGCTAACAGACCCGGACCCCAGGGTTTCATAATACCAAATGAATACGGAAAGTATGGAAAAAATGTTAATACATTTTCTCTGTTTAATTAGCAAATGTTTTCTCTTCTTTTTGTTTTTTTTTTTTTGTTTCATCAGAACGAATATTTTAGATCGTTATCATAATAAGGATTTCACGCTAACTTTACCAGATCGCAAGAAAATTACTGAAATCAAATGGTTGGCTGTCTACGATTTGAATAATCAAAACAATTTCGGTGATGTTTACATACCAGAGGAATTTGACCCACCGCGCGTTCAAAACGGCGGTACTTTCTCGAAACGTAGTCACAATGTCAGCAGTAGTGCCATCGAAATTGTGGATTCGAAAACAATACGCATTAAAGACTTCACTTATGATGGTAAAGGTAAAAGAACTTTCTTTTGGACAGGCGTTGGAGCTCAGCCGTCGAGTAGAGGCAGTAAAATACCGGATGAAATGGGATAGTAAGTAACTCAAGGCAAATGAAAAAAAAAAAAAATGAAAAAAAAATTCTTAATAGTTTAGATCCTATACGTAAATATGATAAGGAAACAATCACTTTGGAGTTACCGGGTGATAAGACTATATTCGATATCGATTGGATTAGCATTTACGATTTGGCGGATAGTGAAAACTATGGTCATCTACTGATAGCGGATAATTTGAATGTCCCTCCGTCGCTGGTAAAGATAACACCATATGAATTTTCCTTACCCAACTGCCGTCAATTGCATAAAAATCTGCAAGTGTCTTGGGAAGTGTTTGGACCACAAATAACATTGCAATTATCGGGGCAAGTAGAACAAAGTGATTACATGTCGTTTGGTTTATCTGGATCGGAATCCTCTTCACAAATGATCGGAGCTGATGTTGTCGTTGCCTATATCGACGATATACGAGGCTATTCAATTGATTACAACATAACTTCATTGGCTCCATGCGTGCAAGTCTTAGGGCAAAATAAGGGAGTATGTCGCGATGATATGGTGGGAGGATTAGATAGTTTCCAGTTAAATACTTATAGCCGTAAGGATGGTATTAATACCATAACTTTTCGAAGGACTTTAATTTCCTGTAAGTTAAAGATAATGGCGAAGAGAAACTTTTTCAATATTTATTTAATTTTTTTTTTTTTTTTTTTTAGCCGATCCTGGTGATAAGGAAATACGTTTAGATAGAAGCAACTACGTGGTATGGGCTTTCGGCCAATTAGACTCTAATAACGAGCCAGCTTTTCATAACTTTTATCCGAAAAGTGATATATTAATCGATTTTAATACTACGGAGCCGGTTAATGATTGCTTTAGCTTCACGAAACACGCCGATAATCCCGTACAGACCTGGGAACGCGTGCGCATATGGGAACCGTAAGTATCTCCAAATTGTATTAAACAACTTTAAATATATTTTTTTTTTTTGCTTAACCCCTCGTTAGAACTGTGCGCACTTTTAATGCTTACTTGGGTCCTTCGGGCGGGCTGAAAGGTTATCAAGGCATTACCGGTAATATAAAGGAAAATATTTCATTTTTTATAACTAGATTAAGAAGAAAATCAAATTTTTTAGGTCATGTTTCCAGTGGCCTGGCTTGGTACATTAATGGCTTTATGATACCGGAGTTGTATTTGAAACGTGGCCTTACCTATGTCTTTAAGGTATTTGAATAATACAAAAATGAATGAAATCAAATTATTTGGTTTAACCGAGAAAACCTCTCAGGTTCGTGGCGGTAATAATCCGCATTCACCCGAGCATTATCATCCTTTAGTTATCACGGATGAGCCACGAGGAGGCTATGATCGCCTCAGTGACGCTAAGCAAAGTGAGATACGTGTACTAGCCGGCGTAGAATTCACACGCAGAGGTCGTCCTAAACCTACAGCAGCCGGCCCTCTATGCTTATCGCGGTATCCTGCTAACTACGATCGTCGTTTAGATGATAATTTCCCCAGTTTCAAGAAATTTAATCGCTCTTTAACAACGGCATGTTCATACGACGAGCCTGCTACGCTGGAAATTACACCGAATATAACATGGCCGGACACAGTTTATTACAATAGTTTCACTCATGCCAATATGGGCTGGAAAATGCACATTGTTGATAGTTATAATAATTTAAGAAACTCCGCCGTCAGCCAATTAACGCACAATAACAAATTGGGTCTGATTTTATTTATTGGTTATCTACTACTGCAAACAATGAGACAATGCATAGCGTAGTAAATACTATTTATATACAATAAGTATATATAGGACTGATGTAATTATTATATCTATTTAATAAAAAATAAATAAACAAAAAAATGACTCGACTCTAAAATTTATTTGACTCTTTTTTCATCTCTTAATAATTGGCATAAATTCTTGCGAACTTTTAATCTTTTTTGGTTATAATAATTATTTGTAAATAAAAAGTAAGGGATAAGATTGCTTTAATTTCATTATAAATGAAGTCACTTTTCTAATTTTTGTTTTAAAAAAAAAGTTAGAACATTTTTATTTGTATTATTACGTAGGTTTCTGCATCTTAGATCGTACAAGGACATATCAGGTTTGTACGCATCACCCGGACTTGACATAGATCCATCTCTTATTATACGGATCAATTCAATTTCATTTTCTGAATCGATCTAAACTTGTCTGTCTATCTGCCTGTCTGTCTGTTTTGTGTTCTTCTGTTCAACTTACAGGTCGCAATTTTTGAACTATTTTGTTGAAATTTGACACACTGAAGTCCTTTGGTCCAAAGACGATAGTTCGGATCGAATCTACTACTACTTCTCACTACTATTACTTCTCTACTACTACGACTACTTCGCATATATAACGCCCTATTTTGAAAAGCCGATATATGAATAATTGTGGGGCTGTGTGAAGTATTTAATGATGAACTGTTATTGTCACTCATTTCAAACCTCAAGTTTAGACAGTTTCAAGTTATTGAAAAAATATTTTAGTTTTACCTTCGGAACGTAAAGCGTACCCAAAATTCGTGTCCTCTTTGCTATATAAAAAGTTGCATCTTATGGTACAAAAAATACGGTAATATATTGGCAAGCATTTCCTTACGCTTCTCTTAGTTGAAAATATTTGCGAATATTTTGGAAATTCGAATGAAACAGTTTTCCACAGTTCAGCAATTCAGACCTAAGGAATCTAAAAAAGCTTTCTCTTTGTTTTATTTAATCCTTATATTTATTCAATAGCCAACAATTATTATGTATATATTATAAACATTTATTTATATGGTTATATATATGAATTAAGATATTTCTGCCACTAACGTTTAACACATATTATAGCCATCGTTAGGAAAACGAAAACACATGGTTTAATATCATTTTCATTTTCTGTAAAATCTAAAATAATATCCAGATAGCCTATAGAATTGCAGGATCGCAAGCAGTACCTTGATGATGCTAAATAATCCCTTTACGTTGAAACTCTCAAAATTGCTGAAGTGATGTAAAGAGAGAAAGCAAAAATTAACAAAAACATTTTTAAAAAAGTTCTATACCACTTTTTCAGCTCTCCCCTTATATACCTAAAAAAAAAAAATAAAAAAAAGTGATCTCTACAAACATTTGTATCAATAATCAAAAACATATCATAACAACCAGCAAAAATGGATTTAAAATTTTATTTGTCGATTGTTTAGAGCTCTTCAAATATGGAATACGAGCTAGAAGTGTTAGAGGGCAAACATTTAGTAACATGTCAGAAAAATTCCTCGAGTTTCTTGTCGGCCGAACAATACTTTTACACAGCCTTATGAATCCTAACGTGTAGTCTTAAAAAAAAAAATCTATTTTTCTCAACTCAAAGGAGCATAATTTAGCTAAAAAATAACTTTTTGTCCTGCAAAACAAACCGAACCCATTAACTTTAATAAAAAAGTTTGCATATTTGACCTACACCCACTTACTAAGACTTGCGAACTTTTTCAATAATCTTCGAGCCTAATTCTTATAGACTGCATTAATATGTTTCACATAAAGGTTTCTAAATTCTTATATTATTTGTGCTTTAGTAGAGTAACATATGTCCTTGCAATCGTAGACTTTACGAGCGGCAGGTAAAAAATTCGAACTGACCTTCGTATGTAGCGAAGTAAGCAATGATAACTAATTACGATCCGTTGAGGTTGACGCGATTGTAAAGCGCCTTACTTACTAAACAAGCAAGCTTTCAATAAAACCTTATTGAACCTTAAAAGCTTATACTGATTTGTAGCATTAGAAAGATATCAACAAACATGTGTTTGCGATTTATTCTAATAAAATCTTTATTTAGAACACGTAGGGAGTGCAAACTTTGTTTTTCAATATTATGAAACTTTTTCCATAGGGATTAGGATGTCGTGTAAGTGAGGCTTTCTCATCGATTTCAGCTAAAAGAAGACAATTTGAAGAAACGCTTGATTTTAAGCAACAAAAAGAAAGGAGAAAAGAATTATACATAACTTGTTGACATGACAAGACAAAACGGACTAAACTAGAACTTGACCAACAACGGCGATGGGGTTTTCTAATCGTAGTAAAAACCACAAATATTCAAAGTATTTATATTTTTTCAATGAGGTACAATCTAGCTAGGATATGAACGAAACCGAGTTCATATAACGTTCTCTCAGGGATTCAAATGATAAGACATAATTTGGAGAATTTGCATAAAGGCATAAGTTATTCTCGTTGTGATTATAGGCAATAATATGACGCCTTCATAGCTAGCTTGAGGAATATTAAAAAGATCAATTTATGAATGCCAATTCGGCCGCCTTTAAACTTTTACGTATTAATGGTTACTTGGTGAATATTCATTAATTTTTAATTTACTATCTTCCTTTAGACAATTTGCCAGTTCATTGGTATTTTCTCTCTAGTAATATTTAGGAGATGATTTTCCTAACCCTAAAATAATTTGTCATCATTTATATATTAGTATATATATTATGTACATACATATTTTAATTTTCAAATTTAATAAATAAATTCTCTTTCTTATATTTTAAAAATTTGTATATCACTTTTGTTTGCTTTTTTTCGCTTGCATAATTTATATTATATATAAAATTTTTATAATACATCTGACCTTTTAAAAGGTTTTTAATTTTGCTTTTAAAATCTAACTTAGGATTTCTATAGAGGAGGAAAGAGAATAAATAATATGCAGCCTTCCAAAAGTACATTACATTATTTAGGGTTCGTGATGTTTGAGAAAATCCTCCAGACATTTGGGTATTTCCTCCTTATACGGTATACGATACCTACTGATGACGGTGGCAGCCAAACATTTTAAGGTAATATAATTCATCAGTGAGACAGTGTTAGCGGGATTGCTGGCAATTAAATTGAAAGGACGCTCATCCGATTTATTGGGTTGATCCAGATCCGCGCCATTATTTAGAAGTAAAGAAATTACCTACAAAAATTAATTTAGTAAAATATATCTAAATATTTGAACAACAGTTAGCAAATACCTCATTACTGAAATTATAGGGTTGAGCAGCGATATGCAAAGGCGTAGATTTTACTTCATTTTTCGCGTTTACATTCATGCCACAATCCAACAGAAACTTGATAACGGAAGCATCAGGAAATATGATCTATAAAAATATATGAATCATTTTTTACAACCTGAGATATTTTATTAACCTATTTACTTACATTTAAATTATTATCATTCAGATAACCGCTTTTGATAACATTTAAACGTGAAACGCATAAATGTAAAAGCGTGTCACTCGTACAGGCACTGCAAATATTCAATTTTACCAACTCTTTTACAGACATATAAACGCGACGTATTTCGTCACGACCGTGTGCCGTTGAGACCAAGAGATAGATTGCGTGCGCTATGCATTTGAATATATTATCGAAGTTTTCCTGCTGCTTACGGTGTACAGGACGTATTTGTAGCAGATCGTACGATTCGCTGATGGTTTCCGTAAGCAAATTGAAAACGGTAAGCACATCAACAAAGCGAGGCAAATGTTCGAAATCAGCATTAAACTCATAGAGATGCGTATTGCGTTCATTCAGTTCTAACATTAAACGCACGAGTGCTTGGGCCGCAAAGCACGTATCAAAATGTAATATCGAATTGTGTTGCACTCTTATTTCCAATAGCAAGGTCCAGAGATGAATACACCGTTGCAATTGTAATGAGTCAGCGTACGAAGCGCCTCGAAATGTTAAACGAAACAAAGTATCTTTATGAGTTATTCCCAAAATGCGTTCACAAATTAAGAGACTTTGTACACGCATTGCATCAATGTCTACGGCTATATTGTCTAATTCTTCCAATGTTTGAAATTCTACGGCATTACAATACGCCTCTCGCAATGGTACTTTCGGAAATTTTTCTTTAATATATATATATGAAAATAAAAAATTTTCATAGTAAAGAAAAGAATTAATTGAAAAAGTTTTTTTTTTATTTACCAATGTAAGGTGTTTGAGAGGCTCGTATATGTTGAGCAAGTCGCCAATGCAGTATGGCTACACGGCTTTCATTGTGTTCATCCAAAAAGGTGGAACCTATTAATTCATGAGCTTCTGCTATTCTTTCTAACGAATATTCTAAATTATTTTTGAGATAATCAAAAATTTGATGAGCTCCCTTTAATATAAAAAAAGAAAAAGAAGGAACAAAAATTATTACAATATTCTTATTGTGTTAGAACACAAATTTGCCTTTAAGCATGCTGTACGCAAGGCGTCATCACCATGTCGACTTAAAACGTAAGGATTGGCACCGTGTGCTAATAAAAGTTTAGTAGTTTCCAGTCTACAAGCAACAACAATAACATATCAAACAACAAGAATAATAGCGAATGAAACTTAACTCTACCTATGTTCCTGTATGGCATAGTGTAGAGCAGTTTTACCCTGTATGTCGATAGCATTTACGTCCGCACCTTTGCGTATTAAAAACAAACACAATTGCGGCGATTGCACTGAGTTAATTAAACATGTACCACCATTCATGTTGGTCTTTTTAATGTCAGCGCCATGTTCAACTAGAAATTTAACTATAAAAATGATCTAATTTAAAATGAAGCAGAACCATTTTAATATTCATCTAACTTACCCATTTCAATGTGAGTCATATAACAAGCGCTTCGTACTGGCGTCGATCCGGTATCAGAGATCGCGTTTATATCACAACCAACACGTAACAAATATTTGACCATTGGCAGTTTATTAGAAACTACTGCACACCAAAACGGAGTAACGCGATGAAATGTCCGATCTACCGGGGCCTCATAGAGGCCATGTTGTTCGATATTAGCTTCGCATATTGTTACGAGATATTCGGCAATTGGTACACAACCGCGACTAGCCGCTATGAACAAAGGTGCACAACCATTACGCATACGCTTTACCGCTTCGCGTCTCACCTCGCGGCTATAACTAAAAGCAATTAAAAAGATAATAAAAGGCATATTAAGCACACTTTAGACGATCAGGCTCTTAAATAAATGAATGCGTTTACGACATTTACCGTGTCAGGAACTTTAAAATAACTTTCGTACACACCACCAGAATTAAAAAAAAAAAAAAAAAAACAAGTTTCCGTGACGAACGAACGATATAGAAGATAGGAGCATGTGGACGTTCAAATATGCTGCACAGCACAATAAATTTCTTTGTTAAAAAGCCCCATCGTATTTTTATTTTTTTTTTTTTAATTTTTGTATGTATAGGAGATTGCACGCTGAGCAGGTTTTCTATTACTTTAGGACCCTAGATAACACGCATTGCTTGCACATTCAATAAAAAATGCGCTAAAGTCAAACAGTCTCAACTTACAATGTTTTCAATGTCATAGTCTGTGTCTTGATTTGTAAGTATCTACTCGATAAACTTAAAACATTTTTTCTAACCCATGGCAGCACAATAAATAATTCTTCCCGAGATTTAGGTGCCTCCAGCCAATGTTTGTTCTTATTAAATAAATAAATTTCTCTCAAAGCATCCGAAATATGCGGATGTAACTTTTTCGCACCACATTCGCATTGGGGTTATTCGACCTTTGTAATTTATTTTACGCGTAATCAAATATGTAGCATTGTCCCCTTCACACGTTGCAGATCGGACACATAGACATTATCAATTAAATGTTATCAGAATCTATCGAACTTTATCGTGGAATTTTCAATTTTTCACTATCTCGGATATTTATGGCTGGGTTATTGTAAATTCAAACCGACTATATGAAAACATTTTAACAAATTGGAAGCATTCTTTCAAGATTTTTCATAGCGTTAAAATCTCGAAAAGAATTAGGATAATTGTCACAACCTCCCAACATTATCTGAGAAAGAAGTAAAACAATTACTTCGCTATGAGAAGGAACAATGATAGGAATGGAGAAGAACGAATAGGTAATATATCGTTAGCTTTTCCAGGCGATTTATTGCCTTACCAAATGTCATTTACGCTTTATGAAATTTATATCCTGTGGATCTACTTTGCATACATGCACCACACTGGTGCATACATGCACCACACTGTGTACGGAGGTTCCCTGATCGACTCCCAAATTAAACATTAATCGAGTTCACTTATACCTGTCTCCTGATCCGCATGTTTGATTGTTAAGACTGTAATAACAAAGTTGGAACATTTTCTTACATCGGCATTAAATACAATACTTTAAATACTACCTCTGCGCATCAAACGCAATTAAAATTAATTAGAATATAAAAAAAATATTTCTAGGAAAATGGCAAAAGTATTTTTAAAATGTAAAAACAGCGTATAGAGCAAATACGTATGTAGAACTTTCACACACGGAATTGTGGTCAAGTAAGTGTAAAAATTACTAATTTATAAAAGAAAATATTTTGCAACTTTTATGACCATACGTAAGAGGGCATGTAATGTTTTTTGTTTACAAATAGTAATCTATTATTTACGCATATGTATACACTTGTAAAAACTTCGCGCACTTAAGATTTTTATATATTGATAATGCTTCTTCTACAGAAATTCAACAAGTTCAACGACGTCATATTATAGCGTCAACGATCAGCATGAGATGAATATGCAAAGATGATTAAAGAAGCTATTTCCTTTTTAAATATAAACCTATAAATATAGACATACATACCATTCCAGTTCTTCTCGAAGGCCTTTCGAGATGGTAGAATTTTCTGAACATTTTTTACATTCTTCAATAAGATCATAGCTGAGTTTTGTAATTTTTCGATACATGCTTGGGATTACAATAGACATCCAATTGCTATTGAACTCACTAACCGCTTGTTCATTTTTGGTGACTATTGACTCATCGTATAATATAGCATTTGACATGATGATTTGATTAAGTTGTAAATATTTTGGCACAAATGAATTGTATAATCTGTTTATTTTTGTATACAAATACCAAAGAAAATTTCTCCCACTACATACAAAGTTTTTAATAATCCTAAGACTACAACTGAACATTAACTATATTGGCAATTATAGGCAATTTCTCGCGTATTTTTTTTTTTTTAACAAGTATAAACACTAGACAGGATAGAGTTGTTTTGCTGGCAAAGGGGATTTACTCCATTCGCCTTAATGAGATTTAAATAATATTACACTCTCTTTTACGTCACTAGATGAGAGAAAGTTTATATGATTTCCTTGTTACAAGTTTTCACTATATATAAATTATAATTACACATTATTTATGCATTTCTTTCTGCTTTTTTTAATTTTTTGAAAAATCCTAGTTGATGGTTTGCAAAAAAATGAAATATTTTTTTTTCTTTTTCCTTTCCTCCAGAATAAAAATTATATTTGCTTTCGATATAAGAAATTTCGTATCATGTGAAAATTTTAAGACACGTCTCGCATTGGAATTTATTTTAGCCAGATAAAATTTCTTATGGAATATTCGTATTGAAATTAATTGAACGGAATTTGTGACAAAGCAAACAAAATATTAGAAAAAAGACCGAAATTGAGAAATTCTTTACTATTAAGACGACAAAATTTATAAGAGATTGACAATTGGAAAAATTTATGCATATGTTTAGAGCGTTTAGAGTGTGCTAAAAGTGTATTGCCATATTGAAGAGATTTAACAGATGAATATTATTACAAAAAATTCGTCGAAACGATTTTGTATGGAATTATTTATGATTTTTACAAAAAAGTGTTTTTAAACCACGACATTAGGAAAGATCATTTTTAATACAATTCATATTGTTTTTCCTGTGCAGACCCGCAAACATTCACATTTTCTTGCAATAATATAAAAAGAAGCGAGAGCACCACAAAAGTTCAAATATGCGGCTATGGCAACACTCAAACCCCCACAAAAAAGGCCTGCCAACACATATGTTAGATTTTCTTCTTTTTTCGCTTAAAATATTTCTTTTTGGGTGGGCTGTAAAACGTTTACAATGTTTTTAAATATATTTGAGAAATCGTAACAAAAAAAGAATACTCCTTATCAAAAAAAAAAAGAAAAGTAGTGACGAAACAACTTAAATATTGCTTAATTGCTAGAAATTAAAGTCCTACTGCATAAATGTGAAAACTTTTTCATGCTTTAATTATCTCTTACTTTTAGCTACAGGTGCCGAAGGGTTTTGACCTTTGTAAAATTGTTTTAACAAATCCATTGCTTCTTCGGCTCGTAACCCCGCTCTCATTTCCAAAGGTTGACCTAAAACTTGCGGCACGTCGACTACGCTTTTACCGCCAAAGCGATCGTTAGCACATCCGTAGATAATCTCTTTCACTTTTAAGTTATGCAAAGCCGCCAAACACATTATACAAGGCTCCACGGTAACAACTACTGTAATTTGAGGAAACACTTCATCCGGCTTAAGATTATGTGAACAACAGTAGCACAATGTTTGATCAATACAAACAAATTCGGCATGACGTGTAGCATTTTTTGTAGCATTTACTTGATTACCGGCCTTCGCAATTATGGTGTTTTTATAAACAAAAACGCAACCTACTGGAACTTCACCTTCGGACAAAGCTGATCGCGCTTCCTCAAAGGCTACACTCATGAAATTATCGACGGTCATATTTATGTTTAATAAAATTGTATTGCCAAATTGGTCTGCTTAAAAACTTTATTTAAATTCATTTAATGTATCATTCACAGTAAAATAATAGCAAATGAAAACAGCTGTGTCTTTATTGCTTTAAATGGGTGTATCAAAAATTTCAAACATACAATTACTATTCTATAACAAAAATTAAATTATTAATAATATGTAGTTTGCAATTATTTCTGCGTTCGAAAAGTTTCTAATTCATCCGATACTTCCGCTTTAAATTCTTCCTTAATTCGGTTTACGTCTCGCTGCATTTTACTTTTAAATACTACGCCAAATATAACAAGAAACTCGTCCAACTGCAATGTTGATATAAGACAAAATTAAAAAGTTAAACATTTTTGCGAATTTACCAGCAAGTCTTTCTCTTTGCGACCATATTTAACGAACTGACATTGTGGCGCGTGCTTCGCGTGTTCCTTCCATGGATTATCTGTAGATTCCCATCCATGTAAGGTTTTTTGGCAAACAAAACATGTCGCAGTATCATTTTCCTTATCATTGCCACTCCAAAAGAAACCCGCTTCAGCCATTTTCACAACACTACACGGATAGTTATCATCAAATGGCCATTTCTTATAACTGTCGATGCGATGTTTTTCCATAAGATACACACTTTTAAAATGATCGAATTTTGTTGATAAATCTATGTTTTCGTGCATTTTCTAATATTTATTTATTATAACTTTGTAAAATTAAAGAACTTTAAGCATCACTTTCGCGGTTGCTAATTTGTGTTTATTGTCAATTCTAAAGTAAGGGTTACCTAGTCTTTAGTTTTTTCAAAAGATATATTTTGAGAGCAACTCATCTATCCCGACATACTACTGAGAATTCAGTTGAGTACAGTTAAATCACAAAGCAAAGTGTGAAAATCATCAGACTAAATAAATTTCACAAAAAAGAAAATAGCAAATGAAAATTTGTTGTGAATTAATATTTCATAAACAATCGTACTACATTTACTACATAAATGTGAAATATTTCTCGTCAATAAATTCAGTGCACAATGCGATCATTGCTGTCATTGCTAACTATTCTGTATTATCTTCGCAACTTTTTTATATACTTAGACCAGATTTAGCAAAACGATCAATGTGAAGTAAAGTCTTACAAGTAGAAAAAAGTACCCAGTCTTGAGGTCAATAACGAAATCCCTAGAACTTTAGAGCAGACTATATTGCCAATAGGTTACCGAACATAAATCTTGGAGATGAATGCATAAAATTATATCTCATCCGCGAATTCATCTGCCCACAGCCGACATCAATTCTGCGGTTTTTGGCATAATATTTCTTTTTTGTTCAGTTCATTTTCATCATAAATTAATTGTTAAAGGTAAGCTACGGTAGAAAACTTACTATTCTTCATTGTAATTTCATAAAATTCGAAACACATTTTATATGCGTGACGAAAGAATCTGTGATTGTTATAATATATAATGAAAATCTTTTGCTTTCTTTTGATTTCCCCATCCACCGTAAATCTAATAGACTTTTCGGAAACGAGAGCACTTTTATTGGAATTTTGACGAAAATGTGCTTTTCAAGGAATTTTCGATTTCGTAATTTTATTTTTATGTACCTTTATTAACGTATTTGACAACTTTAACAACTTTACTTCCGTCACACAGTTCCAATATTCTAGAAAAGTTTTCCGACCATGTCTACAGCAAGTATTAGAGAAAAAACAGCCTAGAAAGATGGAATTTATAGAAAACCATATGCAACTTATTAGGTCCGTGGATCTTTCCGAACTCCGAAGATTTTCTGCAATTATCTTTTATCGAATTCGTTTTTTTTTTTAATTTAAAGTTCACATATTAGTTAAGATCGCCTTGCCTTCAAACAAATCATGGAGTGAAGAAATTAGAGAAGAATTCTTTAGTCTCTACATGAGTAAAAAATAGCGGATGTGAAAAAATTGCATTTCTGTAGATATATAGATTTATATATATTTGGTTGTTGTTTGGTTGTTGCTTTTGTTTGCTTGTCCCTTTTGTGATAATGGAAAATTTCTATAAACTTTTATACGGAAAGAGATTAAAAATAAAAACTATTCTCATCAAATTCCTCACTTAGAAAAAATTGCACAATGGGCTTACGTATACAAGGATATTTGTTTTTTCGCCATCACTATTTCCGCTAGTATTTCATATAGAAACAAAAGGCAATTCTAAAAAAATAGATAACGAAAAAAGCTGCTAAAATGATCACCTAAGAGAGAACTTTGCATTTCCACAACGATTACTTAAATAATATTTAAAGTTCGACACTTGGTTTAGTATATGGCAATTTTGAAAATGTCTAGAAAGCATCTGACTTTTCGCCCGTAAGGTATTAATTTCATTCTTTGCTTGCCGGTCATCCTGTTTCCTTAAATTGTTAATATTTCGATGTAATTTATTTATAACTACTAAACCAAATATAACAAGAAATTCTTCCAACTGAAATTTTAAAATGAAAAAGTATTAAAAACTTAAAACTTCTGGGAAGACTTACCAGCAAATCTTTCTCTTTATGACCATATTTAACGAAACGACATTGTGGCGCATATCCCGCATATTCTTTCCAGGGATATCTGCTAGTTTCAGCTATTTTCGAAGTGTGATACGGAAAGATATCAAACGGCCATTTCTTATAATTTTCTATGCGATGCTATTCCATGAGGTACACGTTTTTAAATTGATCAATTTTTGCAGAGATTTCTTACTCCCCTATTTTTGGAATATTTTTATTGCAACTGCATTCGAAATGTAGAAAATTTTAAACGCCAACCGTTTCAGGGTGACCACTTCTTTTTATTGTTAAATTTAGTCTTCGAGTCTTAGGGCGTTTATTTGAATTAAGTTGTAAAAAAGATGAATACAGTTAAATTTGAAGGATCACGGCTTTGTTCAATTAGAATTAAGGGTTAGAGTAATAAAGCATCTTTTCCCACTCTTGCAATTTTGTTTTTTTTTTTGTCTATGATGGCACCTTTAATGTATTGTTTTCAAGGTAGGTTAAAACGCCTAATTTGTCAAATTCTGTGATTTGTCAGGGAAGTTATTCCCTTGAAGTTTTTTTGTTGGGATTACATTCCATTTGTGAAGGTAGTTTTTTTTCACATCTTTATTCTTCTTCTTTAAAAACATATGTTTAATTTTTTCATTCTTCTGTATTCTTGCCCTTAACAAAAAAAAAATTAGTAATATAATCTTGTACACAAGATTTGGTTGAAAAAGAAAAACTACAATTTTAATGTAACTCACAGGGAAAAAGATCACTAATACAAGTGTAGCTTATCACGCTTACTTTTTACTTGGACGAAACTTATATTTAATTTTACAGTTCTCCACGTATATATGGCAAAAGTTGTTCTTTGTGAAACCATTTATCAGCCTTCTCCGGCCAATTTTGATTACCAACGGCTCTTGGACTGGGGTGCGGCAATTTCATAATACGTTTGGTTTGGCAATTTTCGGATTTTTTTAAACATTGGAATACATAATCGCCCACAGCTACTACAATTTCGCAATTCACTAATTGTATTAAAGATTCCAACGTCTCCAAACAAACGTGCAATATTTCTTGTTTGTAATCTCCTTTCAGTTCACTAGGTGTTATATTTTTACCATGTTTATCAAAATACATTAGGGGACAGAAATTGTGCACAAAACATTGCTTGAAAAAAGTATCCAATGAACCATCAGCTAATTTCTCAAGTAATGGCCACAAACGTTTTCCACTAGGTTCTTCGGTAGTATGTTGCAAGCCATTTACAGGTCTTTTGGGATGTGTTTCGTGAGGTTGTTCTACAAGGCCAGACAGTTGCATTATGTCTCTAACTGTCGTTATATTGCCAAAAGGGACCTACGCGGATTTTCTTTTTTTTAATTTTCCAATAAAAATTATATGTCTGTCTACTTACACCGGTTTGTCCCATTCCGTTCGCGCCAGGATTCATGCCAACGAACAGAACCTTTTTGCAACCATTTAAATATTTTCTTAAATACTCACAGTGCACCTCTTTGGCATATTCAACAGGATTATAAATATATTGTATAGCAGGAGGTTTTTTTGTCATTTTGGACAATTTCTCATTTAATTCTAATTCAATTTCATAGAATTTTTGCCAAAATGGTTTAGCAAACAAAGAAGAGGTTCTACTCTCATCAGCAGAATCATTTTTCAAAGTTTTATTTTCTTTAGTTTTTGCTTGGTTTTGTAATTTCCTTTTCAGCATTTTTGCCGATATCAATATTTCGTTAAAGAATATTTCAGTTGTCGCGTGCTTTTATTTAAAGTCTTCCTTTAAGGATTTATAGTGTTGTAAAGATTATTTAATTTGAAGTTTTCTTCTTCTTCTTTGAACTTTTACGGCGTTAATAACAAAAAATTATTTTTACCGTATTGTTTTTATTGAATATACAACGGGTGCTATTGCGTCGAAAAATAATGAATCCAATAAAATTAAAAATTATTGAAGCTTTTTTCGATTTCAAAAAAGAAAACAAAATCTGTGCGAATCGAATACAACTTTTTGCCTTCTTGGGGTTGACTTGTTTTGTAATAATAGATTTTCATCTTTCTCTATTCGATCAATACAAATTGGAATACGTGGCCTTGGGTTCTAATTCTGAATCGATCTAGATTGTTGTTAACATGCTTTTTCCAATTCTATATCTGTTTGTCTGTATAGCTTGTATGTATACATATAAAATTACGATAACTTATCATTTTCAAATTTAACAAAAGTATTGAGAGCGTTTTCACACAGTTTGGAATCGAAAGTGAGCCAAATTTTTCAGTGGATCCTCTGATTCCAAAAGCAAAAAATTGAATTTTGCTTGTTTATACACCACAGAAGAGAGCGATGAAAATTTTCGTGATAGTTTATGGTCGTTTTTACAGTGGGTGTACAAAAACACGTCAAAATATTACACTCGTGCTAGGCGGACTGTTAAATACCTTACACCATATTGTTTAACAAAATTCTTACTTTTGCCATAGAACACAAAAATTAGGTCCTGTTTTCATGTGAACTTAATATTACGGCGCTATATCTTAAAAACTAGACCTCTTTGCTAATAAAGGCCTACTTTTCTTAAGAATGGTTGTGTTCAAGAGGTTCAAAAATTGATATTCGAGTTCAAAATTCACCACAATTAATTATAGCCTACACCACTTGTGATATTAAGTTTGCTCGGACGTAACATGCAGAAGCGCTTAAAATCCAGCTTTTATTATACATATCGATTGAGAATCATTTTCTAAATTTACGTAAGCTTGTCTGTCCATCTGCCCATCTGTCCATCCGACGTCTGTCTATGTAAACTTGTGTTCAAACTACAGGTCGCAATCTTTGACATATTTTGGTGGAATTTGTTACACTGTTACTGTTATGAATCAAACAAAAAAACAAAAATTTTCCGGAAAATCCTTACATTGGATAGGATGCAAAAATAGGCCTGATTTAATTTTTACATCAAATAATAATTATGGGGCAATTTTCTTTATAACATATTAAAATTTAAACTTACCTGTCCTATAAAAGATCAATTTTTGTGAAGGTCCTTACATAGGATATAAAAAAATTTGGCCGAGATGGTCCAAGTTTGCTACAGTTAATTTTTTTTTTATCTAAATTACTATTATAATCTGGTTTCCATTAGCAAGCATTGAAAATTAGAATTTTGTTGCATAAGAAGGGGTTTAAAAGTTGCCAAGCCGGTTGAAAATTTGTTTAGAATGCCGAACTGTCACTTTTGGCCAGAAATTTTAAAAACTCTAATTGGTCGAAAAACTAGACCGATCCAAACTAATTTCAATGGCGTTCGTCCTTGAGTCAAAGCATATCAAAATATTTCAATGGTAAAAGAAATGAAAACATGAAAACCATGTACAGCTCTTTATCAAGGTATCCATAAATGCCCGCTTCTACACGTTTACAACATACACGTTTAAAAAAAGCAAAGACGAAAGCAAACTATGTAGTTCGAAATTCAATTATCTAGGTTACGTTTGTGTATTGGTGTATGTGCCCACAATGTATGTAGTTCTCTAAAAAGAAACGAAAAATAAACATTCGACTTCTTACTAAATAATAACAGAATAATAGAAATGATAATAGAACAGCAAATTTCTTTTATCTCTTGTTCCTCATCGTGTTATAAATAATTTTTCTTAAACTAACAAAATTTACGAGTGCCAGTTCTACTGGTATTTCTTCCGTTTACCATAAAATAACACTTTCCCGCAATGAATGGGAATAAATTTATGGTAATTTTTTTAGATAACCACTGAATATATTTTTGTAGTAAAGGTTTCCACCCTTATAAACTTTGGTACGTAAATAAACCGTGTCTGTACAAAAGCTTTTCATCAGTTTTTGCACAGAGTGTTCAAAACTTAAAACAAAATCAATTCCGTATAGTTTTTTAACAGAGAAGCGTGTTTTTAGCAGAGAAGCGTGTTTTTATTATCTTTTTTAACAGAGAAGCGTGTTTTTAGCAGAGAAGCGTCTTTTTATTATCTTTTTTAACAGAGAAGCGTATCTCATCGAATCATTTTAACTATACACACATCAAAAATGTAGGCGTAGATAATTTGTTTTGATTTCTTTTTTTTAAAATGCAATGCCTCCTCCATTCTAACATGTCTATCATATCACTGATAAAAAAAGTAACAAAAGGAAACACTAATCAAGAAGTCGAAAGAAGCTTGAATTTTGGTGGGTCAGTTTCACAAAATTTTATTTCAATCCTTTCAGATACTGCAGAACCCAACAGATTACAGATAAAATTGTCCCAGCCGAACCAGTTTTTTTTCCAACTTAGGATGGCGAAATACTATCATTCCGTAACTGTTGTCGAATAATTTTGAGTATTACAATTTGTTTCCATATAACGACTTTTCAAAAAAGGGCGTTATGTGGGAAGTGGTCGAAAATGTGATCAGATCCGAAGCGTTCTCAATAGCATTTGGGGTCCTTGGTCTAAGCACATCAGTGCACTAAATCTCATCAAAATATCCCAAGAATTGCGGCCTGTAGTTTGAACACTCAAAAATACGCGGGCACACATTAGCCGGACAGGCAAACTTCATAAAAAGTTGTCCTATCGTACATTTTTCTGGGGGTTACATATCTACGCACATACCCCACAACTGGTCTAGGATATGAAAAGCACGGCAATGAAATCGACATACGCGGATTCAAATTCCAGTGCAACGGAGTGTGGACGTAGCTATTGTGAGTGCTCAATTGGTGAAGGCATAACACTTATCGGACGGGCTGTTAGGCCCATATTTAGATAGATCAAGATTCAGTTTTGGTAGGAATGGTCATGTGAGAGAAGATTCAAAAAATTGCCTCAGCCGAACCAAATCTTTCATAGCAACCTATGAGTCCAAATACTATTACTATTACTATATAACGATTTTTCAAAATAGGATGTTATACGGGGAGTGGACCGATTCAAGCCATTTCCAGCAGCGTTCGTCCTTAGGTCAAAGTACGCCAGTGTACCAAATTTCAGGAAAATAGCTCGAAAATGGCGACCTAGAGTTTGAATACAAATTTACATGGGCAGACATCAGATGGAAAGTTGGATAGCCAGGTTCAGAAAATGATTCTGAACAGATCGGTATAATAAAAGGTAGATATATCTTAAGCTCTTCCGCGTGTTGCATGCCTTCGCGCAAGCTTAGTACCACATGTGGTATAGGATGTGAATGAAATTTATTGATAACCTGAGAATTTAAACTTTATTTTAATTCACTAATCACGTGCTTAAAGAAAAGAACAATTTTGCACTGGCGATATACAATTAATATTTATTTAAAGTTTGACTTTTCTATGAACTATACGTAATACTAAAATAATTATGGCATTTAATTTAAATTAAAATTTTTAAATTATATTTTATAAAAGAATTTCGTTGTTTGTTGCAAGTGTTTTGTTCATTTTTTTTTTTTATCTTAGACTTTATACTAATGTAACTGAGGCAATGCCAATTAGAATAAATACCAACACCAAAAATTTTTATTTGAACATTTTACGCTTAATCCCCAAAACTAGAAAATTTGTTAAACTAATATGCAGGCATGCATGAATCGCTTGTTATGCCCGTAAATAGGATTTATTTAACTACGGTTAACGGTTGCGCTTTGGCCTAAACGTTAAGGACGGAATATATTGCAAGCATAACAAACAATTTATTTTTGTTTTGCATTATGATTTAATCTTATTAAAAGAATTTAAACTATTTATAAGACTTTTACTATATTTTCATATTTCTACGTTTGCTGCCAATGTTAATCCATTCTACCGGTATTGAGTTATTAACTTCATATCTTGATGTTGGGCAATTCGACAATTTATGAATACGTTCACAGCGTCGACTTATAGTCCAATACACGAAACCTTTTGGACATCTATAAATTTGTCCTTCGACGCGTCGCGATTGTTGAGAGTATTCACATTTTATGAAAAGTTGACTACAGCTGTCGTCGTTTAATGGGAAGTGACCTTCATTAGGGCACAGCGGTTGGGTGGAGCGCACTTTAATCTGTTGGAAAAATGATAAAATATGTTTCTTTTTTATTAATATTGTATTCAAGCTGAAGGGATTTTTTTATTTTAGTTGCATTTAAAGGATGTGAAGTTATATTTAAATATAAATAGCAAAGACACAAACCAAATTTTTTTTACAGAGCTCGTTAAGCCCTTAACAGAATGCTATAAAACGAAGTCTCGGAGGGATTTAAGCCAAAACTCAGTTAAAATAAAACTTTTGGAAAATTTTTTTACAAAATATAATAAACAAAACATGTATTTATGTAAATTAATTAATATTTGAAAAGTCACTATTTTTACACTATGTCATAAATGATGTTGATAAAGCGAAAGTTTGCTTAGCTAATGTGGGCAAACCATGTCCTGTGAAAAAATGGAACTTAGGCAGGGTGAATCCTCTATTAATAGCCTTTCGAACGATGTACAGGTTATATTAAGTTTTGCTCGGAGAATTTTTTTATGGGACTTTGAAAATTGCCATACTTAACATAATACAGGCTAAAATATAAGCAAATTTTGAAAGGTCACTGTGGGCAAACCATGCCTTATGAAAAAATGAAACTATGGCAGGGTGAACCCTCTATTAATAGCCTTTCCAACGATGTACACGTTATATTTACTTTTGGTCGGAGAATTTTTTTATGGGACTTTGAAAATTGTCTCTAAATGTTAATATATTGTCATGGATTTATGTAGTGATCTTTTACGGTTGATCTATTTGAAATACGTTTCAATACACGGAAAATTTGAAAAAATTAAGTTTACAAAACGTGATGGTGATTTAAAAAAGCTTTTTGATACGTATAATAACGTAATTAAAAGATTCGGCCTTTGACGTAAACTTCTTTTAGCAGATGGATTAAGAAGTAGGAAAAGGTTAAATCAGCTGAAGGAAAGAATGGAATGCGTTTTTATTATATTACTAAGAGGTACAATATTGCATTTCTGTATTCAATTTACCGTGTGCATGAGCCTTTTGTTTTGAAAGTGGGACAAGCCCATTGCTTATTGTCAGATGTTTAAAGGTTTATATTTCAATAAATTTTAGCTATTATAATTAGCTATTATAATTAGCTATTATAATTGTTCTGTCTGTGTTCGTATACATACGTATTTAAAAATGCGTACAGATATATTAGCATTTTTGCGTATACACAATTTTGAGTTTTTGTTTTGCTATTATTATTTAGGAAAGTGATTCCATGACGTTAAAAAAATGTACCGAAGAAATAACTAAAAAATGGGCTTCCATGGGAAACGAGCGAAAAAAAATTCTTCAATTTTGCTCCACTGAGTTATTTTGCGAACCGTACTGCTCAAGTGAGCCATCCATGTCTCTTCTCAGAGAATTTTTATATATATATATTTTTATATATATATTTATATATANATTTTTATATATATATTTATATATATATTTTTATATATATATTTATATATATATTTTTATATATATATTTATATATATATTTTTATATATATATTACCAAATTTTGCTTATGCAAGAAGGTTATTAAATTAATTTTATTTATGTAAAATGAAGAATACACTTCAAACATCGACGCCTGTAGAAGTGAGTGAAATAAACCTTGAGGGAGGTCAAAATATGGAGATAGAAAATTATCTAAGCGACGCAACAATATCTATAGCAGGCTGTGGAATGGCACATGAATGAGGTCAAATTGCCTACGGGAATAATTCGGCAAATATGGAGACAGATGACTGTAAGTTTACGTCCACTAAAAATTCGGACGACTTTGAAATGTGTTGTGGAAATATGTTGAAGGAAAAGTTTTTTACGGAACACAACCAAAAAATAAAGAAGTGCTAGTAGAAGAAAAGTGGAGGCATACTCCCAAGAAGTACAAAAATGCAAAACATCCATAAATTATGTTGTCGGAGAAAATTTTAAAACGATATGTGACAGACGATTGTTTCTCTAAAATAACTAGGCTTGTAAAATCAAAAAAAAAAAATAATTGTAGGAAAATACGATTATATATTTGAAACGATATACTCTAATAACACTACACTTTTTTTAATGTACATGGAACTAAGTGATTTGCTATGTTTAGAAAATAAACAAGAACTATATAATAATGTATTAGAATTGTATATACACATTATTATATACGAACAAAAAACAGATAATGTATATTGTTTCAGTTGTCAAGAAAAAGTTAAAGCAAGTCTTGCTTCTTTGCAAAATAATTATCGTGCCCATTCTTCACAATAGGCATTTTAGATTCGCCTATATAAATAGCGCTTCCAAAACGTTCACTTACGTTGATTCCATAGGAAACGAAGAAGCGACACTTAACGCGTCCGTCTGGTTATAGAAAGCGGACGAAGCAAAAAATTTTACAATATAGTGAGGATCTGACTTATAACTGTCTTCACTGTTATAAAATCACTGAAATGGAGAAACAGTGTAGCAAATGTTATCGAATTATTTGCGTACAATGTGTCGTGACTCACTACAGGGAGTGGAATGACTTTTGTGTTTTATGCAACAATTAATTGAAACGTTTTTTCATTATTCGTTTATTTAGAAATTATCTTCATGATATTTTTTTATATTATATTTTGTACTTAAAATCTACCTATGTTTGATTTTCTTCCTTTAAAAGTATCTACTGCCTACAACATATTAATTTCAAGGATTTGTATCTATAGTTTTTTGTTTGTATTTTTAGTTTTTTTTTATCATATCTTTTATAATATAATGTAAGATTCCTTAAAATCTACCTAAATAAGGTAAATAATGACAATTTTAATAAGATAAGAGAGATTTGTGCAAGTAAACTGCATCAAATGTATATAAACAGTATAAATAAAAATACCTCTGAATATCTGAAATAAAGTTAAAATTCTTTAAACGACCCTTGTATCCATAAACCACAATTTTATATTTGTAATTATAGTTTTTTTTACCATGTCATTTATATTATATATATAGAAATAATAATCATTTAGTAGATTTATGTAAGTAGCGTGGATAATTTTATATAAATTTTACGGACAAAATTCATAAGTAGTGCAAATAAAATTGAAATTCGTTAAACGGTTTTTATTTTTCAATAAAAGGGAATAATATTGGAATATTAATAAAAAATAATTTTCTTAAAAAATGGAAAATTTTGTCTAGTTGGAAATGCAAAAAAAAAACAGAAAATAATAGTAAATAATATACTGCTGGTTACTGTTGCTAGAATACATGTATTGTACTAGCAAACAAAATCATACGAACGGGCATTCGTGTCTGTCATTTTTGTCAGCATGACCGCCACTCCCTTCGACCGTCGCCGCACTCTTGCAATGCAATGAGCAATGAGAGAGAAACATTTCTAAACTCACAACATTTGTTGTGAGCATTGTAAAGCGGAAAGTAGTAAAAAAACGAAACAAAATCAGTTTAGTATATGGATGTACATGTATATATTCATATACAGTTTTTAGATACACATATTTGATCGATTTTAAATAGACTTGACAGCAAAAAGTATGCCTGCCAACCGTTTATCATTACTTGTGAGGTTTTCTAATAAAATCTATACTTTTGCTCTAATTTATGGAAAAAGACTGTTTCTCCTTTTCTATAAATATTTTATTCTTTTCATAATTTGGAGACAAAAATAGAAAAAAAGAAGGGGAAGAGAAAAAAATGTATAAAATAACAATAGAATAGATAGCAAACATACTGCTGTCTATTGTTCACTGTGGTCACTGTTCCTAGAATATATATATTGTAATAGCAAGCAAAATCAAACGAACGGACATTCGTTCGTCTCTGCAATGTTTGTCAGCCTGACCGCCGCTGCCTTCGACAGTCGCCACCAGACCCCGTTATTAATGTTATTAATATTTCCCGGAGATTGTTATAATGTCGTCATCGTTTTGTTATTACATGCGTTTGCTTCGTGAACTTTCATGGACAGCGCTTAAAATATTGTACATAAATTAATAGAAAATGCTGCAAGCGAGAGTAATTTCCTAATTAAAATTTTTCACGTAAATCCAAAAACAAATATAATTTATACACCATGAGTATCTCATACTTGATGAACATTATAAATAAAAATTTATATTTGATTTTTCTTACTTACGCATTCTCTGTTTCGGCCTCTCTCTCTTCCTCAATTCCTTAAAAAAAAATTTAGGTCAACATATGTAGAAGAAGAAAAAAAACTATTTAATAGTTGCAAGAGCAATAAATCCTCCTGTTTACATTTGTTTGCGCACAAATCCACGCAAGAGTACAATGCACTGAGCAATGAGAGAGAACCATTTAAGAATCCTCCGCTTTGATTGTGAGCATTGTTTCTGCAGCAGCCAATGTTATGAAAAGCAAATTTCAAAGTCCCAGAACAAAATTTTCAGAAATTACTTTCATAATAATTTTATTTTACTTTCATGATATTTTTATACCCACCAGCGATTGATGAGGGATATACTAATTTTCTTAAAATGTTTGCAACGCCCAGAAGGAAGCATCAGAGACGCCGCAATGTGTACACTTTTGATCGGTATGAAATTTTCAACTGATTAAGCCATATCCATCAGTCCGCCCGTCTTTGTAATGTCCGTCGTAAACATTCTCCTGGCCGCAAAAATGAAGCCATCTATTTCAAATTGGGCAAAAATATTGAAAGTTCTTGGACGGAGGGACAGAGGATTTATGCTGTGCTAGTTTCATTTTTTGACAGGACTTGGTTTGTCCACAGTGACCTTTCAAAAGTTGCTTATATGTTAGTCTGTATTGTCTTAAGTATGACAATGGTCAAAGTCCCATAAAAAAATTCTCCTAGCAAAGCTTAATATAGCCAGCACATTGTTACAAAGGCTATTAATAGAGGATTCACCCTTCCATAGTTTCATTTATTCACAGGGCATGGTTTGCCCACAGTGACCTTTCAAAATTTGCTTATATGTTAGCCTGTATTATGTTAAGTATGGCAATTTTCAAAGTCCCATAAAAAAATTCTCCGAGCAAAACTTAATATAACGTGTACATCGTTCGAAAGGCTATTAATAGAGGATTCACCCTGCCTTAGTTCCATTTTTTCACAGGACATGATTTGCCCACATTAGCTAAGCAAACTTTCGCTTTATCAACATCATTTATGACATAGTGTAAAAATAATGACTTTTCAAATATTAATTAATTTACATAAATACATGTTTTGTTTATTATATTTTGTAAAAAAATTTTCCAAAAGTTTTATTTTAACTGAGTTTTGACTTAAATCCTTCCGAGACTTCGTTTTATAGCATTCTGTTAAGGGCTTAACGAGCTATGTAAAAAAATTTTGGTTTGTGTCTTTACTAGTTATATTTAAATATAACTTCACACCCTTTTGCATTTAGCTACTAAGTCGACTTCAGATTGATAACAAAAGAATCGGTTCTACCTTTCCGACCTTTGACGGAAAGCTTAAGTAATCTTTGTGGTTTGATAGGATATTGAGATTATTTCGCTGATGAAATTTTAAATTGGGTTTTATCTGACTGTTGTTATAATAAGGAAAAGGCGACAATAAATTTTGAGATGAGTTCTCGCATGTATATTCTAAACTTGCAAAAACATTTCAGTTTTAATTTCATATACACATACATACACTTATAAGTATTAATGTGATAGCGCATAAAGCTTGTCTTCAGTTGATTGAGTAGCACAATCCCAGTTAAGAAAACTCAGCACTTATGTTTCCAGTTGCTTTGAGATGGACTCTATTCTACACTTAGCCTAACGCATGAATATAAAATATTTGATACATTTCATTGGAAGGTTGGTACTGACTAAGAATCGGATCGATTGATCAAGAACAACTAATAATTTATGTTATCCGGTACACATGAAATTCACATTTCTTCATTGTTTTGAAAATTACCAAAGTGGTGTCACTAAAACAACTGTAGCTAATGGTTGGAATTTAATTTAAATGTTGATCTAATGATCATATGGATTTGTCAATAGTAGTCATTCTATGAACTTATTGAGTGATGTGCCAGGCTTTGCACTTGTTTGTACTCACCATGTGATTGTGTTTGTATTCATCGTGATATAACGTATTCATTAATTCAGTCTTTAATTGACAGTTTTCACCTTTACGAGGAATGTCACAACGGTTGAGTGACTCATGGAAAACTGTACTCTTAGGACATTCGAAAACTACAATACTGTGATCATAACTTTCAGGTACCTCTGTACATTGATAAAACATATTGCAGTTTTTCGGATGACGCCTGAATCCCGTCGGACAAACGAATAGGTATTGCCCTTCTTGTGTGTCTGGGCATGGAATGGATGTGTTTGGCCTTTGAGTAGACGTAGTCTCCGGAATTGCAGTAGACGTAGTTTCTTTACCTTTATCCGTCGTTGTAGTCTCAGGTTTAGAAGTAGTTGTAGTTTCTTTAGGTCTTTCAGTAGTTGAAGTCTCTGGTTTGTAGGTAGTTGTGGTTTCTGTAGGTGCCTCGGTAGTTGTAGTTGCGGGTCTAGAAGTCGTTGTAATGATTGTGGTTTCCGGCATATGGGTAGTTGTAGTTTCTGTAGTCCTTTTGGTAGTTGTAGTCTCCGGGCTTACAGTAGAAGTAGTTTCTTCAGGTCTCGGTGTTGTTGTAGTCTGAGGCGTAGAAGTAGTGGTGGTTTCCTTGGGTTTGTCAGCAGTTGTGGTCTCCGGCCTATAAGTAGTTGTGGTTTCTTTAGGTCTCTCGGTAGTAGTTTCTGGTTTGTAGGTAGTTGTGGTGTCTTTAGATTTCTCAGTAGTTGTGGTTTCCGGTTTGTAGGTAGATGTAGTTTCTTTAGGGTTTTCAGTGGTAGTAGTTTCTGGTCTATAAGTAGTTGTGGTGTCTTTAGGTCTATCAGCAGTTGTGGTTTCCGGTCTGTAGGTAGTCGTAGTTTCTTTAGGGTTTTCAGTGGTAGTAGTTTCTGGTCTATAAGTAGTTGTGGTCTCCGGTCTATAGGTAGTCGTAGTATCCTTAGATTTTTCCGTAGTTGTTATTTCCGGACGGTAGGTAGTTGTGGTTTCAGGCCGCCCCGTGCTTGTAGTAGTTTTTTTGGGGTTTTTAGTTGTTGTTATTGACGTTGTTTGAGGTCCTTCCGTTGTGGTGGCTCCAGAAGAACAGTTGCTGGAAACTTGATCGGCGTAGTTACATGTGTCGAGAGAAACATCCCAAACGGTGCCTTCAGGACAATGGAAACTGTAGACTTGATAATTTCCATTCTTCTCAGCATCAACGCAACGGTAATAATGATTGCAATCATCAAGATCTGGGAAGAAACCTTCCGATGCACAATTGTAATTAATTGATTCCAGCGTGGTGCTTTCGTAAGCATCAGTTGTTGTCGATTCCGTTGTTGGCACGTAACCCGGTTTATTCGTGGAATAAATGGTAGACGTAGACTGAGTTGTGGTCGTTATCGGAGAATCCGTAGTGGTTATAGGTTTCATACTTGCTGTCGTAGGTTGCCTTGCAGTTGTTGACGGAAACTCAGTAGTTGGTGTTGGCATTGCTGTGGTTATGGGTTGCATTGTTGTTTGCATTGTGGTCGTTATAGGTTGCGCAGTTACTGTTGTGGTTTCCATTGTTGTTGTTATCGGTTGGGTGCTTTGCGTTGAGGCTGTTGTAGTTGGCATTGCTGTGGTTGCTACTTCAGTAGGCTTTGTTACTGTTGAGGTGGTGGTTTCATACGTAGTACTTGTAGTTTCAGGCCTTTCGGTTTGGCCCATACATCTTTCTACATTACCAGCATGATCGCAAGTTTGCTTTTCTTCACTCCACGCTGTTCCTTGACCACAGATGAAATCGTGCCTTTCATATTTATCTCCGCTCCTAAAGCATCTATAGAATTTTCGGCAATCCTTGGGATCAGCCATGAAACCTTCAGATTCGCATCTTGTGCCTGGTGGGAGATTAGGTATAGACGTCGTTGAAGTAGGTTGCGTGGTAGTGGTGACAGGATAGTAATTTGTACTTAATATTTCCGTTGTACTAGATGCCTCCGTTATGGTAGATGGCAACATGGTTGTAGTGTTCGAATATACTGCAGTAGTTGTTGTTGGTTCTGTGATGGGAGTTGTGGTAGTTGGTTTTCCAGTGCTTGTGGTACTTGGGTACACAGTGGTTATCGTTGTTGGCGTCCGACTAGTTGTTGTTGTTGATACGCCAGCAGATGTAGTTGTTGGATACATTGTTATAGCAGAATTTGAAGTTTCACTTTCTGGACTTTCTGTTTGGCCTTCACAACGTTGCACATTTCCCGTATAATCACATGTTTGTTTATCCTCACTCCAACCCGTGCCCTTTGCGCACATAAATTCATGTCTTACGTAGCCTTTATCACTCTTCTCACAACGATAGAATATTCGGCAATTATTTGGATCAGCCATGAGGCCTTCACCATTGCATACGCTATCAGCTGGTAAATTTGGCAGCGGGGTGGTGGAGGTATTTGATGTTGTTGTAGGTATCGACGACGTCGTTGTATCATAAAAAGGCGGTGTAGTCGTTTGGCTGGTCGTTGACATCGTAGTAGTTGTTGCTGGCCTTGATGACGTTGTTGAAGCTTGTGCGGTTGCCGCAGTTGTATTTTGTGTGCTGCTGGCTTTTGTTGTAGAGCTGTGTTTTTCCGTTGTAGGTTCGTATTCTATTGTCGTAATTTCTGGCTCATGCGCTTCGGTTTGCCCTTGACACCGTTCGATATTACCAACATAATCGCAGGTCTGTTTTTCTTCACTCCAACCCGTACCGTTGGCGCATTTAAATTCATGCTTTTCGTAATCATTGCCATTCTTAATGCACCTGTAAAATTTTCGGCAATTCTCGGGATCTGCCATAAAGCCTTCACCAGCGCACTTTGTGCCAGGTACTAGATTAGGAAATGCTGTTGTAGAGGTTGTTTGCTCCGTTGTATTGTATATATTTGCGGACTCTGTTGTAGACTGAGTCATAGTAGGACTCATAATAAGTGAAGTGCTCCCGCTGACAGTTGTTATGACTGAAGTCGCAGTTGTAGTATGACTGCCATTAGAACTTTCTTTGTGACAGTTGGGATCAGTTACAGCACTGGGATGATTACAAGCTTTAATTTCCGCATCCCAAATGGTATCATTTTCACATTTGAAATGGTGTTTTTCAAGATGTCCCGTTTTGTTACCCACGCATCTATAGAACTTCTGACAATCGTCGACGTCTCCAAAGAATCCTTCTTTTGGACATTTGCTGTCTGCTGTTAAAGGTGTGTTTGATTCAGGTTTCATTGTCGTTGTAGATGGCTTAATAACTGCTGTTGAGCTTGGATATTTGGTTGTATTCATAGGATATTTAGTTCCAGTAGTAGTTTCAGGTGGCATACTTGTGCTTGTTGTTGTGGTAGTTGTAGGATGAAAGCCTGGTTTGTTGCTCGTTGTTGGCTGCGACTGGGGCTTGCCTTCGTCGTTATTCAAGTTACATTTATTCATGTCATGATTGCAAGTTTGCAAATCGCTGTCCCACACCGTGCCAATACCGCATTTAAACGAATACTGTGTAAATCCTCCTCTACCATTGTTTACGCAACGATAGAATTTCGCGCAATCGTTTGGATCGCCAAAGAAGCCCTCTGTTCTACAAATCCCTTGCGGTCTCAGTGAGGTAGTCGAAGTGGTGGGTTTACTTGGCGGTGTTGTCGAGATAGGTTTTTGTTCTGCAGGTCTACTAGTAGTTAGAGAATTAGAAGGGGGTCGGCCTTCAGTTATAGGTGATTGTGAGACGTTGCTGCCGCACCTGCGATTCTTAACTGCCCAGGCATGATTGCAAGCTTCGATTTGACTATCCCATACGGTACCAGGTCCACAAGTAAAAGCTACTGTGTCGTAGCCGCCTTTGTTATTTTGTACGCAACGATAAAACTTAGCACAATTTTGTGAATCTTCTAAATATTGTGCGTTACTATTACAGCTATCTGTGGGACCTAGGCTACCAGAATTTTGATTGTTTGAACTTGAACCGGTATGTTGCGTTGTTGAATTTGTTTGAGTAGAATTTGAAGCTGTTTGGGTGGTAGTGGAACTTTGATTGTTGGAGCTTGTCTGGGAGGTGTTATTTTGAGCCGCTGATTGGTCGGTATTGGTTTGTTGAGAGCTGCCATGACTTGTTGACGTTGGTTGCGAGCTAGTGGACTCTTGATGTGAGGCTTGTGACGACGTGGAATTAGTATGGGAGGCAGCGTTTTGAACAGTGGATTGGGCTGTGTTGGTTTGCTGAGACGAAGATTGTGTTCCGGTGTTTTCTTGATGCGCCGATGAGGAAGCTTGTGACGTTGTGGAGCTAGAATTAGTATGGGTGTTACTAGAGCTAGTTTCATTTATGTTGGATTGATGTGAGGTGTGATTGCTGGACGAGTGTGATTCCGAGGAAACCGTTGTGGAGGGCATTTTACATTTCAAATTTTGTGCTTGCCCTGGATGGTTGCAACTGTTAGCTTCAGGATGCCAAACTGTGTTGGGTGGACATTTAAAAGTAACCATTGTATAACCACCTTTTCTGTCATCGACGCATCTATAGAATTTTGTGCAATCAGATTTATCATCTAAAAAAGATTCTTCACTTTCGCAATGATTAGCAGGTTTGAATGGTTTCGTGGTCGTAGTTGTAGAAATTTGGTTTGTACTAGGCGTGGAAGACTGATGTGAGGAACTTGTACTAGTTATTATTGAATTGTTGGACTGAGCAGTTTGCGAAGTAGTGGCGGATGTTTGTAACGGGGTGGAATTTTCGCTATTACTTGATGATTGTGTAGATTGACTTGACTCGGATGCTTGTGATGAGCTACTTGATTGCTGCGCGCCTTGAGATACATGCGAATTCGCAGTTGAAGATTCTTGTTGTGGTTTTGGGATGCCTGGTAATTCTGGCGATGGTCTTTCATTGGCCATAACCCTGCATTTTTCCTTTTGCACATCTGTAGGATGATTGCAACCTCTTGCAATTGGATCCCAAACCGTACCAGGAGCACAATCGAATCCCACTATAGTGAAGCTACCATATCCGTTATATACGCAACGATAAAAACGTGAACAATCGACTTTATCTGACAGATAAGTTTCAGAATTTTCACATTCGCCCTCTGGATTTGTAGGTTTCATTGTGGTACTGGTATGTTGTATAGCAAGTTCGGAATTCGTCTCATTGTTTGCAGAAATACCTGACAGAGATTGATTTTGATTAGTAGAGCTTGTTGAATCCGACTGGGCTTGCGACGAAATTGTTGAGCTTGTTTGGTTATTGAAAGCATTGCCGTGGTTCGTGCTTGAGCTAGTGGAGTTCGACCAAGAAGAAGAAGAAGAAGATGAAGAACTTGACGAAGAAGAACTTGACGAAGAACTAGAACTTGATGTACTATGATGTTGTTGGTTCGTCGGCGAATTTGAAGTATTATTGCGATAACCAGTTTTTGAAGATTCTGTAACTGAATCAACCAACTCCAAATCTGGTCGTTCGGTTCGACAGCCGCCTTTAGCACGTACCTTAAATATATAATTACAAGATTGCAACGTCATATCCCAAGCTGTATTGTCTGAACAGCGGAAACCAATTTTGTTAAATGTGCGACCATTTGATATACAACGATAAAATATGGTACAATCATTTGGATCACTTATGAATCCATCAACTTCACACTCAGGTCCATCATCATCGTAATCAGTATCGCCTGCATGACCAGACGAACGTGCTGATGAAGTCGAAAAGGAAATTACCGAAACGCCGCTTAATCCTGTTAGGCCATAATGTTTCCCTTGATTGTATATGCCAGCCAAAGCATTACCATTATTTGCAATGCCGCCAACAGCATGCATCCATCGATTGTCAACACCACCTCCAATACCCCCATTAAAAATAGTTCCCCTAACATTTACGTCATCCAAACTGGCATCAACAACATCCATACTACCATTAACATCGTCGTTTGGCGTTGTATCGATTTCGTTGATGTAATGTTGACATTCCTCACGATTGGCCAGCAGTGGCGGCATGCATAGCTTTAAATCACGCGAGAATACCGTACCCCTTTTGCACGCTAACAAATATGCCTTTATATTGCCATTTGTTTGTACTTCACAACGATAATAGTATTGACAGTCATAATAGTGGGCAAACAGACCTTCGGCCGGACACGAGAATACCTCAGGCATATTGTTATTACTGTTGGCACTGATAACGTCGCTGTT
Organism: Glossina austeni; assembly: GCA_000688735.1. Lineage (NCBI taxonomy): Eukaryota > Metazoa > Arthropoda > Insecta > Diptera > Glossinidae > Glossina > Glossina austeni. The sequence continues at coordinate 852,782 of KK502435.1, read as the reverse complement.
GCTATCGCTGCCAGTCATGGCATCATTGTCGCTAAATATTAAATTTTCCGTGTCATCGTGCTGGAGCAATGATGACGGAATGCCTGCAATGATGATTTAAAGTAATACAAAATTTTAAAGAAAATTTTTCAATGTTTGCGCGTGAAGACTTGAAATGTTTTTAAGAAAAAACAACGAACTTTACATAATATAAAGATTTTTTAGTCTTTCACATTTGCCGAGGCCATCAAACAATATACTGTAAAGATCAAAATTAGGCGAAAATGGTGATATGGTCTTATAATAAATACGTTAGAGACAACGAGATTACGCTAACTACTACTATTTACAAAATGCATATTGATTTTAAAATCACTCAAACCAGTGAAGACAGGATCATGTAAATAGCGAACTAAATGTTTATTTTTAATTACAAAATTCGTAGCACTTGTAAGTGTGTAAGCACTTAAGCTTAGTACACCGATCCAAAATAGCGAAACAAGAGGCTTTATGCTAGCGTTTTACTACAATGTTACAAACAAAAGCAAAGATAGCGAGCAATGGCAGTTGTAAAAGCTACAAAGGCAACAGAACAAGTAGTGGACATAAATAAGACAAGCACAGCTGAGACGGGAAAGATGATCTGAAAATGACATATCAATTATGAAACCAACAACACTTCTAAGATAGTGGGTATGGAAAATACATAAGTGATTGAAAATTTGGTATGGAGAGTAATCGAGTTGTTACTTTTGAATAAATTGCTTTTTCGATTAGAGAAGAGAGAAGAAGAAAACGAGAACAGCATAAATAACCATATACAATCGAACAAACGTGGACCAATTAACAAATTGCTTAGGAGCATATAAGAAAATTCCGCAACAATTAATTGAAGCGAAGGAACCGAAATGCCCAAGTTCTAAGCAGTCAAGGTCTCAAGACAGATTGTGAAAATTTCGAATTTAGAAGCATTAGTGAAAGGAGTTTATAAAGATATCGACAAAGATGACACGCACTATAGACATAATCTCGACAAAAGATAAAAACGACGAAGTGATCTTCACTTTCGGGGTCAAGGTCACTATTAACGACGATGATAAATATAGGACAGAGATCCTAAAAGGGATCTGAGGAGAATGAAAAAGTGTTGAAACGACAGAGCTTGGAGAGAAACGACCAATCTGGAAGTGATAAGCATTATAGGAAGAAGGTTTCTTACGACAAATAGCGGCAAAATCAATGAGCGGATAGAGAACTAGCGACCCGTGCAAGCGTACTAGAAGAATGAATATAAGCAGACGCCAGAGAGTGGAGAAGTTGTGAAGACTTGAAGTGCGTTGGATGGGAGGACGTATGAAGACTTCACGATCTGAGGAAATTTAGTTGTAGTAGAAATGATCGAAATGATCTACAGTAGCATTTACTGTAGACAGCAGCAGCCCTAGGTCAACAAGAAGCTTATTGATGGTAGTCGAGGATAATGATGTGATTAGTGAAAATGATGCAAACAATATGATTACTGTTTGCGGCATGTGTACAACTAGTTTAAGTTGCACTTTCTCCAAACACATGTAGATTCGACGAAAAGCTTTATTATGTCGCACAGCTAGACAGAAAATGATGTTATTAAACACGAAATTCGGTGGCGTCTGCTTTTATGGAAAATTCTGACAAATGTAATAAAATCGATGCAAACAATAATATTATATGTATAAATAATTTTGAATTATATTGAAACGAAATCATAGCTGACTGCTGCTCTTACAAAATTCGTAAAAAAAAAACAACCTAACGGTATAATCAATGTATTTACGTAAAAATTTATAATCGACAATTGCATGGCATTTGAAAAGTCATTCGGCATTTTTATACAACATAAAGTCAACAGCGTAACGAGCAATCGAAGCATGAAAATTTTCATGATTTTTGGAGTTTGACGATTATTATTAAATAAGTGCACAATCTGAAAGCCGTTGTTTTTGTTGTTGTTTCTCGTTTTATTTTGAAATTTTCAAGGTTCCGCGACATGTGTACAAAAGCCCAACGGGAAATTGTCAGCTATCAATGAATTTTGTCATTTTTGAATTGAAGCACAAAAAAAGCGATGAATATCTAACAACGGCCTGACACTCGTTTTATATTCATTGTACGAAATGTTCTCTTTTTTTCGTTTTCGCTCTGTGAAAGTTGCTCTATGTGCACTGAAATTCACTATAAACTGATAATTTATAGTCATTCAAAGTGTAGTGGTTTTTTTTTTTGCTTTTCTTTTTTCGCTTATTTTTATATGAGTGTGACATTTGTTGTTTTCTGTTCGGTCGTATAATAAAATTTTATTTATGCCCAAAGAAAGAAAGAAAAAAAGAACAACATTGAAGGCACATTTATATAATGTTACGAAATTTTTGTTTTTCTCCGTCTCTTTAGTATTGAGTCAATTGAAATTTTAAACGGTTTTCAGTTTGATTCATGTTTTAACTGAAGGCGTGCTTAAGGTTTTTGTTGTTGCAGTTATTTGTTTGATTTGGTTTTTTTTTTGTAAAGCGATTTTTATACCCTACGCCAAAAGAGGGGAGTGTACTTGTGTTGTCATTGCTCTCTTTCGAGTAAGGAACACCTCGTAAAGTAGAACTAGAGATTCTGAATGCATCAGTCCGTTTGTCCGCCTATAAGTGAAAAGACGTATTGTGAATGTAAATATTGCACTGAAAGACTAAGCCTTGTCATATATGTTAGGTTGCTAGTTAATTCGTGTTGAACAGTCTTAACAATAAGTTTGAGCGGCTAAGAAACCCGTCTGGAATAAATAAAAATATTTCATCTGGCACTTTTGTTGTGTAATTAAAACAAGTTCTAAACGATATTTGCTCGAGAGCGAATCTTGAATATTCATTAATTAATTGTAAGCGTGTTAACCGTATTGAAAGTTTGGTGTGTAGACTTCAGCTAAGCTTTTATATGCTCACCCATAGGTTTCCATTTCAATTTTTGGTTCGAATCTCAAGTGCGGTAACTTTTTAATAAAGCCCATAGCCTTAGACGCTCGTGCTAGACTTGGAATTTATTTCTTTAGCTAAGTTAATAATAATATTTAAATTTTTACTCTTGTCAATATCAAACCACTGAAAAATGGTCAGTCAAAGGGATTTTGATTAATCCTAGAAGTACCGACATTTTCCAAATATCTATTTCAACCGACTGGGACCATTTTGATCCCCTTTTTTTGTAGAATGGCAGTAGTTGTAAAAATTCAGAACTATGACGGGTTGGCAAACCGACTGAGATCGAGGTAGTTCCGACAAAATTTCCAAGTAAGCGTTTTTCGAAAATATCTTCAGCGGATTAAAAGTTATAGACAAAAATAGGAAACAATTTTTCGAGGGTTTTTTGAGTTTGTCTTGTTTTCTTACCTCTTATGAGCGTGTATGCGGGAAGATCACACTCATTTTCTAATTTTCGTCTCCCGACCAATCAAGGAATGTGTGTGCCAAATTTCAGTTTCTTATCATAATTTTATGATTATAGAAATTTCATAAAAAAGAGAGGATGAAAATGATTCCCTTTGGTAGAAATAATTCTATGTCGATTATGCCGATTTATTGTTCTCGATACCGAATAAACTGTACGGTCGTAAGGAAAAGGCATATTTTATCGAGTGCTGTAAACTTCTTTACTCTTTGCAGTGAATCCATAATCATCAGTCGATCAAGTCTATTCAATACAGAGAATCATAAGCCAATTATAGGTAATGAAAGTTCTGTTTCAAATCGTCAAAAAAAATATGTTATACTTGATAGTTCTAATGTTACATGCAATTGAAATCTCCAGATGATCACTGTTACGGAATTTGTTATTTTTAAATGTCAGTTAAAAGTAGGTCGTAAGTCGGTATCTGCATAGGTTCTAAGTGAGTTTTTGTTGTTCATTTGAATGTAAATGAATTACGATTGCTTGCGATATACTAGCAGACTGACTTGAATTGATTCAACATCCTCCTTTGGTCAAGAATGTATATGGTGAGATTTCTAAAGTCTTCCAAGTAGAATCTAAAACACCCCTTCATTCGGTGATCATTATGGAGAGAAGAATTAAAGAAAGAAAGAAAGAGAAATCGACAATTCTAAGCTGCTTTTATTATTTTATGCACTAGTAGTCTTTAATGTTCGGTCCTAATTCCTTAACTGAAACTTCCACGATAAAGAAGATGTGAAGCGAATTTCGCATTTACTTGCATCTATTTTAAGCATTAGATATGCAAAGGTCTTTGTAAAGTCTGCATAAAGACTTATAGATAAACTCGTATAAATTACAACAGAGAGTGTATTGATGTGTTCACTTTCCACATAATACTCGTCATGACGTGAAGTAAAGAGCCATGGAATTTTTAGATACTAGTTTCTTCAGTTTAAGGATAAAGAGTCTTTTGAGGCTTGCTTACAGAATGTAATTGTAAGGAAGATTCGCGCTCACCTGGGAAGAAAATTGCTAAAAAGGGACTTGCTGTTCTGATATTTTTATATATGTAAAGTAAGTAGAGAGCAGACGTAAACCGAAAGTTTTTCATTTATTCATAATCCAGGTTTAGGTATCAAAAATGGTTTGGTTCCTTTTTGTAAAACTCAGAAAGACGCATTTGAACCCTTAAAAGCCTACAACTTTTTCATTGGACTTTTGCTTATCTTCGCCTCTATTTGTCCGTTTGCCCTTTTCTATGTTTTTCTAAATGCATTATTCTTCGTCTGTTTTTTTTGTGCTTCTTCCTCTCTCCCACAAAATTCGATTTCTTTTGCATAAGTGGTGGGTATTGAAAATTCGTCTCAAGACGATTATCATTTTCTTACCCGTTTTCATATTAATCTTTTTTCGACGTATCTCTACGTACTATATGCTATTCTGGCCGTGACGTTATGGAAATTATATTTAAATAAAATTGAAAAGGCAACAAAAAAAATAAAGGCTTTTAAAAATCGAAACCTGAAAACCGTGTCACTATCCTGACGTTGCGTCGGTTTCGTAACATGGTTTAAAAAAAAAGGTATTCTGTGTTATTTTTTTTTTAAATCAAATAAAATAAATTATTTTTTTTTTGCTTTTTGTAACTTATAACCCGACAGTTTGGCAGCTCTGAATGGCTCCAGTGTTTTTCTCAATATCAGTCAATTTTTATTTAAATTGCCTTAAAAATGAAATAACGCTAAAGTAATTAGTTAGAAACAGGAAGGAAATCGGTATATAAATCATTTAATAATAATTAGAGTGCAAATATTGAGTAATGATTTTTATAGTTTTTTATACTAATGTGGCATTGATTTAGCACAAAGTTTATAAACACAATCTACTAAAGTCATCTCAATAAATATATGGTGTGGCATACAAGTTATGAGAAAAAAAGTAATGATTATCAGAATAGGACCATTAGTTTTGAACACCAGCTCCCAAGAAAGGCATTAATTTGAATAATCAGTGTGTGGCGTTTAGTCTTGCAACTATATTCTTAGCAACATTGCAGAGAAGTTAGAAGTCAGAAGACTTTTTTTCTTATTTATTGCGAGACACACACAGTCACAAAGTGTGCCTTCACATGTTTGTATGGCTTTAATTTTGTTTTGACTCTCAGGAATTAACTACTTTCGTGAAAGATATTATTGGCAGCCTGAATAGACCTTTATCACTTTCCAACAGGGGATGTAATCCTCTCCCATCATATTGGATACTGTGACTATTCCATGCAAATATGTTGTCTTCAAACCTCACGAAAGAGCACAAGTTGAGCTGCGGAAGTATATATGACTGACTGAGTAGATAACTGTCTCGTCTATGCCCAAAAAGAGGGACGAGTATGGCTTAATTCCAAGTAAAGCGTTGCTTAATCGCGGCGGATGATGGAAAATAGAGTCGACTTAATACCGGAAATCAAAACATTGTCTTATAGATCAAAGGAGACTTCAACACTGACAATAAAGTGGAATATGCTTAGTACGTTCATTCAGGTTACTTAACTACAACAATAATAATTTTAATTGCTGAATAAACTATATTCAGATCGTTCATCTTAATTTATTTATTTACTTATTTTGTAATTGAGTAACCATTCAAAGTATGTCCTTTATACTTGTAGGCGCAATGATGATCAGGAAGATTTCTAGGCACGGAAGGAGGAAAGACGAGGGTGTCTTATGTTCATTTATACCTTTTTTTTAGTAAAAAAGAGCAGACTTCCATACAAACTTATTCACTTAACCAATATAAAAACTGTTTGTATGATAGGTCCATCTCAACTTAGAGATAAACTGGCCCCATTAAGTGTACTTAACGTAGTTTTGAGCACAGTAAACCAATCTGCAAAACTCAGTTTGAATTCAATAAAGAAGTCAACTTTTTCAAAGCTCTATTCATAAAAGCTCTGTCTCAACGAATTTTGTGTATAGTAATTTATTTATTTATTTTTTATATTGCCTATCAGAAGGCGCCTTTCATTGCAACTGTTAGCAGTGGTTCCGACTATAAGTAGTTAATGTTTGCAGTAGTTCTGGCTGTAGAAATATCGAAGCAGTCATTACCAGAGCCTTCTCAACTGTACGTAAAGAAAGACAAACTTTAGCTTTAGCAATCTTTTGTGTGAAAACCAAACTTATTGTAAAAATTTATGGAAATTTTGCATAAAACGTTTTCCGGAAACATTTTAAGTAATTTGAAGAAAATTATTTTTATAATTTAATAAACGGTAAAATTTTTTTTTTTAAGCATCAGACGGTGGTTTGGAAAAGAACAGTTGAAAGTTTTAGTACAATATAAGCTAAAGCCTCGAAATTGTGGTCTATTAAGTTTAAATGTTAACTAATGGTTGGGAAAGTGAAAATTCCGCCGTCAAAAATATTATAATCAACAGCAGCTATACATGAATGTATTTAAAAGCGAAAATATACATCCATGCGCATATGCATATTGTGATTGTATATAAATGCACGTTCGGGTTTGTGTAATCAAGTATTTTTAAGTATAATTTGCAATTTAGTCGCTCGACGGCCCAACGACAAAGGCATGCAATTAAATATTTATTGAGCTTACATAGATTTTAGGAAAAATTTCATTCATGTGCGCGCGTGTATATGTATATGTCGCATACATACATATACAGCTGCAACGATCTACACAATATGAGGGTTATTCTCTAAGGGTTTTGTGTGTTGAATAAAATGTTAGCGAAATTATATTTTATTATGTAGTTTTCAGCCGACCCACGTCAGACGGAGAGGATAGAGGTGTCGTTTGTAACATTTAAAAATTTTGAATTTTTGATTAAAATTATTTGGCTATTTCGGTCTGTTCATCCGTTAACCCATCGTAAGGATTTTTTAAAGCTAAAATTTGTAAAAAACAAAAGTGCAAATTTTTTCTTTTATTTCCAGTTGCATTCTATAAAGCAAGCTTAAATATGTGGTCACGACCCTAATACTTGAAAGTTTTTAAAAGACAGTGACCCGGAACATCTTCAAAAAACGAGTCTTCTCTGGTTTATATATATTTTTCATATAATAATTATTAATGATAATAAGTTAGGTTAAGGTTAGATTAAGTTAGGCTAGGTTAGCTTACGCGAGAGTAAGCAGCAGTTAAAAGCTCGAGCGTGATCAAAAATTTTCTAAAGGCAACAGTAGAATCATTTTTCTATAAGGCCGGTAGCCTTAGATGCTAATCTTTTAAGGGTTTACTCTTAGAATTTATTTCTATTGTTAAATTAATAATAATAATGAATCGTTCGATGTAGACGAAAATGTACATTTTAAGGAACAAGTTGGATGGTTGAGCAGCCCCTGCAGGTGTACATGTTAAGTTCATGCGGGTGTATGCAGCACCCAGAGAGACTTGGGATGAATGTATCCGTTATTAAAAAGTAAGCCTGTCTCTCTGGTATGCGTCCATATATCGTTCATCCTGTGAGTCGTAAATTTTCGTCATAGTTTTATGAAACTCGGTACACGGGAATGCCAACAGACTTGAAGAAGAATTTTCAAATGACCCAATGTTTGCTTTCCACGTTTTTGGCGCGTTACTCATAAAGTAAACGTCCAGCTTTCCTCCTTATATTGTAGAGTGTGAAAATGTAGTTGATTACCTTCTTGTTGGTCTTGTTTAGGATGACGGCGATAGGTATAAAAAATTCGTTCACAAACGAACATAATTTTCTTACTTGTTGTTTTTTTGGCTTTTGGAAGTAGGAGTTAAATGCCGCATACGCAATTTAGTTTAGTGGTTTTGTCCATTATTAAATTATGTTTTAATGTATAGTCATTCATAAAACACTTTACGTAAATAATTTTCATGAAATGAAAAGAGCTGAGGGATTATTTCACTTTCGTTCTAAAATTAAACTCAACGGAGGTTGCTGTTGAATATGAATTTTTTTTTACTTATTTGTTTTTGCAAATCATTACAAAACCATTATGTTACCATAATTTATTGCACTACCGCATTAATATCAAACATAAGTAAAATCATTAATGTATTGTTTTAAAATGTTGTTGCTGTACACACCTGACAGCAACTGAAACCAATAGCAAACAGACTGCTTTATAGTTATCGTTAAGGTTTCTTCTGCTCACATGATAGAAAAACTTGTTTTTTGCTTAAAGTAAAATACAAAAGAAAAATAAAAAAAAAAAATAAATAAATAAAAAACGTCATAGTTTCTTGACTGACTTTACCACCGGTTTAAGTTGTTTATGCTATTAAGTGTTTATTGCACTTGACTGACTGCTTGGCTGACTAGCACGATGCTAGTGTGTATGAAATAAGTAAACTTGACATTGACCGTGAATGCAAAAAAGTTGATTTTGTAGTATAAACAACAATAACGATAACAAAGTAGTTGTTAAGATAGGTACGTAACTATCGGTTGCAGTCAGTTGTCGTCGTTCCCATTATCATCATCATCATCATCGTCATCGTGATCATCGTTACATACATCATCATAACCGTCTATCATCAGGTGTTTGTTATAATGGTGTTGATATAAATACAAGTTTTTTTTCTTTTTTTTCTTTTATTATTTTTATTACATAAATTTTAGCAATTAATGTTTTTAATGATACTGCATCCGTAATAAATTGGAAATTGATTGATTTTTATGTGCTTGAAGTATTTTTCATTCTTATACCTCTCTCTCTCTCTCTCTCGCCCTCACTCTATTCTTATTCTCTTATATTAATAAGTTATGACAGAAAACTATTTATTTTTATTTTCATTTTAGAGAAAAAAGAAAAAAAAAACGTAGAAAAACTTACATAGACCAACTATAATAGCAACAACAACAAGAAAGTTAACAACATTACAAAATGTTTTCAGTTACAATCATTTCAACTCAATTAAAGTTTATTAAATTAAATTATAGTTGAAAGAAAAGTAAATGCAAGACGGCATCATGTTTCTACTCTTGTTCACGCTTTCGGAACTATCAACAGAAACATAGCGACACTAACCGACGGCAACGACAAGTGGCAACAACTAACTGATTTTCTTCTTTTAGAAAAATGTGCAAAAAAATTTAAAAAAAAATTTCTTCAGATTTCTTGTAAAATACTGCCCGGTATTACTTCCCACTTCCTACTATACAGCAGTATCTTGTAATGTTAGCAATTTTTACTTGCAGGCAAATACAACGTCTAGCGTAATTAGTAAAGACAAAAGCATGACACGCTTGAAGGATATTAAATAAGAAACAATGTCAGAGACGGCGAGAGCAACGAAAACATAAAACGTTACACACATATTGACTCAGTTGCCCTTTTCTTAAACTAAAACATACAAATTTAAAAGTTCGTCAATTGTGTCGATATCGGTTAATCGATCCAAATTATTTTCACAGTTCTTTTTTAAAGTGCTCTAGGAAGTCATTGCTTGCAATTTTACGTTAACATTACCCTAGGAGTTGTAAGAAATGTTTTTTTTCTGTTTGCTGTCGATGGCGATGACGGCGACGTCTGAAGTCATTCAGTCCTAAGATATTAATTGCGCCTGGTTGATTATTATACCAATTTTGATAGTCGACCGGCTGTGGCGTGGTCGAGGGATTAAGACTCGCGACGCCCAAAAAAGGAAGGTTTGTGAGAATTATATGAGCTTAGTCTTGTTCGAAAAGAATAAGGCGTTTGCGATAAGCCTGCGCCAGAATCAACGTTTAAGATTTTCAAGGTACGGGCAAGGAAAAGCCTGCGGAAGCTTAAGTCAGGTGATCCAGCGATCAGGTTATTAAAGCTAATATATAGAAAGAAAGAGCTGAAGCCGAGATCCGCGACGAAAACGCTCAACTGTCTGAAGCAACCAAAGCAAAATCTGTCCATTGGAAGTTTGACTCGGAAGTTCTTAAATATTCCACGCACTCTTCAGAACTTGCTCCAACCAGAGTACCATTCGTTGCATTCATTGCAGCACCGTAAACGGATTGTGGCCTTCAACAACGATCAAACTGGTAAACGTTAACTACTTTTCCGACTTTTTCCATTTCTGGTAGATTAATACAATCGAGCAAGTCCGAAAGATAAAAGAAAGTTGTAAATAATGATGCGGAATGTATACATAGATATATAAGTATGAGTCCGGAATTTTTGTATAGAAAATTACGGCAATGATGCGGTTGAACAATAACTACGTTTACAACTACGGCCGTTTTATTGACACATTTCGGTATCGGTAGCGGGTCGTTTACTTTTGCAATTGTTTTCATATTCATTCAATGAGCTTAGGCCCGTGTGACATGATTTACAATAGAGAAAACGTTAGTCCCTCTCAAAAAGCAATATGCAGGCAGAAATAGTACGCACTTCACAATGAGAGAAAATGCAAAGCCATTTGTAAAAAGGTACAAAACTTTTATGTTTTTAAACTATCATCGTTATAACATTTGATTAGTAAAAGCTAGAAGAATCAGTTCAGCACATTCAGTGTATGTTCGTTGTCCATTGCTCGTAGTTTGATTGTTTACGCGTTGGAAAATACATGAACAGATCGTTTTTTTAAAACAGAACAATTCTAAACGACGAGTCTCACTTATTCGAACAACAACACCTTCTCCAAATGGAACCAGTGACAACTCGCTTTTTTTCTCTTGGATAATAGCTGAAGTTACGCCATTTTCTTTTGAAAATGCTATCGAAATACTGCTGCTTTTCATTGTCATTGGCATTCTGTGGATAGGCATGCAGTTAAGTTTCAGAAAGCTGAAGACCTATCTGCCACACAGCTTGGAAACGGCTTGATTTGTTTTCAAATAATGTCTCTTGTTGTAATAAAGTCTTCTTCTATATGTCTTTCCTAAGAAAAATATATATGAGGAACATTCTCTTATACATCTCAAAAGCTAGTAAGAACTTTATAGTCGGGCAAGACCGACAATTAAACATTCTACATCACTTCACTTAGTATAGTCATTGATCCGTTGTGCTAATAGTTTATTAAAAATTACATATTATTTTCATGCAACGGCATACCTTTCATAAAAGCCCGCATATTCGAGGATGTACCAAATGTCATGATCCAAATTTCAAAAATTGTGGTTCGTTATATGAGGATACGGTCGAAAAAGTGAAGCGAGTCGAACCGTTTTCAATAGCCTTCGTCCTAAGGGCAAAGCAGTCAGTAAGTGTACCAAAAATATCTCGATAATTGCGATCTGTAGCCGGACGACCACACGGACAGATGCTCTGAGGAACAGACAAGCTTCAGAATCATTTTTTGGATCGATCAGTGTAATAAAACTTGGACTTATGCTACACCCCTCTGGGGTGAAGATACCCTATACCACAAACGCTGTGGAGTATAAAGAAACCCTATACGTAATCTTTAAGGAGTATATGTACGTGTAAATTTACTTACTTATATACGTATATATGTACGTACATATATACATAATAGAAGAAAACTGAGAAGAGATAGTAGAAGAATCTTTCTAAACCGTAGAAGCATTACAATCAGCTAAAGTTACTTGGCTTACCCATTAGTTTATATAAAAGGTATGTATGTATGTGTGTGTGTGCGTGTGTGTAGCTATATATAAACTTTATACATGCACACAACAGTGCACACACTAACAGTAATTAAGTTAAATATTTAATTTAATTGCAACACAATTATGTTAAAGGACAAAAAAAAAGCGTTGACTCTGTCACAAGTCAAACACAAAAGGATATATATTAGCAACCAAGACATATCACACACAGTTAAGAGAACATATGTAGGGAGGTGTATGAGTGTTTATTTAGCATGGTTTTTAAAATTACTTTTCATATGTTATTCTTCGCTTTTGTGTTTTTCTTGAAAGTTCTGTGCGTTGTTTTATTTGCTTCTTTCCCTTCTCTTTAGAGGAACACGTTCAATATTGAATAACAAAATTGAAAATTTTTAACACACGCCCATTTTTCCTTTTTTTTCTTATTTAATGTCATTGTAGTTGTGTCCATAAAGGAGCACATTTCAAGGCTTTTGTATTCAAATTTAATGACAACATTTATGTGTAGACCATGTACTGAAAGCACATATAAAATATGATGAAAGTAAAAGCTATTAACAAATTTCCCTTTCGAACAGACTTTTCTTTATCTCTCTATTGTCGGAAAAGGTTATAAATATTAATTTTTAAATTATTTAAATATAATTTGCGTAAATGAATTGAAGAAGTATTTTGGTTTAATGAAATTTGTAAAGTGTCTATGTAGGAGTGGGAGGACTTACTTCAGGTAGGCTTACCAAGCTATAATAATTTGTAAAATTAATTAGAAAAAATGACTCTATTTAGAAAATTGATATCAATTACTTTGTAAAGACAATACAAACAGTAAAGCAAACGTTTCAGATAAAGTTTTCAAGATAAGTTAGTTGTGTTAATTCGTGGATTCGTTTTTTTATGAATGCAAATATTTATGAAAGTCTTTACATAGACAGCGAGAAACCCAAGAGAACTTTTCAAAGAGAAGAGCACTGTTTCGTGACATCTAACAAATATGTACCCTATAAAAACAGTTACTAAACATTAATTCCTTACTCTTGAAAATGAAAACAATCAAGCATTTCTTTGATTTACCGTCGCCAGAGAAGCTCACATTTGTTTCAGACATTCTCTTCATGTGTAACCTCTTGAAAGGAAGAATAAGCACTCCGGTTTTATTAAGTGGAATTGACCTTAACATATCCCGCCACGTAACTCCTTAATTTAATTTAACTAACTAACTAACAAGAAGATGACTTTTCGTCTTTTAGCAGCTATTGCCAGTCTTTTTTCCAACAATATATCGTTCAATTTATTGAACTGATGTCGGTAGACATCTGCAGTGACAGATTCATTCGGTTTTAGCCACTCGTAATTCACTACACCTTGCCGATTCCTTTATATGCACAGCAAGGCTTTGTGGCCAGGAATAATCCACTTCGGCATCGATGTAGATAGCTCTCTTGCGCCCACGACTTTTTGCATTTGGAATAGCCGTAGTAGATACACCTTTTTTCGTCAGTCATAATTCGCCACTGAAAACTCTTCTCTTTTTGTCTGGTAAACAATAAAACCGCGGTGTTAAACGGTTCGAAACGGCATTTTCAGTCAATTCTTATGGTAGCCACTGAGGCTTTCTTTTGGGCCTTTCCCATCGTATGTAAACGTTTAGAAACAATTGAACATTCAACTGCTAAGCTGTTCGCAAGTTGTTTGAAAGTTGGAGTTGGGTTTTCATGCAAGAAGTCTTGCAATTCGTTGTCATCGAAGTTTTTTGGTCCACGCAGAACTTTACCACTTCTAAACCGTTGAAATCAAAACCGGTAAATAGGATATGATGGAGCAGCATTGTCATAAACTTCTAAAAGTGTTGGATTGGCTTTGGCAGCAGATTTCTTCAAATCAACAACAACAAAACTAATGAATGACGAAAATACAATTTGAAGCGTTCCGTCATTAGCGTTTGTGTACACTGACTAACTCAATAATACTAAATGGGAAACTGTTATTTTATACATTTTATGTGCACTTGTATTTCCCATTTCTTTGTCATTTTTGCCTGCGAAAGTCGCTGATAAAAGTTTTATGATGTATATATCTAATGATAGTTACAAATAATTTAAAGAAAAAAATAAACTAATTTGTATCTAATGTTAAATTAGATTTTCACTAAGATAAATAGCAAATAATTTGACAGTTTCCCCGGGTGAAGTCTGGGTAATTAAGGCATAAGTGTTTACTTTGAAAACATCTGACCAAGTTTCTTACTCTGTAAAGGTGTTTCTTATTATCATAAATAAATCTTGCGTTTTCACAAACACCTTCCTAGTACACGTAAAAATATTATAGTTAGATAAGATCGATCATTAAACACCTTACACCACTTCCCCTAGTGGCGTACAGAAAGTGAAGAATTTATTAATAATTAGTAGTCTTTGTGCTAAGGACAGTTTGAAAAACGGCCTTATAGTGCTCTTAACTTTTTTTTGTCAAAGAAGAAAGACATATAAGAGCGGATCCTAATTTTGAACAGAGGTCATGCAAAGTTATTGCAATTAATTTTTTTTTTTTTGCCTGCATCTAACGAACTGTTTATTTTTTACTGACCTTTATCATTAATTTTCAAAAATCATTTAAAATTTCTATCGCACTTTTATACTTTCATAAAATATGAGAGAAGATCGTAAAAAATAAGGTCTACTTAGCGTAGTTTTTCGCCAAGCAATGTATTATTTAAAATTTATTTGTCAAATAAGAATTTGCTTTTCGTGAGAACTCCTACTTGGGAGGACGTACAAATTTGGCACAGTAAACTAGTGCGCTATTAAAGCATCTCAATTCTTAATTGAATGACTTAAAATTTCTACTGAACTCTCTTATGATACACGGCTATACGAGCTCAACTAAAAAGATTTTGCTAGCTTAACTGTTAACCGAAAGCTATGATGTTAATCGATAAGCACTATCGTGGATATATATATATATATAAGATCGGAAGAAATAGTTTTCTTCTATGATATCAAGGTTGGGTAACAAAAATGTTATAAAATTCGAAGATGCAAAATTTCTAAAGATAGAAAGTATACTTTATTTAAGTATACTTTAAAGAAGAAAATGTTTTTTAATTCCTAATATGCCGTCATGTCTTATGTTTGTATTAAATGAAACTTTATATGCCTGTGGGAAAATTGAAGCACAGAAATTGAACTAAATTTGATATAAAAAAAAAAACAAAAAAGATGAAAATTTCCATTCTCTGCATACGTTCGTATGTGATAGCAGTAAGGTGCATCATTACAATCAACATGTTAGCATACAAACGCACACACCCGAAAATACTTACAACAACTGCGTACAAATATAAGCAAAACGACGAAAAGTTGCCGACAGACAAAATTAAGTTAAATTTCGAAATGAATGCAATTTTCAGTTAAGCCGTGCGCATAACATTCTTGTGTCTTTTTTTTTTTTTGTTCTTCTGCGTTTTACGCTGAAGACCTGTAAAAGTATGCACATGTTAAATTGGTACGCACATGTATATGTGAATGTATACGAATATGTAATAAACAGCTTTTGAAAAGCATTTGTACGTACGTTGTTATTGCATCGGAAAACTAGTTAAAAAGTCACAAAAATGATAAATTTATGGCAAATGAGAACTGAAATGGACGAAAACGAAGATGAACATCGTGGACGATGTAAGGGATGAAAGAGCGGAAGGGCAGCAGAAAAGCTGTTGAATTTAAGTGCAAACATTATGAAGGAAGTTTTATTTGAATTGCTAGCAAGTACTATGCATTATTGTGTGTGAGTGTGTAGTTTGTGTGCGTGCGTGTGTGCGCGGAAACTTGTGGAAACAAACAAGCATGAAATTTCGTTTCTTAAGTTAAGAACGAATCTTATGTACTCTTTTAGGTAACATTTAACCCACAACACAAACACACACACACTTACCTATACATAAACTTTGTCATACTTATGGCATAATGTTATCTATGCAATACATTTACATAATAAAACAAATAATTCATATAATCGCTGTTTTACTTTTTATTCGTTGACGAATACGAAATGAAGGAAAAGGAAATTTAAGGCGTGGTGTAAAACTCTTAGGTTATGTACATACCTATAAGAAGCGTTAGATAGTCACGGTCAAAGGCAGCGCAATAACTTTAGTAAACGGAAGTGGTTATGATGAATGCAATAAGTGCTGGAAAGCGCACATGTTACTCCATGTAGTATGAGTCCAGGCAAGTGAGTGTAAATAAATGAACGTTTCAGTTTTTGAGAAAATATTAAAAGAAAATTGTGTTAAGCGCTTTTTCGAGTAGCAATGCTCCCCGCTTTCGCCTTAACTAACCCCTCAGTTTTCAATTCCAAGTGTAAACGGGAGGGCGAAGAGAGCATGTTATGTGTGCGAACGTTTAAGCAAAAGATTATTATGTGCGATAATAACGGTATATATATGGCATAGTCCCCCCGCTCGACCATCTCTTACCTTATTTTCGTTAACGTGTCACTAACGTATGTGCGAGTGTGTACATGTTCAAGTCTAGTAAAGTGTAAAATTTAAAAACACATAAAGTAAGGGATTTTGTAGATATTTTCATCCAAAAACAAAAAAAAAATAAATAAATAAATAAAAGAAAATAATTCGTTTAAGCTTTAAATAATCACAATTTTGCTATTATTATGTGTTTGCAAGGAAGCAAAGTAATGAACAAACATCAAAGAAAGTTATACACGCTTGTCTTCTCAAATTACAACATCAACCATTATTAATGCAGGACCGATCGAAAAGGTTTTTCAAGCGAAATAGAACCTTCTAAATATGGTTTTGTAAACGAGAGGTTGTTGTTAGCCCTCTGGCTTATAGTGGGCATAAAAACGCTGACTCCGCCAGAAAAATACCTCAACCTATGTTTCCATTTATCTTATCAATTCTACTTTATTATACCCACCACTGTAAGATGTTGTGTGATACACATCTACTCAAAAGACAGCTGCGGAGTCCCTTGATCAGGGTGAAATTCTGAGTTGATTTAGCCATGTCTGTCCGTCTGTCTATCTGTGTGGTGTGTGCTGTTGGCACTCTCCTGGGCGCAAAAATGAAGATATTAACTTCACATTTAGTAGAAACGTTGGAGCTTTCTGCACGCAGGCTAGCACTGAAAATTGGCCAAATCGGTCGTAGCGGAAGCGCCCAGTGGAGCGTAAACTGAACGCAATTCCGCGTTTTTTAACAAAAATTTTTGCATGTTTGCTTGTTACTCTGAAATTATAAAAGCTAGAAGGCTGAAATTTTCTGCATTTACTTTACGTACAAAAATGGACGACATCCGCCATGCCCACACAAAGTGATTAAAATCTGTTTTTTTTCACTTTTTTGAGGTTTTTTGCTTATTTATTATAAGGCAAGCAAGGCCGAATGTTTAAAATTTTGTACACTCCTTAAATGAAGATATATTATCTGCCTAAAAATGGGTGGATTCTAAAACTAATTTGGTAGATGACGCGATGATTTTTTCCTAACAATACGAGCGATATGGGTATCAAAAAAAAGAACTTGGAGAGTAGAATCCGAAAAACATAGTTGTGGTATGCGACATTCGGCCCCCGCCGAATATAACTCTCTCACTTGCTTTAATTACAAAAATAATGTTTTTATTATTACCGTTATTAAGTTGGCCAGAGACAATTCTAAGACTAAATCCTTAAAGCCCTAGCATCTAAAGCAATCGGTTTTATTGAAAATTCTATCGCACTTGAGATTTGGGTTTATGGCCATACATATAAACATGACCGTGAATTTATCTTTTTTATCATTCTTCCATTTGTTTAACTGTGTAAATTTTCGAGTTCACCTTACTTCGCATTTTACTATTGTTATCGACATCCGAAATATGAAACTTCCAGGTTTATGGTTCGTCAAAGTAGAAGAAAGAAATCTGTTATTGCTTTTCATTGGAGCGTTTCTTTATCAGATCGGCGCTCAGTCTAGTGGCATCCCTGTCTTGCTTATAGTCTTGCTTGACTTGACCCTACAATATTGTTCTTGAGACAAATGTCACATATATACACATTTTCTTGTATACATAAATATCGTTTTTTGAAAGAAATTCGTTATGAATGCACCGACACGCAATCCCCGTTACAACTTTGAATTGCTTTCAAAGAAAAGCAGGCAGACAGATTGTGAAAAATTCTTTATCACAATATATTTTATCTAGACTTTTTGTTAAATAAAATCTGCTTTGAATCCTCTAAGGGGAATAGGGGAAAAGGCTCATTACCTGCCGGAAATTTTCTCCTAGAAACTCGTGCCTGCGTCAAATGAGTCTGTGCCGGAAAGTTACAGCTTATTGTCCTACCTGTTAACATGTAAATTTTCTAATACACTAACAGATGGTTTACGTAAAATATTTCCAAAGATAATTGATTTGCTTCATCGAGACTACCGTCAAATAGATGTGAAGTTCAGGGATTCACGGCAAAAAGAGAACGAGGAGGAATATTTGAATAAGAAACTTCAGTTTTGTGGTTCTGATATTCTTAACTGAAACATTCATCAACACACATATCTACATAAAGTAATTTCTTTTTTTTTTGTTTTGGATGCAAATTTAAAACAGTTACACTGCTTGCCACGGAACCCTCTTAATTAAATACATCCCGTGGGGATGCTTTCAATGTTGCTATTCTGCAATATTTTGCAAAGAAAACTTTCTCTTTACACGCTACATCAATTGTAGTAAAAGAGTACATTAAGTTTGTGCGGGTGTATGTAAAAGGACGACAGATAGACCGATCCTTAGTTGGGCCAATCAATTTAGAAAGTAATTCTGAATCGAAACTTGTCTGTATTTTGTTTTTGTTACAGTCAAGTTTTGAAACTGTTTCTATAAATGCTTTGAGGAACGGACTTTTAAGAAACAAAGGACCGCTGCTTTTATGCACTATTGTAACGTAAATCGTCGTTTATTCACAATTTTTGGGAGACTTACAGGGACTTACATTTACAAAGCTTTAACTCTCGTTCTGATCATGTCCGCTCTAATATTGCAACTCAACACCACAAATATTCTGCTTATGCCTTTTACAAGCAAGTTACCATAACCTAAATTCATCGCGACATTTTTAATTCGTTAATCCGGTTTTCCGCTAAATTTTCCGCCAGCTACATGACGCAGGAGACGCGTCATGAATTTGCACATGATTTTCCCCATTCTTTAGAGTTTTCATGAAACCTCAATTTTTTGAACTCAAAATTTTGATCTGATTAGGTTCAATGCAAGTTATAGTTGTCTCTGGTGTAGCTAACATGATTGTGGGCGACTTATACCCATTTTCCGAGGGAATCCGGTAGCACTCGTTATATGTTAAGATTTGGTTTAAAATCTACATTTTTTAGGCACCCTGGTACCACCAGTAACAAACGCAAAGGACGAGCTAAAAGAGCGTGTCTCCTGTACTTCTATGCAAGTCGAGAACTTTTATTAGGACAAGACAATAAAATATGCAAATCAACAACAGAAAGCCGTTTCTCATACATTCTCTTACGGGCACTTGTGTAAGGGCTTTGACAAACAGATTCAGTCAACACTTTTTGTTGTTACTATTTTTATACAACTCTTAAAGTTTAATAACATGTAGCAAATTTGGTGGTATTTCCTTTTGTTGTTGTTGTTCTTTTTTGGAAAAACTTTATTATCGAACTTCTAAAGAAAATTAAAGAAATGTGTAAAACTTACGCGATATAATACATAGCCAAGCCTGACTGAAAGATGCACATACTTAGACATTATAAACTATGAACACAAAATACTGTTTTCTTTAACTTGGTTCTCTCCTTTTCTCGAGGAGTTATATAAAAATTCAAGTCTCTGTGCAGCGTTTCAAAGAAAATTTGTTATACGAGGAACGAGGCACCATATGATGAGCAAGTAAGACGGAGGCAAAGAACTTGATGTATATTTTTTTTTTGAAAAATTTTACTTGTAAAAGTTTTCCTCTTCTTTTTATTATTAATGTGGTATAGAATCTTTTTTATATATATTTGAAATTTTTAACAAATGCCGCGAAAACATATTTCAACCATAGAAATAATAGTTTTTCCTAAGCTTTTTTAGTTCCAATATAGTTAATAACCTCGTAAAATCTCTTTAGATTATTTTGTGGAAATTCTGTTCATAGTTAAAAATATACTTGGTTCTCTTTTTACACGATAGATATGTTTCCAAAAAATTCGTTGAAAAAAAAAAATGGAAAAATAGTAGATTGCTTCCAGACCTAAGAAAGCGACCGAGCTGAAGCTTCTTAGAGCTCACTTAAAAAATTCGTTTTAGAGTTCACTTAAAAATTTTTTATTCGTGCTTTAGCGTTCTAATCCATTACCACTAGGTTTACGGACGTTTCTTACACACCTTTCTCTACGAACACATGTCAATTTGACGCATGAACGAATATATACAACAACACTTCGAAAGCCCTTTCTGGATAATTTTGATCCAGTACACGTGCGTGTATAAGATCCATGCGTTTATTGCCACTAAATCTAAAATGCTGAAGAACCCTTGGACAGGCCATCGAAAAGATGCTTCTTTTCTAGTTGCGAGTTTGCGGGTTATTTAGTCTACTAAGTCGACTCCAAACTTTGTCTCATTGTAATATGCTATTGTTTTTAGGATATGGTTTTCATTGTCTTTTATTGTTACAAAAGTATGCTTAGTACTTAGTGGCAGCATCTTCAGATTTAACTTACTTTTATATATTCATTTTATCTTTCTTGATTTTTGCTGGCTTTCGAAATTCTCCCTTGTTTTCTCGAATAGTTCCAACTAAACTGGTTCTTTTGTAATTTTCCTTATAAAATTCGAAATGCGTCGAAAGGACGCGTCCCGTAGAGTTAAAAATATAAAAACAAAAAAATATTTTGAAAAACCAAACTAAGTTCCACCACTCATATAGGCAAATAACCGGCATAATCTAACTAAATTGTGGAAAATATAACACGAAGTTAAAAAGCATATGTGAGAGGAGTGAGAATGGAAAAATTCATAGAAACATAACAAAAAAAGAAATTGATCGGAAAAATTCATTAAAAATATTTATGAAAAAAATTCATAGAATATTGAAAATCGTGTTAAAAAAAAACAATTCGTGTAAAAAATGAATTATTTTTTCTTTTTAATTCGTATTAAATCAAATTTCGCAGAAAGAGGATTAGGTGTGCATTATAAGGCGTGTAACTTTACCCATGATCTGCTGTTGTTTCTATTTTCACTTGCACGTAAAAGAGGAGAAAACATAAACAAAGAAAGGAATAATAATAGAACACACAAACAAACAAGCTAAATTATGAGTCTTTTATGCTAACCTACAGGTTGCTAACTAGATTTCAGGTATTTTTAGATCTTAAGGTATTACGTACAAACCTATAACCATTAATTCTTAATATTATTAGTGCCTACAGTGCATCATAAAGACACAAATAAACAATTGGCAGAAATTATGAAAAAATCTATTTATAGACCGGCTAAGTCCTAAAGCCCTACTTAACAAACATGTAATTGAATACCACTTGTGAAAAGAAGTGCGTGTGTTAATTTAATGCAGACGCTCGCAATAAAATCCGTTCAATGCAGTTGTTAAGTGAAACCGAAGCCGAAATAGCTAGCAGGCGTAAAGGCACAAATCTCCTGCGGTTACACCAACTTCCAGATAAGTAAATATAAAGTTACAGCATGAAGAAGGGGCTTGAGGAAAAGAATAAACAAACATGCGCACGCGTTAAAGTGTTAAACTACTCAGCACGTTTGTGGTCTTGCAATCAGTTGGAATATTTGTAAACATTTATTTTGTAACGACCAACGGCTATAAAGGCATCTCTAGTGTTTGAGAAATCTTGTAAACACATTTGTCTCTTGCAGCCAACGACGGAAAAGGCAACAGTATCACAAGTGGTACAATAGTGGCACCACAATAGTGGTTACTTTGCTCGGTATTGAAACACATAGGCGATCTGTTTTTTCATCTCGTTTGTAAAAAGTTGAAATATGCTTTAGATCGTTCTAAACGTTTATCTCTTCTTCTATATGTACTTTGGTGGTTTTTGTCTGTCCATCAGTGCTGTTTTGATTATCAACTTGTCTCCATGTCTGTTGCTCAATTTGACCATTCCTTCGTTCGCCCATATGTCTTTTTTGCCCGCTTGTTCTTGTCCGCCCATATATCCTTCCACTTACACTTCCACTTACACGCCAATACGTCTGTTTATCGGTCTGCTTCTCTTAACCAGCTCTCCGCCTGTGTGTCTTTAATGTTCGTCGGTCCACATGTGTATCTTAAAATTCACACTTTTATTCCATCTCCTTCCTTCACCCGATTTCCTTACCTGCTCGTACATTTTGTGCCTTCTTCCGTTTGTATGTATACGTATATATATTTTCGTTAGTTCACTGGTCCAACCCCTTGCATATTAATCTGATGCCCCGTGAGTTTCTCAATATGTCCATTCATCAATGCCCCCATATGTTCAGTCGATGATTCACACTGGTGTCCACTAGTTTACCGCTTCCTTTGTCCATCCACTGATTCTTCAATTTGTCTGTTTCTCTCCGCCTATCAGTTTATCTATCTCCTTGCTTTTCTGTTTTTGTTGCCGAGGTTTTGTTCGTCTGTCTTTCTTATTCTGTCGGTTCAGTCATCGTCTTGTTTGTAGTACAGCTTGACCGTCTATTCTTGAGTTCGCTTACCCGTCTAACTATTTGCTTCTCGCCTCCTTTGTCTCCTCTGTTCAGCGGTCTACGTTTATTCATTAATCTTTCCATTCGCCTTTTTACTCATTCATTAATTAGTTAATCAGGTTGGATGTTCAATCGTCCATCCATCCATCAATTCATTCATATTTTTCTTGACAACCTTGGCAGTTGGTCTTTTTAGAAAATTTTACACACAGAGATTCAAACAAATCTTTCTACACTGCCTAAACTTGCTGCAAAGAACTCAAAAAGAAGATTATATTTTGCCCCGATGGAATCCATTATACCTATCGCCGTTATCCAAAGGCTTACTAAAAAAACACTCATTGTACGTTTCCTATGGTTTCCTACGGTTACAAAACTCTCAACCGAAACGCCCATCGCATACGTCTTATTTAGGCATAAAAAAAAATTAATTTATGATGCTCTATAAAATTGAGTGAGCATGGCTCATTCATTTCATTTTTGTGCAGGTAGTGCAACGTCGCCCATAGAATATATGTTCGCATTTTTGTAAATTTACCTCCTGTAATTTATGAGTAATGAGCAATAAACCAATACTTTATTCCTTTTTGAAAAATAGAAGTGTCTTTACTTTACGTAGTGCTTCGATCGATTTGATCTGTTTCCAATACCAACCTACGTGCCAGAACTACCACTGTTTCTGCCAAATTTGTAGCCGATGGCTTAATTTTTGTAGCCAGGGGAGTGTTTACAACACACATGCCAAAGACATACAGACGCCTGACGGAAATGCTTAAAAAAGAATGCCATCAGGCTTTATGCTGATCAAGAATATATCCCCTCCCTTCCCTCTGGGCGTTGCAAACATTTTGACAAATTTAATATATCCCTCATCCTTCTGTGATTGGTACAAAAGTTGTTGATTTATGTACGAAATATACATTAGCCCCTACGGATTTGGTGTAGTGCCTACAGGTAAGAAAAAATCTCATTCACCCAAGAATTCTTCGTATTCAATATATACTTTAACGCATATGTAGTTCCCCCACTTGTTTATTACTTATGCCAACATTTTGTAGTCTCCATCAAGTTTATTATTGTTGCTGTTTGTTGTGCAAGCTTTGCTGCTAACAAATTGATCCGCTTGTACCGGTCTTGAACTTTGTTGTCTGGGCTCTTGTTACCTTTCGTGCCTAATCGTTTTCAATCAGTAACATGAGTATATAGAATTTCTTCTTCTTTTTTTGATTGTGTAGGTTGATTAAGTTTTAGTTAAAGACTCCTGCCAAAGATGCTGATGAACTTTAGTACAAATGAAGATATATTTCTCATATGTTGATTACCTTAGAGTTTAATTGGTTATGAAATGTTTTTTTTCCTTTTTTTTTTTTATTGAAATATTGGCTTCATTAACAATCCTTTTTAGTAGATATATGAGAAAATAAGTAAATTCTTTTCGTTTTTTCCTATTTTTTCTATTGTTACAAATTGTTATCTATCTAAACTCAGTTCTGATTATTTTCTTTTGGAATGTTAGAAATTCCAATTAGGAAAATTACAATTGTAGAGAAAAAAAGAGATTTCAACGAAAAATGCAAAGGAAAATCGTAAAATACTTATGAAAATAAAAACCATACGCAACTTTTTCTTTAATGTTAAGAAACAAAAAAAAAAGGAAAACAACGACAATAGCTATAATATATGAAAAGAAATTTGAAATAAAAGTCAAAAGGATATAAAACATACGAGAAAAACTTTTATATGAAAAGCAGACCTTTTATTGCTTATGATGAATGATTACACTATCACTGATAAATTCTTAAAAAATTCGTGCAACGCACTCTGTACAGAATGTGTGATATTTTTTGTATAATGGATTATCCCGGGTTTTTTTAAGTTTCCCTAACTGTTTAGTGAGATAACCCACGTGTTGGTCCAATATCATCATAGTTTGCTAATTTAAATGCATCGAAAGACACGACATTTTTGTTTCTTTTTCGATTTGTAGGACGTTAACGTGTATAAAGGTTATTTGATCAGTAGATACCTAACTTGAATATTTTGTTGTTCCCCAAAACTATTTAAAAATTAGTCCTCCGTATTTATTCAATTTGTTTTTTGTAATAGAACCAATCACTCAAGGGATGCCCGCCATACGTGTAATACGATTACTGTCAGAAAGCGAAGAGAAAAAATAGAAAGATAGAGAGAAATGGGCAGATGGTGACCGTAGCCTAGCGGATGTGCGCTTAATCGGTAAGTG
Source organism: Glossina austeni (assembly GCA_000688735.1). Classification (NCBI taxonomy): domain Eukaryota; kingdom Metazoa; phylum Arthropoda; class Insecta; order Diptera; family Glossinidae; genus Glossina; species Glossina austeni. The sequence goes on along the minus strand of KK502435.1, from coordinate 827,836 downwards.
TTATTCCTTTACCGACGTTATCGCTTTCGCTTCTAATTGAAACAGGGGAAATAAAATCACCGTATCTGGTATAAACATATATACAGCTTTGCCTTTAGTTGACACTTTAAGAGAAATAAAGTTAAAGCAAAGACGACATTAGATGCCAAATAACGAATGCTTTGATTTTGTTTTTTTGTGTCAGGGGACACAATTCGTCAAATATCTCAAAAATTACGATCTATAGCTTCAACGCAAATTCACATTGATAGACGCTACACGAGCAGACAGACGGACACACAGTCTTAAATCAATTCAGAAAATAATTCCGAATCGATCGGTATAATAAAAAGTAGGTCTATCTTAAGCCTTTCTGCGTATTGCATTCATCTGCATAAACTCAATATACCCCGCGGTGTAGGGTATACAAGCGGTGTAGGGTACAGTTAACACTAGGGAGTTTGCAAGTAGATCTACGCTAACATATATAGATTATTTCATCATGAAAAGCAAGGCCTTGTATGGAGAGAAAGTCTAGTTTCTAGTTTCCTATGACGGAAACTGTAAAACAATGAAATTTCTGGGAACTAAACTGAGTTCACTAAATTTGGATTCTGCCATGTGATTTTTTGCATCCACCGACATGCGGGTTTTCATGGAAAGTATGCCTTTGTATGAGAAGAATATGTCATTTTTGGCAAATTATTAGCAAAATGGGCGAATGACTGACTGTATTAGGTGAGTTGATTTAAGGTATCAAATAATTTTGTCCGGCTATAATTTCCTTACGTGTTTTTAGTAATTTTGCTAAAAATATTATTATTTAATTTATAAATTCATACCATTGGATTTTAAAAGGAAAAGGGCTGTGGGTGTAAACTTAAGCTCTTATTCTATATTTTTAGCGTTGTAAAATGCATAGTTATTTACGTGGTCGCAATAAGATTCACAAAATCACAAATAAGCTTAAATTTGTATTAATTTCTCATTATTTATTGTTTATTATCTTATTCTTTTATATATCAAGAAGAGCGAATTGTCAAAATTAGACACTTATTGCTTTAAATGCTGTTCTCAAGTAAACAGATTTAATGAAACACTGACATCACCATCACTGTAAACGTCACATAACTCTCTTTTTTCAACTCAGTTCGCGCTTCCTTTTCGATAAGATCGGTTGTTAATTATTTTGGTACTGTTGAAATTATCGCAAATATTCGGTGTGCTATCCTTTATTTAAAAGTCTTCTCATAAAATTGTTAAGTAAATGATTAATTGTCAGATCGTTATCAAAAACATAAAAATAATATCATAGTTTTTGTGAAAAAATATAAAATATTAAAAAGATAGAGTCGCCAATCGCAAAATATCGTGTATGTGCAAGCACTTGTGTTTTCTTTTCTTTTTCTCGCTTGTTAAAAAAAGAGTAATAAGTGTTTTAAGTAAGCATTTGTGAGCTCGTTAACAGTTGATTAAAGTGCAGTAGTAGGGAGGTTTAAATTTAGAAGAGAGCAAACAATAGCGAATAACTCTTGTAATGTGCATTGAACAGCATACAATTATGTAAACAAATGTTAATGAATTGGAAGGAAATTTTCACAACACACCTACAGGAATTTACAACACTGAGTTAAGACTAAAGATAGCTAAGAGTAACAGCGAGACGTAATATAATTGTATTATGAAAAAGTATATTAGAATCTGCACAATGCGTGGGTGGATTGCTTTCTCCCTGATTTTTATACCCTGCTTCATTTGTTTTATAAGTATATATTAAGTTTGTGCCGATGTACGCAAAACCGAGAAGAGGTAGATTCACCTTTTATTATACCGATCGTCTGTCCGTCTTGTTTTTTGTGTTCAACCTAGAACACGCAGTTTTCAAGATATTGTGATGAAACTTGGTACATCGACATATTTTGGTCCAACAGCGAACACTGTTGAAAATGGTTCGGATTGGAATACTTTTCGACCATCTGCACTATGAGGCTTTATTTCGAAAAATCATTACGTGAACAATTCTATTAAGTGCAGTGATGTAGGGATTTAATGGTGGATGTATCCCGCTATAGAGTTTTTCCTTTTTCTCTTGTTACTTTCCTCTGTGCAGCGTTATACACGAATTGCTTTATGTCTTGACTATTAACTTTTATTGGTATTCGACTCAATTCATCAACAATATCCAGTTAACAACTTTGAAAGCTAGGTAACGTTCCAATTTAATCATTTATTGGCCGCGTATTTATCACATCAGTTAGCACATAGGTCGGCAACCTTTTTTGGCCGTGGATCAAAATCAACCAAAATGTGAGTATTAAAGAAACGTTTGGGTCAGAGATATTTTCGTACTAAAACAGTTCTTTTTAGTAAATTATGCGATATATTTTATTAAGAATATATTTACGAACATAGTTGAATGAACTGTGTTTATCTCTCTCTATCGCTCTCTTCGATATCAATGGTTCCCTGATGTTCAAGTTGTGACATCAATTTAGTTAAGTGTTGTTTATAGTTAGCCGTTTCAAGGCGAGTATAAGCATCTGAATTTTCAGTAGTTAACCTTTTACTGCTCTTGCTTAATATAAAGTTGATTTGTGAAATTAATAGCTCAAATTTATAAGTTGAGCCGAATGTGGCCAAATTTTTTTCAAAGAAGAAAACTTCGTAGGAGGTGATGCCCGACATGTTGACATCATGAGAAGATGATTATCTTCTGTTTTTTTCAAATCTTTCCGTAATTTCTTAATTTTTTTTAATTTCTCTTCTTAATTCTTAATTTTATCGATCCATAACGTTGAACTTTTAAAATCAGGCGTTTTTAAACTAATATTTTCAATTTTTAGATATAGAAAATGCGGCACGTTTAATGCATTTTCTTCTATTTTCTCGGGCTTTTATTTTTAGAACTTTGAAATCAACTTTCATATTCACTTTCAATCACGAAAATACAACTTTCGAATATATTTAGATTGCCTTCGTCGACATTTTCGTATTCCCTTTGCAACAAGGGAAAGAACTGAAATTTTTTAGTTTTTATGTTACTTTCAAATAATGTTAATTTTGAAGTAAAAGTCTTCCATTCTTTATACATTTTCAAAATTGGAGTCGTACGTAGAAATCTTTATAAGGGTTCATTATGTCTGTTAAGAATAAAAGACTTAAAAGCCATTGTTAAAAGCCATTGAGTTCGAGATCATTGTCAACGTTTTCGTGAAGAAATATTTGTATATCATCAAAGCACTCTGCAGATCTATTAAGAACTTTGCTTCGTCTTAGCCGTCGTATTCCAGAATGTAACAAATCTCTATTTTTTAATTCAATTTTCTCCAAAAAGCTTTAAAGCGCCTGTGTATTAATGATGATCGCGCTATTATCATATTTACGATCTTAACAACTTTTTCCATTACATCCTTAAGTGTATACGATCCACGGTAATCGAACTAAAGTGTTGCTCTCAACTTTGTCCAATCTCAAAATGTTTTCTTCTTGTGTGTGTTTTATAATTTATTTTTATATATTATATTCGACCTCCGGAACTAAAGTGGGCCACTTGAAATTATCGAATGGGTTATTCCGTGATCCGCGTGTCATAGGTTGCCGACCCCTGAGTCAGCAACTATCCTCTGACCGGTATATTCATAACTTAATTGTGCACATTTTTTCAAAATTATTTTATTATTCGTGGCTTTACCGAGGCAAGCAATAGGAAACTTATTTATTGTCAAATAAATAGGAAAAAAAAATTTTTGTCATCAATTCCTTTAATGGCTTAGATTGTTTGATTCATTGCGTGTATGTGTGTGCCTTGTTTTTATTAAAAAATAACAAAAATAGGAAAAAAAAATTCTTTACACCATTTTAACCAAAGTTATTGTTTTAATTTTAATAAAAGTTATACAAACAATCTGGAAAAAAGTGACCAACACACGCACACAGTTCAGTTCACATGATTGCAGTTATAAACTGTTACGACCATTAAATGCATAACACTTTATAATTTCACAGACCAATGAGTTGGTATTTGTGGCACCTTGGTTAAAAATTGAAAAAAAAACAAAACTCTTAAACAAGTAAAAAAATAAATAAAAAATAATAAACAATAATTTAATATGATTATACGTTTATATACGTGAGAGAGGATCAAAATAAAATATTACCGCTTAATTTTTTAACTTTGGCCTCAAAATTGCACTTGGCCATGAGGAAATAAATTTTTATATCGTTTTCCTAGTCATTTTTATGATTCATTACAAATTATTTGAAATCAACCCGCAACTCTATTAATGATTTAATAAAATTTATTGAACTGGGCTCGTTTTTATACCCGCCAGCACAGTATGAGGATAGACTGATTGTGGGATTTCGTTTGTAACAACGATTAATATTCTCCAGAGATGTCACAAAATTTCAAGTCGTTATGTTTTTATATACATATGTTTATCACGCAAATTGTCGTAAGTTTTCATAAACTGTAGATTTGTTGGTTCAACCGTTTTTAGCTTTACTAGTTTCTGTGGAAGCTTTTAAAAGCTAACTTGAGTTCAGATGCATTTTATACATATATACACTTGTCCATCCGTCCTTCCCTCCGTCCATGTTGAAACTTTTTAAAAAAATCAGGCCTGTGGTTTAAACTTGTTTAGCCAGGTATGTCTGTCTATCCTAAAAAACTCTGCTATTGGGAATCTCAAAAGCTACAATAAATTCGAAGTCACTTTTGCTCACTCATTCCTCCGTCTATCTGTTTATTTGTTTGTCAATCCTTTGAAAGTTCCAAAATTTGGCATTAATTCAAAGTCAACCTAGGCAGGCCTATCTACATTGGCACGCTCGCCTTACTCTCTTACCATGTCTAGTTATAATCCCTTTCTATTAAATTTGACACTGAAAGCTGACGCGCCTTTGTTCACATAATTTTTGAAAAAAAAGATTCAGTGTAAAAATTATACCGAAAGGTTGACTAGTATACGCAAAATTCATAAACAAAATTTGTCGAGAGTATTATGGATTTGCTTAAGATGGAGTGCATTCAAGAGTATTCAAGATTCGCATAAATGTGAATATTTGGCCTCAAAACTCACGAACATAAGATATTTTTGCTTATAAAAGCAGAAAACGTGTTTCCATTTTATTGTTTTTTTTATTTTTTGTATAAAAAATGTTAACATTTAATTGGAACGCAACACGCAATCATATAACACCAAAAAAAGAAGAATGTAGATGTTTATGAAAATTCTCGTAAATGTTAATTAAAGTGAAAATATATGAACGGAAAAAGTTTGCTTACTAAAGGAAGAAAAACCAAAAACGCTTTTTATGTAAAGATGAAAATTTTATTTTATGCAAAGGATAGGATATGTTAGGATTTCGTTCATAGTAATTATAGAGAAAACTTTTATTTGTATTTGTTACGCTTTTTTTTTTTGGCAACATTTTGTTGAATTCTGTTTATGGTATAAAATATCCTGATTTATATTTCAAATAAGTTTCAATTGATTATAACTCAGCGATCGTCTGTAGTTGATTTCTTTTTTTCTTAAAAAAATTAACAGTCAGTGGACTAGTATTTCGATGTTGTTTGCTATTTTGTATCACTCACGATATACTAAAACTTTGAACTAACTGTCATTGCTTTCCAAGAAGTAGCGCAACGAGTACGGTAGCGTGCCATTTCTGCACCTCAAAGTATTACCTTTAAGGCTTTACGTTTCGGTATAAACTCCCCGACAAAAGTACCATTTACGAGAGGCATGACTTTTTCTGCTTAGCTCAAAAGATAACACGCTACCTTGAAGGTTAAACGGACCAATAATGTCAACTATAAAGCAGAATATTCATTGCGTCTCTTTGGGATGCAAATACGTCGGAAGATACCAATACGTCAAAAGTAATGATATCGTGATTTTTCCGCTTCATGGCATTCGACTTCTTGCCGCACACTTTACCCAAGAAACTTTCGCAGCGCTGAACTGGAATATGCTGCCATCTTACTATGTTAACTAGACATTGCTACTACTGATAAGCATTGATTTCGAGGCATAACTTATTCTATATTCAAGTATGACATACATTCTTACCACGATATTCAAAAAATGGATCTTCATGTGCATAACTGCAAATTGCCTGAAACGTGGCAGAATCGGTGGCTAACGCCCAGGACTGGTTAGGGGCATGGCAGATCGGGGCAATACTTAAGCATTTTGTGTTTTTTTTTTCTAGAAACAAATGTAAAATTTTATTAAGAAATTGGCAAAGGCTTTCACTTTCTTACTTCCTTCAATTTTACTTGGATTCGCTTTATTTTTTCTTTCATTCTTGATTTGCAAATCTACTACATATATATATTGGCTTGTATATGTCATCATTCGTATCTTTATTAATTGTTTCGATTTTGAGATTTCTCGTAGCAGATAAGAGACGTAAATGCATCGAATGCACAGTTCATCTCTTAAAGTCTTCAGAGAAAGGCTGAAAGCAGTTGGTGAAGTATAGGTAAATAGAATGATAGGAAACACCAAACCCATCCTGGTTCATAGCGTTTACATTTCATAATCGACCCATTTCTCGTCTCCGATTTCGATTTTCGGATTAGTGAAACACTAATAAGTTTTGAAAATTTATATATAGAAAAATTTTTGCTTCACATACTCTTCTTATCAAGTTTATTCAAAGGAGCTGAAGTGAAGAAATCTTTTCAAATAATTTCCTTAATAAAGTTTGCGGGAGTCTTGGGGTCGGGATATAAAAGAATTATTTGTAGATACAATTAAAACTACTTGATGTCTAAGGATCAGAATATAAATGAACTATTTCTAGATACAATTAAAATCTGTTGATGTGCTGACACCCGTCCAGTCTCTTACATACGGTCATTATACGTCTTGAAGCTATACACTTTAGCCTATAGTTTTATAGCTACAATACTAATAATAAATTCGAATGGAAGCAAAATTCAATCCTTGTTATAATCAGGTACCTGCAATGCAACAACAACGCCTTGTCTATGCTCTCTCAACTGTTTCTTGAAAAGGTTTTTTTTTTTTTTTTAAGATTAAAGCGTTTTAAGAATAAATTCCTTGAGAATTTGGCGAAAATTCAAACCAAATATTCAGCTCTTACGGAGGGACTTGATTAATGGCGTTTCTTTTGCGAAATTTTGATAATTAATCCTTTCGATTATAATTTTCATCAAATTGCTTTTCTCTTCTAATATCAAATAGTAATTTATGAATATCCATACAAGCGATAAATTTCCAAAGACGGGAAATTCCTTTTCTTGCGCAAATATTTGGTTTTTGTTTTTTTTTTTCTTCTATTTTTAATTTTTGCTTTGACTCTGATTAACTAAAGTGAAGATTTTCTCTGGTGTGTGAATCATTACTCTTTATGAATAATGCATTTGTCGTAGCATGTCGTCGTCACCGTTAGTTGTAGCCGGTAGATGCTTTGGCAGCTAGCCACACTCATCTGCAATACTAACGTAAAGCAAAAAAAAAAAACAAAAATAATATATATAGGGACGGACTAGAATGAATATGAAATGCCCTGCGTTTCGCATTAAACTACTACTTATGGCGATAGCCCTCAGCCTACGATGACGGTATTTAGAATCGAGAGTCAATTTATTTCAATTTCAAATTGTGGTGCTTTTTGTCTATTCTGAAATCAAATTTGATATAGTAATAAGGTATCTTCATACCCACACATATTCAAATAAACTTTTAAATGCGATTTGAACCTTTATTCACGCGTCCTACAACTCTTGCCCTCTTCCCTCTCCTCCCATTTGACTCATTCGACCATACAAGCGTGACTGTCTTTTTATAAATCCAATAAGAAAACGACTCAAAAACAAGTAAAAAAAAAAAATAAATAAAAAAATAAAAATTGTTCTCTAATTTGTTACCATCTAGCAGTGCTGTGAACTGAAATGTCTGTCATTTCGAATGCTTTGCAAATGATATTCATAATGTCCGTTATATGTCATCGACTATGTTTGCTTCCGCTGCTATATAGAAGGAAGAGAAAAAAAGAAAAGAGAAAACCAACTATTGATAATAGATAAGGTGACAATGGAACGTTAAATGAAAATGAGCAAATCTAACGGGAAAATATTGTTGCATGCTGTTGCTGTTACTGCAACCGTGACTATATAGAAAATTAAAATGCTAAACGCGTTTGCTATGCAAATGGATTCAGTTTTGATGATAAAATTAGGTAACGCTTTCGTAGACAAAGTCTCTTTAAATTCAAATGTATAGTCAGTCAGAGAATTTCAGTTATTTCACTATGTGTGACATCAAAGAGTCGCTTTATCATTTCATTTAATATCAAAATAATTTCAAATGAAATTGCATTTATGTACTCATCGCCAGATGACGAGGATATAATAACTTTGCTGATAGATAGAGAGTTCAGCGCAGCAAAACGTATTGTACAGTCTAGATGTGGCCGAATTCGGCGTATGATTGCTTGATTTGTTCGCTGGATGTCTTTGAAGTGATCATGGAGTTTGACAGTAGAGAGATTAACGTGGCAAAGTTGTCAAGGTAAACTTTGTTCTGAAAGTTATTCCACTTAACCCTTTGTACTCCTAATTGTTATATCCTACACCAGTTGTCATATAGGGTGCGGACAAATGTAACACACAGAAGGGCTTAAGATAGACGAAGCTCTTATTATTTCATTCAAAAAATGATTCTGAATCGATCTAAGATTGCCTGCCGGTCAATCTACCCGTCTCTGTGTCTGTCTTTCTGATGTCTCTTCATATATTTTCGTGTGACAATTTTTGCGATATTTTGACGAAATTCAGTGCACTGATGTGCTTTGACCCGCGAGCGAACGCTATTGAAAATGGTTCGAATCGGTACACCTTTTCGGCCACTCCTCATTTTTATTTTGAAAAGCCAAATTATTCGAGAAAAGTCGCTGACTAAGAGTATTTCGACATTCTAAGTTTATATGAAAAATTTGGTTTAGCTGGGACAAGTCTTTGAACTTCTCTCATATAACCCTTCCTAAAAAAGCTGAGTCTTCATATGGCAAAAAGATGTCATGTTGAATTTTTTATGGTGAAAATTGGTTCATAATACGAAATTGATACAGAAATTAACCTTACCGAATTTAGACAAGGTAGTCCTATTTACGAGTTACCGCCGGATATAAGTACTCCCAAGAAATGTAAACCCCTACCAAAACCTATGACAAACATGTTTATGATGAAAATTTCTTGATGATAATATAATGAAGTGGACGAATTTTTAACCTTAACACTTGAAAAAACTCCAGGGTAATAACCGTACCACTGCTGTTGGTTAACTCAGAAGCAGTTGAGATATATCGATCTTTTATTGTACCGATCGATTTAGAATCAGTTTCTGAAGCTTGTCTGTCTGTCCACGTTTTATGGACTCACCTCATAGGTGGCAATTTTTGAGACATATTGATGAAATTTGGTACGAAAACGTTTCTTGGCCGAAGGACGAGCGATATTGAGAATGATTCGGGTCGGATGAGATTTTCGACTTAGTACTTGATTTTGAAAAGCCATTATATTAATAACTATATTATGCGAAGTTACGTAAGGTATTTAATGGTTGGTCGTGGCCGATTACAATGTTTTCACTTCTTCGTTACCTTAAATTTCTTAAAAGATATTTTTTTGAATAAATGCATTCGAAGAAGGGATAAGAAATCGACAAACATTTGCGCTTACTCTCTTATATTTATAACCCACCATATATTGGTTCACTTGACTACACAATGATCGTTTGCCAAGTTTAGATATTTTCTCAAAACAACTTCTACGCATATGTAGGGTGTTAAAGTAATCATTTTAAACAAACCTCCGTTATTCTCCTTTAGATATATAGTTCTATGTACGCAAAGCTAATTGTATATCATCTAAGTGTGAAAAATTAATATAAATATTAAATACACGAAATCACATTTTGTTTTTGCTTTATATGAAAATAAAATTTTTAGAAATTTTAATTTATGGAATTTTAATTAAATGTGCGATAAACTGAATTGACTATAAAATGAAAATGTGTTTTTATTTGACGTTTTTTTTTTATTTGCCATAAATAAAAATTTAATTAAAATACGTTTATCTGGCTAGATATTTACCGTAAAACACTAATAAACTGATTAAAGTTTAGAATTTAGAAAATTTAATTCTTTTTTGTTTTTTGTCATTTATAATATTTATTAAATAAATTTTAATTTATAACTAAAAAGGAAATAGGAAAGACCGCATAACTCATAATATTAACTACGAACTACATGTAAAGACTAGTCTTTTTCAAGGGTGACCTCCTAGTGCAATGAGCTTAAATGCAACGTAGTCTGCATGATGATGCTTTTGTAACATAATATAGAATAAAGAATTTCGTTGTGATTTGAAAATTGTTTCGATCGATTTTTCAAACAATTGCTTTCACTCAGATGAAAAGTCGCAAATTTCTGGGTTAGAAGAATGGTTTACATGTTGACTGGTTTTTAACGAAGCTGCTTTAACTTAAAAATAAAGTTGAGCACTTTCGGAGGTGAATTATTTTATTCAACAAGGCAGCCTATTGCCAGCCTTAACAGTTTTCGCTTAAAGACCAACGGCGGCCAACATTTTCATTAAAATGTTCGCATTAGAAAGCTATCCGGTACCTTAGAAGTAAAATTTAAAACGTCGTTATTGGCAGCTTACGGTTTACAACAGTGATCGATCTTAGCAGAAATCAAAAAATGCAAATGAACTTCAAAAACACGCTAACTGGCATGGCCGTAATTAAAAAAGATGTTAAATCTGCTTTTTCTATAAAACGTTGGCCAGAAAGTTCGCCAAATTTCAATGGGTTGTAATTTAATTTATTGGTATATAGACCCTATCGTAAATAGTCTTACAAGACAATCTCCTAATTGCATTGTGAAATCCACTATGAGAAAATCCAATCCGGCCTTACAAGTAAAGTTTAATGCCTGCCCTCAGTAGTTAGGTAGAACATCAACGTTTCCAGTGGATTGTAATCGGGACTTAGGCCTACTTTTGACACTTTCTAGTTAAACGATAATTGCTGGACTTCAGGAATACCTTATTAAATATTTGTGATGAACACCTTGTTACTGCAAGTACTGCGCAATAATAATTCGCTGTAAACTGTAGTTTTGTTTTTTGGTAAATTGTATCTGGTTCAAAGTGATAGTGAATCCTTTGCTTTTACATTAAAATTGGCCCAATTCGAATAATATTTGTTTTCATATAATTTTTTTCCCCTCTTTTTCAACATAATATGCACCATAAAGTCTAGTATTATTGTTGCGTTAAAAAAGCGAATCGTTATGGTTTTCGTTTGTTTTTTAGTGCTTTGAATTTTTTAAATAAAATTTTCACGTACATGTTGTACATATTTTTTTTCATTTTTTTTTATTCTTTTTTAGTATTCTGTATCTGCTATGTTTTTATGTTATATCATATAATAGGAAAGACTCGACAAGCGTTAAATTTGCATTGTTTTTGAAACAGACCACGCGAAACTCATATGTTATAAATACAGATATGCGTATAACATGTCCAGGTAGCATATTTGTTGTTTAGTCGTAATTTTTTTTCTGCAAAAATCTTTACAGATAAAACAATATACAAAAATGCTATAATTTTAATTGCAATTTGTTTTTACTGAATATCGTGCTGTGCCTCTTTAGATTAAAACTCAACGGAAATTTATATTTACTTTGGGACGAACCTTGAATACACAACATTTGAAGTGAGTACAACAAAAGTTATCTAAAAGTAGAACATTGAAGTGTTAATTGAGGGCGTGATAAATAGGATGATTAAGGCACTTTTGCAAAGCCCCATAATTATTAATAGCAATATTTTCATCGATTTTTGCCATTGGTTATAATTTGCGAACTATATGTTTTTAACGTGCGGCGCGAATAAAATTCTTTTCATACTTTTGATATTTGGTTACGCTAAAGCTGTCTACATTAATTGTTGCAATCGGAAGAAGAAGCCCTAAAACAAAGAAAGCAAGGGCTGTATAAATATTCTGTCCAAATTTTTAAGAAACATTTTATTTTTTCTTCAGCGAAAAAATTTAAAAACCTTGTAATCATCAAATCGGACGAACGGACGGTCATGGACTGACAATTTTACCTGAAATTAAAGAAGAAAATGTGAAAATGTAGTTATTATGAAGCTTATAGAAGCTGAGCATATTTTTCTTAACAGATAGATGGACGGACACAAATAAAACGTCTTAGAATTTCACGCTGATCAAATAAAGCGCATAATGCGTATGGACATACGTTACCCACTAATGAAATGCCACCTCCCTTTGGCAAAGGGTATACAAAAAGAAACAAATATATATATTAATTACACTGAACGCTAAGTATTGGAATAAAATACGCACTATTTCATTAATGCTATCAAAACAAAAAGAAATAATAAGTAACGGTTCAAACTGACAATCTTGGAAAAACAAATGGAAAATGCGGAACTAGGAGCTCGTTTTATGGACAGATAACGTTATATAAATACGATGCCGTAAATTAGGCACTTTTTTTCATTAACTACTATATATTTAACTAATGCTTACGAATAAATAATGAATTGCAAGCAACTTTTCTGCTTGCACCCGAAACCAGAAATTACGAATCTACTAATTTTTCCCTTATGCCATTCGGAAGAAAAACCATCAAATTATATAAATTTTTGAGCTGCGGAAGATTGTAAATGAATTTAGTTGCGCTCGAACTGGATTCTCCATTTTCGAGTCACTCTGCTGTTTGAAAGGAAATTGAGTCTTGAAGTGTAAGTTCCTCTCGTTTGATCCAGAAGTAACGAAAATGAAATGACTTACGAACTCCTTTACTTCGCTTAAAAAATATCGGAATTATTAAGAAGCTTGCAGTAAAATAATCAATGGATTCCTTTTCTTATAGTGGTACAATTTTTCCAATTTATCTTTTATACGTTATATCACTGTATGTTAAGTTTATGGCAATTTATGCAACAACGAAAATTGTCTTCCGAATTATATTTCCTCTGCTCGTCTTTGTGATGGCGTTTGCTCTTAGAACGAACACTATGGGCAATAATTTGGATCTGGCCATTGTTAGGATCATTCCCCGTGAAAAGAAAGCCCTATTTTGAATAGGTCATTATATGAAAAAATTTTCCACTTTCCTGCCACGAATCAACGAAAATGATCATGTTTGAAAATCAAAGGAATTAGAAAAGTCTAGGAAAATGGAACCATCATATAAAAGCTCATGTAAAAATTAATCCTTTATACCACAACAAGTTCAGTGTTTTGTAATGAAAATTATTCCAAACTAATAACAACTGTCACATAAAATTTACTGTGCTAAGCTTGGATTACAAAGATTCATTTTTCGCTCCTCTCCCCATATAATGGCTTTTGTGAACGGTTAGCCTTTATATGGCATAGAGTTACGAGTTTAGGTATTTTACGCCAAGGACAGGCAAAAAGTTATGGCAAGCGAATTGTTAGCTAACGAGTTTGTCCGACTATGAGATTTTAAATGTCTCATGTTTTTATACCCTACACCACTTGTGGTACAAGCATATATTACGTTTGTTGCGGATTTATGCAACTCACAGAAGGGCTTGACATTGACCTCCTTCTTGTTCTGCCGACGGATTAAGCTTTTCTGTGCGTCTGTCTGTCTGTCTGTCTGTCGTTTTCTTCTTGTATAGCTCGCAATTTTTCACATATTTTCATAAAGTTTCTAACACCGACGTGTTTTGGCCCAAGAGCAAATGCTATTGAAAATCATTCGGATCGAACCATAGTTTCAATCATTCAGTTCAATGGTTTTAACTTGTTACGAATAAATAAAGGATTTTCATAGTTTTATTACTTTAAACTAGAAGTGCGTTCATTTTAGTCAAGCAGAGGTAGATAAAGAATATTGAATGCCTACGCGAACAGACTCGCCGCACACGCCAGCATCCCTTATTACATAGGCTTTTCTATTCCTTTTTTGTGTGCTGTTCTTAAGTTTACCGTCTTTTCCAGTTATCTCAAGTGAGTTAGTTAGCTTTTCAAAAAATGGAAAAAATAAAAATATTTTTGTTTTTCAATTTCCTTGAACTTACCTTCCGCTTTAATTGTATCCACAAAGAAATTTGTCATCACCAGCATTAATAAAAATGTTAAAAATTGAAAACACTTTGTCGTTGTAGTTTTCGATGACGTTTTAGTGTCTGTTAAAGGAAATGGCGTCACATTTGGCGCCATTTCAAACGCAGGATATTGCAAAACGTATTATTAGAAGTCTAGAGATTGCAAACACTGTAAATTCACAAGAAAAATAGAAAAAAAAGAGAAAATTCTTATATATATTTTCTAAATTACTTTTTGCAAAGAAAAAGAACAAAAAAAAAGGACGTATCTACAAACGTAGGTATACATAAATATATATGTGTTTAAAGCTTACTAAATTTCAAAACCAATTTACTTAATTAACTGATAATTGTCGCTGAACGGTTCTTTTTGTAAATTGCTTACGCATTCCGCTTGGCAGGATTTCGCCGCGTGCGAGTGTGTCTTTTTCAATCTTTTATTTTCCAGTTTTTTTTTTACTCTTCTAAATTTTAATTTCTTCTGCCACCTTTTATTCGTTATCATTTTCCATCCACCAAAAAAGCAAAAGCATATTAATTTTCTTGTCTTTCTTGTGACATTAGCAGGACAGTCCTTCGTTTATTTAATTTTTTAAATAACTCAGCTCTTTGATTATTTTTTTGGAACTTTTATACATTCTGACTGATTTTTTCTGTTGGTCCATCTAAGCGTTTATTCATGCGTCGTCATGTACGAACATTGTTTCATCCATTTACGTCTTGAACTGGCCGACCATCTGTCTATATGTTTATTTTTTCACCCGCTTTTATCCCTTCTCTGTCCATATATGTCCACATATGTCCACCGCATGAAGCCATGTGTGTTCGTGTCAACTTTTTCGCGTGTCCGCCCAAGCATTTGTCTGTATGTCTAGATGTCTGTTTGTCCATTGAACCATACGAATGTCCATCTTTTAGACCATCTATTTGCTTATCTGTCGACTTTTCCGTTCGTCCTTATGTATCATCTACACATGCACTCTTCCGGCCATGTTTCCGGCCATATGCCGTCTCTCTATCTACTTATTTGTTAGACTAACTTCACGTCTAATTGCACAAATGAATGGCTTTGCGTCAACACGACTATGTGCCTACGCGTCGTTGCGAAGCTCTCTTCCTCGCCACGTCTTCAGTCTATCCACTTTTCATATGTATGTACAACAGTCCTTTGCTGCACGCGGCCATTACCGCACCCTTCCATTTCTCTAAGAACTTGAAGCAAGCGTCTACAGACCGACAAATATTCGCTTGACTTATTCCGGTTACTTTCAAATATCTCGCACGAATGGGTATAATTGGAAAACATGTGCGAAATTTCGATAGCTTAGCCTATTAGATAAATTTCCTCGTAATTTTATAGGAATATCCTGCAGAAATGTTCCAATTAACAAATTCAACGAACTTCTTATATAAACATATACATCTGTTGAGCATCCAAGATTCGTTTTAAAAGGAACTTGATTTTACACTTCATATTTTTCCTTTCAATTTCATACGAAATCTGATTACATCAAGATCTTTTTCTTTTGCTTCCTTTTTTTCGTTAACTAAGTAAGCTAAATCATAAGCGCAGTTTATTTCAATTGTTAAGGGAGTAGTTTAAAGAGTCATTAACTTCCTCAGGATGAGTAAAAATTAAATATTGACTGGTTAGAGGGAATACAACGCTTACCTACCTTTTTGCAAAGAATTTTCACTTCATTTCTTTCATTTGCTTAATACCTTGGATATAGTCGGCCAAGCACACTTTCGAATTTACTTAAAATTTCTTCCTAAAAGTATGCGGCGTAATTCTAAAAGCTATCTCCTTAAGATTAGATTATTGTTTTTGTACAATTTATGTCTCGCATAAGCTAGGTTATGAACCTAAACATCCAACGCACATATGTATGGCTCATTTTTTCTTTCATTTCCTGTATGAAAGCAAAGGGCACTAATAAATTTGGTTCCGTATGTTTTTCTTTCACTGAAGCCGTGAAGCTATTTTCAAAGTTCCGACTGTCTGTAGGCTTGTAAAAAAGGAAATCTTTGCTACAATAGTCTAAGTAATATGTTGATGTCTGTTTGTGACCTTCTGAAGGAGATTGAAATGCACACAGAATTATATCAGAATTTCCTTAGCAATTAGGAAAACTAAGAAATCCTTTCCACATATACTCTATGCTAACCTGTCATACAATTACTAAGAATTCTGATCTGAAGGGAGGGATGAGGTTTTATTTTTGCTGACAATTTTTTACTTTTGTTTCGAATCCTTGACAAAGATTTTTTAAAAGACGCCTTAGAAACTCAGCATAACTTTTCTTATCTCCTATTGTCGGCAACGAGAGGTGTGCGTTTTTCAAATTTATATGTATTTCCTTTTAACATAGGAATAGAACTCTTTGGTAGTTTTATGCAATTATTGTTTTATATATAAATACTAACACTTCAGAGACTTCGCCATAGGATAAGGGAAGAGAACAAAATGAACAGCAAAAAGCAAAAAGAAACTAATTTTAATAAGTTAATTGTTCTGCTTGTTCATTTTCTTATGACTCTAGAGTAAAACAATTTTTCGTTTACTTATCATTTCATTTCGAAGAGTTTTTCCAACAGAGAATTTTCTTCTCTTTTTCTTTTTGCTATCCTTGTCTACATAACTACTTTACTTTACTTGTTCTTTTACTTCGTTATACTCTCACATCCTGTGGGTTTCCTGATAATCCTGTCATCACTTTTTGTGCTCGTTTGTTAGCAGAATTTATTGTATTACCGCTTTCGGTTATAAGGCCCAGTGGTTAATGCACAAGCGTTATTTCTTCTCAGACGGACAGAAGGACTGTAAAAGGAATTCGTGGCAGTTCATACCCGTAGCCAAACTGTACTCAACGTGCAGTTATTTCCCATTGTTGTTAATTTTTAACAGCTTGCTGTGCAGACAGAGTGACAATTAGTACAGCAAGTAAGCATCTATTAGAATTACTCAACAGTATAACAATTTTTCTTTAGTATTAAAAGACCTTTTGAAATATTTTTAAAGTGAAGATTTCTTTAAATGTTGATTTTCAATTAGAATTTTTGTTCACTTTCATCTTAAAAGCAAGCCATATAAAGTAATTATTTTATTGGGGAGAGTCGCTTTTAATTAATAAGAATTATTATCTTAAGTCGTGCAGGAATTTTTCATTTCTTCTTTTTTTTAAATGGGAAAAGTTGAACTTCTCCTTGAACGTATCCTTTTAAGTACGCCCTCACCTTTTAATAAGCTAAAAACCTTATACAGTCCTATTAAATTCTATTAACGTCCGACATTAGTAGAAAGGAAAACTCATTATGCGAAATTCCTTAAGATTTTCAAGAGTTGGAAAGGAAAGCTTTAGGAAATAGAAAAGAAAATACCGAACCAAAAAGAAAAAAAACCATTAAGAAAGATATATTCAACTGTGGCCGAATTTCGCATAGCCCTTACAATTAAAATCTTTGGCGTCTAATGCGCAACCATTTATGGTTGCATGAAAGTGAATGGGATGAAATTTATCTTCCAACTTTTAGTTCACTAAAAGATTTAATTCGCCACGTAGTGACGGCCACTATAATTAATGTGGAATTAATATACTTGGCTTGTCGCACTCTGCTCTTCAAATTTTTTATTTGATATCCATATCGATGGTATTGTGCTGAAAAAATTAGTCCACCAGGTAGTGGTGGGCACCATTTTTATTTTAGAATTACGCCTTTTTAGGCAGACAATACTTCTTGTTTTGAAGAATGTACAAAATAGTTTTAAACATTCTGTCTTGTTTACCTTATAGTCAATAGGCATAAAGTAAATGTAAAAAGTGTCAGGATTTTTTCATAATTTGTAAGTAGTGAGCGGAAACCTCCAAATTTTTCTGTTTTGAAAAACGGAGTTATGTTGACTTTGCGCTTTGCTATGGGCATGTGCTTTGGTCAATTTGGACCATTTTCGATACCAACGGGTGTGTAGAAACTTCCAAATATTTCTGCCAAAATTGAGGTTAATATCTTCATTTTTACGACCAGGAGAGTGTCAACAACACACGCTACACAGACGCACAGGCAGACAGACATGGCTTAATAGATTCAGAATTTCATGCTGATCAAGAATACATATATTTTATAGGGTCTGGGAAGCGTACTTTTACGTGTTGTCATCCTTCGGTGCGAAAACGAAACACGCATTAAGGCGAAACTCGGATATCCAACACTATTGTAAAGATCTTATTCTTTCATCATTATATCATTATCCGTTGTTCACGCCTGTTGTCCTATATGGTTGTTGCTATTTTCATTTGACAAGACCATAGATGAGATGCAGTGAATCATCTGTGGCTTTTTTGTATACATTCTTGCATGCGCAACGTTTCAATCAAGTTTTCAATAACAGGCCCTATACGAATAAGCAAAATAGCAAAGCTCTTCTACTCTTGCATTGTTTTTTTTTTGGTTGTATCTAAATACGCATTTTTATCTGAAACCTGAAAAATCTATAGATTAATACTTAACATGATGCTCTGCACTGGCATGTCATTCTCTTAAATTTTTGGACACATTTGGTTCAGGAACGCTTCACTGAGCACTGAAGATAGAGAAATGCGAGTAGGCTTTCAATGATCCGCGTATTTGCCGTCTGTGTCTCTGCTTCCCTGGTGTCGTAAATTATTTTGACACACACTCCGTATTGTAACTCGTAGCCAATATAACTATAGTGACTTCTCGGTCGATGAAGGCCCAATATTTACCGCGCCACCTCCCTATTTCTTTCTCTTTCTCTACATCTATTTGACCACCATCATGTTCCACGTAGAGGGGATGTCCCCTGAGTGATTAGTCATGTTAAAAAAAGAAAAAAATACTATATAGTTTCGCTCGATGTTCATTTGATGTTCGTTATTAGTATTTGATTTTGTTATGGCAATTTACGGTTTTTATATTCTACGCCACTTGTAGTACAGAGTCGATTCAGTTTGTACAATGCTTGTGATTTTAATGTCGTTGTGTTCAACCCACAGGTCGCATGCAGCGCGATAATTTGAATAAATTTGATACAAACCCACAGCGCGTTGAACCAAGAAAAAACCTTGCTTCAAAATGAATGGGAGCACATCCTTTTTTGCAACAAGGTGTGAATTGGTGTAGGGTATCTAATAATTAGCCGTAACCCATTCTTCAAATCGCTTATTCATACTTTTGGACAGCATAACTCGCACTTTCTCAGCTGTCTGGTGGCTCCACAAAATTAGCGGAAAAGAGAAAGAGATGGGGAGAGAAAAAAAGCGGGAGAGCACTTGCAAATTTTGATATATTTATACAACACAAAATCATGAGAAATTTGGAAAGAAAGCGAAGAAGAATTATAGATTAACTTAAAAAGAGAAGCAAGTTATTTGTTAAAAGAAGAAGAAAAGAAAAATTTGCATATAAAAAAGTTAATTAATATTGATGAAAAAAGAAAAAGCATTTGTTTTGTCTTTTACCTGCAGCAACGCAACATTACCTTTGAAAAAAAAAGAAAAAAGGAAATAAATAAAAAAAAAACTACCGTTTCGTGAAAGACAATTTCCAGGCTGGCATTTACACATGTCACATATTATCGTGTTGCTTACGAACGAATGATTGTCTACTGAATTGTTGTTGTTTCTGTTAGTATATATTTACATTAAAACTCTTCAGAAAAAATCCCTTTCAATCGGTAAGCATACGTAATTATTATTATTTACCCTACTTAAGGCAGCGTTCTCGAGACGATTACAGTCCAGGTAAATATACAAGTAAACGATGCTGACTGTCCAAAAGAATATAATCGAATGACTAACAGCTTATTAGTAATTTTTCTCAGGCTTAATAACTTTCGAATCCTATTGACTTTTAAAGTATGCCTGGTACGGTAAACTCGATTCAACTCGTACGTCATTGACAAAACTTAGATCAATTTTAATTCGATTTTGTAACCGTATCGTTGGCGTTACAGCATTTTGAGGTGGAATGTCTGTACAGTCTACTAATAGCTATTTAATCGTCGGATTTGATCGGCGAAGAGCAAGCAAGATATTTGCCTTTTCATTTTAAGGTTTAGAAGACGACAATTTGTTGTGATTCATTCTTTTGCTCTATCGTGTTCTCTAGTCGGTCATTTACATAATGCAAGACTTGTTTGGTAATCGTTATTGAAAGAAGGCTAACTTGTACCAACAATGCTACCGCTTTAAGGCCCAGATGCGTTTTATGCCAAAATGGTTATTAACTGTGCTTGCAAACTCTAATGCCGTCGAATTTGATTTTGGGAAGAAAGCAAGATCCAATAATCATGACACTCTTGAGCGTCACAGCAACGTAGGCTGCGCAGTGTTTATATAAAATAGGGTAACTGTTCGTAGCTAAGTCTCTTAAAAGGAATGTTTTCTATGCGCCCTCGCCTGCTTGTTCTGGAGCTGTACTCATACGCGCGTCAATACACAACCGTTACTTCTCTTTGCTCAAATAATGCTGCTCGCCTTTGCAGAAAATCGTTGCTAAAGCAAAATCATTTAATTAAAAGTCACAGAAAAGTTGAGTACTAAGATATGATTTCTACTTCAAAAACACTGCGTGGTGGGAGCAGATGATACAATTCTTAGTTTGTGCTTATTTGCTCAAAACTTGTTAAATACATCAGTAAAGGTCGCAATCCGTTTTATATAGTAACGGATGATAACTAAAAGGTATTCAAGATTCGTTCAGAATTCTCCTAAGAAGAATCCTTTTTATTGGCTTTTTTCTCGTGTGCACAATATAACTTTTATCCGCCTACGTAGGCATATATATATATATATATATATATATGTATATATGCATGTTTGTGCATATATATGAGTGTATTTATCCACTTAACGGTCAGCTGAACATTTTTCGCCAGTGCGGCATTGCATGATCTGACTTTTTATCTTGTACCATGTTACTATGGTTGATGTTGTTATTGATGTTGTTGTTGTCATGTTATATTAATGCGTTTAAATGCATTGAAATCGGGAAATGTTTTTATCGGCCATTTGCCATCTCATTACCTTGTCAGATTTTACACTTATAGTAAAATGTTATCAAATAAACACATAAGCGCATGCATATATACATACATACGCTTGTATATATGTATAAAAGTTAAAATCAAGCTAAATGACGTTCATCATTGTTGTTGTAGCAACTTTTCACAATATAAAGTGTATGAAAAAGTGAAAAAAGTGTACAAACATTGCTACGTGTACGCATGCATGCATGCATGCATGCTTGCACTATAACTGTCTGTATGCACAACATATAACGTGCATTACCTGATTCTCGTATGTACATATATATTATTATATATATATATATATATATATATATATATATCTATGTATGTATGCATGCATGCTTGCTTGCAAGTATGTAGGGTATATTAAAGCTAACAATACGAAAAGGTTCAAGATAAGTTTGTGTATACAAACATACAAACATACGAACATCTATTTGAATAGGTAGATATAGGTAAGTCCATTCCATACTAGTGCGCGCGATTGTACTGTTGTGACTGCTTGCGTTTATGTATGCACGCACACGTCGTAACATTGGTTGCATATTTTAAAAACGTCATCATTGATTGAGTTCTACAATAGCCATTCATGCGTACGTTTAATTGACGTCATGTAATGAAATTCAATTTACACGATAATATATTACACACGCATACACACACACACACACACACATGCGCGTGTAGATGCCTATAAACATAAGTACACCTACGCACAGACAATAAGCGGTAAACGAAAAAAAAGAGTAAAAATTGAAAATTCAAGGCTTTTAATATAAAGAATAACTTGGAAGAGCAATAAAAATGCGCCATATGAATGAATGAAAAACAAAAAAACAAGAAAATCTGACAACTCTCTTTTAAAGGTTATTTTATGTAGACAAGTTTTCAACTCAAGTCTTTTTAATTAGTTTTCTCTCCTCTACTTCTCATTAAAACCGTTATTAACCTTGCTGAATTTTTTTGTATCTATTCATCATCTTTCGATTAAATTTTTTTTTTACTGTTTGCAGTTTCATAATATTTAAAAAAGATCTCATGAAATCATTATTAATTTGTAAAGGAATATTTTCAACTGATAACGTACAAGAGGATAAGATGGAAAGTTCGCTTTTTTAATTCACATTAAAATATATTTTTTAGAGAAAATTTTTATTTTTTAAAATTCATTATTAATTCTAACAAGTAAGAAAACTACAGTCGTCTACGACTATATCTTTAGATTTACCGCTGTTTTCTTAAAAAAAAAGTGAAATTTCGATGCGTTTTATTCTCGAGTGGTGGGTTTCTATTTTTGTACAGATACTGTAGGATACAATAATTTTCATTGCTATATCGGTTTTGTGATATAAGTAATGAGCGGAAAAAACCCTTTTATTTGCTTTCGAAAATAAGGACGGTGTTAGGTTACGTTACGATGTGGGCTTGACCTTCGCTCGATTTGCCTCACTTTCATCATTAACTTATGTGAAAGTGCTTTCAATGTTTCTGCCAAATTAGTAGCCGATCGCTCCACTTTTGCGATCTGGAGAATGTTTCACAACAGACATTACAAGGGTAGACAAACAAACAAAGGGGCATACAGGCAGATAGAAGGGTAGAAAAACAGACAAATAGAAAGACATATAGAAGAACAGGCCAATAAGCCGAAAAGTGGGAATCCTTAAATACATTCAGCTTTTTATGCTGATCCGGAATATATACAATTTGTAGGGTCTCTGAAGGTTTCTTCTGGATGTTTCAAGTGCTTTCATTACCCTCAAGCTGCTGTTAAGAGTATAAAAAAATAATTTCAATAAATAACGGCTAATATACCAAAATCGCGTTCTCTAGCAAATAAATTTCATTCTTAGAGATGGCAGCAATCAAGTACGCATAGAAATTAATATTTTTCCCCATATTCGGGAAAGAAGAAAATAGGAAGCACTTAGTTTTTCTTTTAAGTAAGCCGTCCACTTCTTTCACGTGCTCCCCTTTTCTAGGGGTGGAATCTTGGAAAAGTTAATGCACTCCAAAGATTTGCATAGCATGCGTTCGTTACTGTTCTATCGTTTGAAAGATAACACATCACTTTTCATAAATGCTTCGAAATTCTATGCTTATTGAATTTAGTCCAAAGTTTTGATTACTATTCTCCTTCTAATGTCCGAATATGGATCCACTTTGGCCACTAGCACAACGACGCGAAAGGTTAATTGCATTCTGCTCAAAATGCCCCCAATATGCAAATACAAGACATTTTACCTCAATGGTAAATCAGTTTTGCATGAAAGCTTTGTTGTTCAGTCTTTAAGGACCCTACAAACTTGTCCCTCAGTCGTCCGATATCATATTAAATATCTGCTCAAGATTTCATGGGTATATGATTGGTTTGAAGCGTACGTCACAGAGAGGTATTGAAAACAACTATTGGCTATAGAAAAATAAAAATAACCTTCCCTATGTATCATGTTTAATTATAACCTGCCGACGATAAGGTCCCTAAAGACTGTTTTCGAAAGCCATATAACTGCAGCACAATTAGCATTTTTTTCTAGTCTTAACAGTCACACAAATCAGCCATGACATATAAATTATATAAACGATGAATACATATATCAAAGAGAAAAATTTGTTCGGAAAAAGACGGTTACGAAAAAAGTTTAACTTAATAATCAATTTAGTGAGAAACTGGACAATCGTCTATAAGGATTTTCGACAAGCTAACTAGAACGATTTGCTTGACAATGTGCGAGATATCGAGGGGACCTTGGTTTGCCGTAAGCCATCAAGAATCCATTGTTCTGCTTCCGGAAGCCGAATTGTTGGTCAGTCGCCATTTCACGATATAAAAACGCAAAATTGTGACTAATTTCTTTCAAAAATTTTTAATACATTGAAAAGATCATTGTCCAGAGTAACTTTAAACATTCAAACTTGATTATAAATCTTCGCGAAAAAAGAAGCTTTTTGTCGCAGCCACACGCAACTTTATATTATTGCATTATCTATACATTATTTCAATACCTGTAAATCTTGACTTGCTATGTAGAGCACAAAATAATATTTTACAGGCAGCTGATAGCGAAAATTGAAAGTAAAATGCTATTCAATAGGTGGTAAAATCGTTCAAAATTTGTCAAAACTTAAAAAAAAAATTGAAAAATTCCAAAAATAATTTTCGTAAGTGATCTGTTTATAACGGAAAGTCCAAACAAAAATATTCGTCTCTACGCTCGCTTTTTTTTCAAGTCTGAATACTTTTCACCTTGTCCTTGTAATTGACTTCAAATTAATTTTTCAATAGCTTAAATTGCTGTAATAACTCAACTGACGTATTACGGAGAAATCATTAATCATTAATCGCTACATATTTCAATGCTATAATAATCCGACTAACATATTCTCTTGGCTAATCTCTTGGTTAATCTTTCGCTAAACATTTTAATTTATAGGAAATGGGCTCAGTTGTTATAGTAACTAGACTAACATATTATGGAAATCTAAACCTTTAATCGTTAAATATCGAAAGTGTGCACTTAATCGTTCTTTGAAAAAGAGCGAATAGTTGATCTTTGACTGTTCTTATGTAAGGTCGTGTTGTGTTACCGGTAGTTATTGTGTAATAATTTTTCCCTTACGCCGGCATAAAATGTGTATCTATTGAAAAGGTTTCGTTTGGTATTTAAAACGAAACTTTTCGGAAATTTGTTTCAACCGGTTTATTTTAAATTTGATGAGTTAATTTTGTCTCTAATGCAATTAAATGTTCATAAATGAGTGAAATATTAAAAGTGTACATATATATATATGATAAAAATGTCTTATGTAAGCTTTTTCGATGCGCTTTTAATAAAAGACAAAACGAAGAGAAGCAAAGACATCGCGTCACAGCGCACACAATGATACATATATCAAAAGCAAAATCGTTTGATTTCAAAGAAGAGGTGAGAAACCAAAGCAACCGTATGTTCTTGTTGTTGGTTTTTTCCCTTGCGATGAGTGCTTAGAGGAGATTCTCTCTGTTCTTTCTGGTCGACTTCAATTCTTTTATTACTATGTAGGGCGAAAACAAGGAAATTATATTGCAATTTTGTCGTTTATGATTATTACAGAATAAGGAGGAAGAATTTATTTTAAAGTTGTTTTTTTTTTTAAATTTTTTCTTTAAATTTATATTTTTCTTATATATTAGCGCTTACAGCGCAGATGGTTGTTAATATCGTGGATTAGTCTGAAAACCTCAGAATGCGTGGTGTGTTATGTTTATTTTTTGGATTTTATTGCGCAAAGAATTTTAAGCGTTGATGCGGTGCAAGCTCATTTTATATATAAACATAAACATCAAAAATTAATTGTATGCAAATCTAGTTTTATATTTATCATCTATATGCACATATCTGGTTGAGCGTGTGGTTGTTTACCGTCATAATGGCCGCGTATTTACAATTCATTGCATTGGCGGTGGTGCAGGTTGCAGATTTTGGTTCATATGGATAATATAAATTAAAAACACAAGGGAAGCACTGAACGTGAGTATACACACAACACATGATATAAAATAAAATTAATTTAAAAATATATGAGCAAAAAATTTCTTTAAAACAAAATAAAATGACATGTGCTAACCTCCTTTACATACTTGTCCATGGTTTTTTACAGCCAATTTTTTATACCCAGACCATATAATCCTTGGTAACAAGTTTTCGAAATTTGATCCGACTTTTTGAAGCCTATGCCTTGAAATTAATAACTGAGTTTTCTTTCGATTTGATAACAGGTCTCTATCACTGTAGGGTAGAGACTTCCGTTTTTGTGTACCTAGGATTGAAGTTCATGCACAGTACGGCAATACGGCCTGTATTAATTTTACTCTGGAAAGCAACTTTGAGACCTCATTCAAACTTCCTATATGAATCTAGTATTTACGTCTAATCCCAGAGGATGCGAATGAGTAGTTCATTCCATTAGCTTTATGCATTCGTTTCCGATAGTCAAGCAAAATATTCCAAGAAAAATCTATTTCCGAGAATTAAGATAATTGAATTGACTCCAGATCTAGATATTTTGCTTTTATTTTCTTGTATTTCTTACTATAGGCAATTTTTTTGCAAAATTTTTGTAAAGCAAAGTAAGTTTTTCTTCCTTAAAGAGCATTTTCCACAAAAATGTTTTAAATCCGTACGTAACTCACATTAAATTTTCCTATCATTTTACCGTAAAATGTTAGTATAAGTTGTGGAAGTAAACAAATAAATTATATTTTTTTGACATGTTTACACACACATACCCAGCGAATAATCCTGGCAACATAAGCAGTGACTGACAGTCTATTTTGCTAATCGTCGATTCAGATAATGACATAGCGATAAAAGGCATAAATGAGATTAACATCCATGTTGGCATTAACATGACTTAGCTGACAAATATGGATAGTCAAGCTGGCAATGGTTAGTCATATCATATAAGGACGATGATAATGATGATGATCAGATCTACTAATGAATTTTAATTAGTCTGCGCGTTTTTAAATGCATCAACGCTAGGTAAGCGTATTCTAGCTTTACTTGATTGTCTTTAGTGCATAAAAATCCGCATCCCTTACCTTTGATATCACAAAGTATACATAATCTGGCTGGATTTAATAGAATGAATTGATGTAGTTACGTGTATCCCCTTCTATAAGGTGAAATTTGACATAACTATTTTCAATTTATGCGTAGAGCTAAAATTTGAACACAAATTGAAAAAGCTTAAGTAATATTTTTTGCTAAGTCGAAGATTTGTTGAAAGAATTTGCCGTTTTATTTTTGGTGGAAAAATTATCTTAAGTGGGCAATTGTGAGACCATCGACAGTAATTAATGAACTTATGAAGATTCCTTACTCCGAAATCCACGGGCATAATGTAATACAATAATAAACTTCAATTGTCATTTCCAGCATCCATAAAGGATGCTGGAAGCTAATAGAACAATAGTTAACTAGTTAGTTAATAGAAGTTAGGTCTTTTCATAGTGACTTATGTGACTGAGCTTTGAGTTCATTAACTTAACTCTTCTGCTGGCTTTCGGTCTTGTTTCCGGTACCTTAAAGCTATATGTTGGACGACTTTTAACTTGAAGAGACACATTTCGGAAGGTACTTATCCATTACAGAGCGGCAGCCATCTTCTCTTGTAGGTTGAAAAGAAACATAATTACATCACCAGGACAGACTGTTTACGAAGGCGTCAATTTTTATAGCTGTGTAATCGCGTTTCAGATAAAGCATGTCCATGAGTTGATAGACAAACCGAGGGCGGAGAAGCAACTAAGAGGAAGAAGAAAAGCAGAATCTCCTCGTTACAAGTTAGAGGTTACCAAGTAAGGTTACTTCATAGATGATAGATCGTCTACAGCTTTTGAGGTTCTCCTCTCTCTTTCGCAGCATATGTACGTTATAAAGTAATTCCTTAACCTTTACGCAGTCATGCGCTTTATAAAGTAGTTACCGTCATTAGTTCGTTACTCAAAAAATATATAGACTTCCCACATAAGTATCTCTCTCAATGAACCTCGTCAGCCTTCTAGAATGCCATATTGTTGAAGCCATGTCTTCAAGGCATCAAATCATTTTGCTTATAAAATGGTCGCAAGGAGGTTTAGGTTCTGAGAGCGGTAAATTCGATCCGGTAAATTCGAATCTTAATCAATACTTTTGCACTCGGTTACTACATTCACTTCCTCTCTGGTATTTGCGAATTTTATTATTTCGAAATCATCGTGTCTGACATAAACCAATATCAGATTGGTGGGCTTTGAAAAGTTGAAATCTCCAAAAAATAACATCAGTATCCTCTTCGAACTCCAACTAGCATCGTCAAAAAACTTGGGACATTTTTTAAATAATTCAGAAATGTTCTGAATGCCCTTTTAGTGTTCAATAATTAAATATTTTCAAATTTTTAATATTTCGAAAATTATTATTAAAAGAAATTAGAATAAAAGTCTTGCAAAAATGTTAGGCCGTTATGTAAAGATCCGGTGCCCGATGTTAAAGCGTCTAGTGTTCTATGATCAAGTAATAGGCTTTGATTTTCATAAACTGGAGCAAAGGTGCTGGGCATAAGTACAATATTACGAACATAACGAGCTATTATATAAAGACCTGGCATAATTTGCCCACAAACATTAGCATGAAAAGGGAAACGAATACCAGAACATAACCTCAAAAATTGTTCAAGTGAACCGCTAAGTACTGTTATTACAAAGACTCGTCACAATTTCTGGATAATTTGCAGCATTTGCTAAATCATGCACACTTTCATAAGCATTGTATCAGGTAATGCTCTTCTATTTTCTTAGAATTTAATAAAAAAAATTTTTTTCTTTATTAATGAAATTTGCTTTAATATGAAAGCAGTTAAAAGTTTTTTGTAATAAGATTTGTGTTGTTTTGCTTTTGGCGTCTAATTGAGTTAAATGTGTGTGGAGATGTAAAAGCCATAGATGGAAATGTTTGTTTTGTGCACATTTCCAATTGAGAAAATTGTCTCTTAATTTTCGGCAATTGTTACAAATGCGACGTCAAAGTTTTACTTAGGCTGAAAGCAAAACTTTATTATTTTTAATTTCAATAAGATGGAGAAGAACTGAAAGAAGAAGAGGAGAAAAAAAAAGGCGAAAAACTGAAAAGCGAAAAAAGGAAAAAGATATATTTATTAGTAGATTTGCATATCTTTGCTTCGGAGCTCTACTACTTTTTTATCTAAATTCATCTCCATTTCTTTTTAGTTAATTTTTGTGAATATTTAAACATTTTCTCTTCCCTTTGGTTTATGAAAATTTGAACGAACGAACGAACGTTTGTTTTTTCTACCTCTTGTTGGATAAACTTCTTTCTTTTCTCAAATTTGTGGAGAATGTTTCCGTTTTTCCTTTTACTTTTTTTTTTTTATTTCCCATTCTCTCGAAATTGTTAAGCCGTACTTAAAAATTCTTCTTAGTTTAGAGATGCAGGATTTCTTTGATATTTCATGTTACGTCTTTCAGTCGTATTTTACAGGCAACAACAACAAAAATGTAAGGATGGAATAAAAATAACAAATGAAAAGAAATGAAAAAAAAAAAACACGAAATTCAGATGACTTAAGACAAATTCATTTACCTATCAGGTTGAATGTTTGTTTTTATAGATGTTTATATATATATATATATATGTATGTATACATGTATGTATATATATATGTATATATATATATATGTCGAGAAGACTAACGGTAAATGCATGCATGGCGTTGTGTTCTGTTCCCTGTCTTTATATTGCCGGCAATATTTCACTTGCAATACAAAAACCTTATCTGTTTGCTACATTTCTCTTTTTCTGGCATTTGACGCATGTCGCAGCAGCCATTTTTAGTGCCATGAAAATCTACTTAGCAGTATCTCTATATATATATATATATATGTATATATGTTTGCGTGTATGAGTGCGCGTGTGACAAAGATTTGTTATTGTAAAATTTTAAGTTTTCTTCTTCTTTTCCATCTTTTCTGAACGATACAATTGCCAAGAGGGCGAATGCCTTGAATTGTTGTTTTTTTTTTTGGATGAACTTTAAGTTTTACTAATGAATTCGAGAGGAAACTTACATGCAACAAGAATGAATTAACGAAACAGAAATGTTTAAATTTTCTAAAGTTTTCTTAAATTTCATAAACTAGCTTCGAACTTTTTTGAAATAAAGAGTGATTATCGATATTTATAACTAAACTACGACTCCTCCAAATGCAGAATAAATTCATTTCGTAACGATCTTCAAATAAAAATTGAATAGATTTAGAAATTTTATTTGCTAGAAAGAACGTCTTTATAAAATCATGCTGGTTGGGACCGGATCAAGCAAAGCACATCTAATCAAGTAGAGGCGTTTAATGGCTGACTATTCAAGTTATTTCTACTGCAAAAATGTTCGAACTCTAGCTTTAGATGCAAATTTGATCCGCTTACAAGCTCTTATTAAGCTGGGCCTACAAAACAACAACAAGAAGACGTAAGCTTTTTCCCGCCTCACACACACTGAAAGTGAACATGTTTTCATAGAACTAGGCGGCAATACAATCTATTTCAGTTCGATCCTGTCTAAGATTGTGGCATATTTGTGGGGGTGCGTAAGTTGCCCTATGGAGAGCAGTGTTCACAAGATGCTCCACTCCATACCTTTCTACATAGTCTTACTTACGGAAAGCTTGAAGAAAATAGGGCAGCCTGGGAGTGGTAAGAGAATGTTCATTATGAAAGAACCTCTGACAAGGAGAATCCGTATATTCTTGCATGCTGTATGAATTTAAATGAATGAAAATGTAGTGAAGACACTTTCAAGGCGATCGATAAATTAAAGTAATAAATTGGAAATGACCCGATGCCGCTCTTAACCATTATAAATTTTACTGTACTTTTGATGTGTCTGGAAGGACTGACTATACGGTTTGCAAATGCCCTCAGATTGGAAATGAGGGGCTTGCAAACGTTTATGAATTTTAGCCTTATGTTAAAAACGAAGGAGTCTTTAAGTAGAATTTTCCATTACATGCACACCATTGGTTTCCGTTTCTCAAAATTTAAAGCTAAGCTAATTCAGATTATGGTAAGTGCCAAGATCTTCGATTATAAATGATTATCCGAATCTTTTTGAATTCCTTTACTGACATTTACTGAGCAGAAGGATAACTGAACTAAATACATTTTTTTTATATCGTTAAGCTCAACAAGAAGATATAAAATATCCCTAAAAATTATTTTTTGATGAGAAGTTTAGTAAACATTAATGACCGTAAAATGTTGTCCTGGATTAACCATTAAAATCAATTCAAAAACTAAATCCGGAGAGGAATGCCTGCGAAATATTAAGAACCTTGTAAAGCTATACAAAATTGGTTGCTGATATTTACCGATAAGTGAAGAACGTAGGGGTCACTTTGCTAGTAAAATGATCGGAACACCGAAGACGTAATATAATGACATACACAATAATTAAAACGAGAGAACATTGCGTAGGTTGGAAGAAAAAAATGCTTGAATGCCGAGTAAGAAATTAGCTGAGAAAGATGGGTTGAGATATTTTCAGCTGCATTCCATAAATCAACCAGCGCTTATCTTTCCAAGCTCAAGGGAAAACTACTTAATACACATCTATTTTTTTAAATAATTACTTCATATTTGTGATTCCTTATCAAAAAGTTAGATGAAAGAAGAAGCCGTTACACTTGGTTTTTCCGTATTGCTTAAATAAAAAATTAAAAAGGAAAAATTGTAATGTAAAATATTTATACAAAGGAATCACAGAATGGAAGTGAAAAAAGTGAACAAGAAGAAATTGCAATACAACAGGTACAGCTCATCTCTTGCAACGAGTTTTGCAATTTCCTTTTCCTATATTGCTTCGTAGTTCTTTACGTATTGCTCTTTGCATTCTTGGCTACAATAATGCAAATGATTTTCTATTGCCCTTTGTCCACAAAGCAGGCACCAATGCTTTAGTCCGACTTCAGCTTGCTTGAAAGACATGTTTTGTTATTGTTTTCATTGCGTTTGAATCGGTATTACAGATCATGATCGACTTATATCTAACCAGTTAACTGGGTCTACATGGGAAAAAGGCGGAGAGAAAGACATACATATATGATAATTCTGACATGTTATTGAAAATCAAAGAGGTCTTGACGAACAGTTTTCTTGCCGCCAAACATAATACACCGAATCGTAAATGTCCAAAGTAGGAATCCTAAAGGAACGTCTCCTTGTTACTTTTTTTCTTCCTCCTTCCTCACTTCTTTTTGACCATGCTACGAGTCTCCTGAGTTATTGATCTTATAAAAAAAAAAAGTGGTTTTGTTAAGGTATTTCTCATAAATCTTCTGATTGGCGAAAAAGAAAATTTCATCCAACATAATCACTACAATTAAAATCTGTCGACGCAGTATTTTGAATCTTTTCAAACCGTGCGAAATTGTTAATATTGAAAATGATAGAGTATTTAAAATACATTTTGCTGGTAAAATGATCTTAGCGTTAAAAATAAGGACTTAACCACAGCAATGCGACTCGTTAATGGGAAAGAAGGATAATTTCTCTTAGGAGAAAAGCTTGTACTTATTCATCTTGAAATCTTGCTAACCAACAAATGAGAAATCACACAACAAACTTGTTCATCTAAAAGTAAAGTTCCGAATTATTTGTCCCAGAAGTTCTTATGCCGCTACCAGGTGCTTCCTCATATACAATTGTTTACAACTGAAGAAGAAAAACTTGATATCTGGAAAGAAAGGAAATGCGTTTTATGTATGTTTTAAGCTCTTTTTACTGTTGTTTATGCAAAAGTCATTAAGAAGTACTTGTCATATGTTAATAATATAAAAAGTAAAAGATGAAATAGCAAATGACGAAAAGAAGCAAACAAAATCGTAATGACAGAGCTGCATCTTTTCCGCAATGACTCCATATCTCTCGGACGATGTAAAGTTTGAAGGTCTTCAATTTTTTCTTCAATTTACAAAGTTCTGCTTTTCCGAGACGCAGCTTTTCTCGCTTAATTTGAAGAATCGGAATCCTAACATCGGCTCTATGGGTCCTTGCTGATAGCTTTCTCTTCATTTGTACTCTGGTTTTTATCCTGTAGAGTTTCATTTCATTAATATTCTTTCTTTCGTTATTTTTCTTATATATTATCTGGATATATAGAAACAAAAATTTCTTGCTTCTTTCGAAGAAAAAATATTTGACTTTTCTAACATCATCTCATTTGACAAAATAAATATTTTTTCTTTTTTTTTCTACATGAAATTTTAAACTTTTACGAGTTGCAGTGAACTACGCTCGCTTAGCAGCCCTGTATTCTAAAGCACGTGCGTTTACCAACCTTGATCTGGGGATTTAGATGTTGATAAATTGCGAATGACTGCGTTTACGGTTGGTAGTTATAGTTAGTTTAAGCAACGGCTTTTGGAATTCCACTTCTTAAAGTATACTTAGACCGTTAGACTGCCATGACTGAGCCGGTTTAGAATTTGATAAACAACGTAGGTATTCTAAGGAGGGTTTTATATATATTTCTGATGTAAATAAAAGTGAGTAGATTTTCATACGAAGATTTTCATAAGAAGAAGCTCGAGTTTGCTAACATATTTTTCTCAACTCATATTTCCCTCTACATACAATGTGTAATATATAGAGTGCATGTATAATGTACAGTAGCTATAGTTATATATCAACGTTTTTCTTTACCACATTAGAGGGCTAACTGAAGTGCTGGGTGCCGTACATTGGTATAGCGCGGAGTACGAATATATTGCGATACGGAAAGTGAAGCAGATCAGTAAAAGTGGTTCTGTTATCGACCTTGTAATCTTCCTTGACAGGATTTATCGATCAACGCATTTAACTAAATCGCGGCCAAATCGTTTTGCACCTGTATTATATATTTGAGTGTTTATATAAAATATACCACAGACTACTGGCTGCAGTTGCTGAATACGGTAAGTTTTGGCACGGAATCAATAAATTCTGGTATACACTCGGAAGGGTGTCTGCAAAGTCTCCTTACTCTACATAACTGTTTGCTTTATTTGTATTCAACATTGAATTTCACAATTTCAAAGATGAAAGAAAACTGAAATAAATTTTGCGACACAACGCAATTTTCTGATGTGATTTTTTTCATATTTTTTCATAGTCTACGGCATTTGTGGTACTAGGGTACGTAACATCCAGAAGGACTTAAAATAGATCTAAATTTTATTATTACCAAAATCTCTTTCTGAATCGATCTCAGTTTGTCTGTCCGTCCGTCCCTCGTGTATTTTTATTTTCAACTTACGGGTTGTAGGTGTTGAGATAATTTGAAGAAATCTGTTACATCGACGTGTTGTGGACCAAGGACGTTTTTTGAACGCTTCATTTTGAAAAGTCGTTATATGAACAACCGTATTAGGCGAAGTGGTATTGCATAGTGGACTCTTATAATGTTTTCATTAGTTCACTAATGTAATTGTAGCGCAATTACTGGTTCTATTATTTTGATCTGTGTTCATCAGCAAATCCGAATTGTTCCGTTACTTCCGTATATTACGGACTTTTAATTCTCATTAATTATCCCTTGATTTGATTTCTGTATTAAGTATGGGAATTAAAGTTGAATACATTGAAAGTAATGAATTTAATTCTTACGCTTAATCAGAGGGCCTTGCGTCTAAGCTTTTACTTGAGCTTAGAAATGTTTAAGATATTAGTATAATTAAGTATTTTAATAAAATTACTATAGCAACCGTTGTTTACTGCGTTCTATTATGGTAATGGAAAGATTTTTATTTTGTTAGCATTTAATAATAAAACTTTGATATTTTTTCCATTTCGCAATTAAATAAATTTTATACGATTTTCAGACAAGAGAAGGAAATTTTGAAAATTTTGTATTGGGTTTAGCAAGAAAAGGCCGTGAGGCTATATTTAACGAAGAAAAGGATATTTTGTAATTCTTAGGTAAATATTTGAAAAGATTTTTAATACCCGCCCGTAACCATAAAAATGTGTTAACCACAAAGATTGTATTTTTTCTGCCAAGATTTTGATGTTTATTCGGGATTAAAATTTCATATTAACTGTAATGGCGTCGGCATTCAGCTTAATTAAATGAACGTGACTTCAAAATGGCATTTTCAGCCAATTCGTGTGGTAAAAATCTTCCCTCCGTTTGAATCTTTCCCATCGCATGTAAACGTTTAGAAACAGGTGAAAGTTTCATCTGATCTTCCGCCCAATTAGTCTTGAAATTTATTGTCTTAGAACAGTTTGGACCTCCAGGCCGTCCTTGGTCCTTAACATCGAAACCATCAATTGTAAATCGACAAACTGGATATGATGGAGCAGTATTACCGTAACATTCCAAAAATGTTTGATATGTTTCAACAGCAGATTTCTTCAAATCAAACAATAAAAGTAATGATTGTCAAAAGGGCAATTTTGAGTGCTCTGTGATTACCGCCAGTACACGTGGAGTGATTCAATAACGCTAAATGGAAAACTCTTATTTTATGTAGAGAAAGGTCATACTCATCGAATTTAATTGTTGTGTACACTGATACCATGCATTGCTTTATCATGTTCACCAATAAATGTCGCCGATTAAAATACACACAAGCACTTATTATAAATAGTTATGGGCAGACAAAGCAAAAAGTCTAATGTAATTATGCATAGAAAACGGAAAGAGTGAAATTAGAAAAAAAAAAAAGAAAAAAAGAAAACAAAAATGCATAAGAGGTAATGCGTGCCAAAAGTTAATTAATTATATGCCATTCAAAACGGCCAAAAGCACACACTTATGTCTTCTATGAAACCCGTCATTAAGTGAAATATTTTTCCGTAAGCATTTAATGAACACACTCATATAGCTCAACATTTTTTGATGGAAGAATAAAAAAAAGCATTTAAGTGACAAAAAACGCAATATGTTCATGAATGCTCGTGCACTTACTTAATTATGCACGAACATTACCATCAAAAACAACAACAAAACAAAAATTCATTAGCTATATAAAAAGCTATGGTAACCTTTTTCCCAAATGATACAAGTTTCTAGCACATGATTGCAGCATATGTGCAGCTTGTGCTTCAAAAAGTTACATTAAACAATTTTTTAAACTATAGTTTAATGATATACATGGTTAGTGAGACACTGTCCTTCGAAAAACTTAGATTGTAGAAATGCAGACTTTCGAAGGTTTTAATCCATTAATTCTGGTAAATAATTGTTAATACGATTGAAGATAGTAAGAACGTTTCCTGCGTCTTACTGAAGAGAAATAAGGATGAACGTGAAGAATTAATTTATAGCCGGTTACTGCCGGTGCTTATGGCTTTTGGAAATGAATCGCTTGCATTACATGATATTCAAGCTGTTATCGTAAACATTATTTTGATAGTAAGTCTTCCCAGCATTTTCTTCTGTGATCTGCAAGAGGGTGTCGTAAGATTTTTAAAAGTAAGTCTTCACAGTATCCGCTTATATGCTTAAAGAATAGAACTTTGTGATAATGCTCCTTACCTATAAAGTATGAGAACTTTTAATATTTTTGCCTGTTCTCTGTGTGATTTAATTATTTTTTATTTGATTTAGAAACTTTGTGCTTTTTTTGATTTTCTCTTAAGTCGGCCATTGGAAACAACTTGGAAACGTTGCAATAGTTTTCAGTTAGCTATTAGGAGGGCTTGGTAGTTTTCTTTTCGTGGTACATTAGAGGCGATTTACGCTAAAAAGTTGCTATGGGAAAATTTAATACAAGAAAAAAAAAGAATTAATTACGAGCACGTAGCTCAATAATAACTAATGAAATTTAGTTATCCCTCCATATCTAGTTTTTATTCGTGTGTCTTTTCTACTCCCCATCCTCCCGATTAGACATTTTTGTTTGGCCTTGGCCTGCGACCCCTGCGTTTGTCCAATTCTCGCTTCGTCCCCTATTTATGAATCGGCTCGCCTGTCTCTCTGTTCTTTTGATTTCTTCTTTACTCGTTTTTCTACTTATATCTGCTCATTCGCGTTTGTTTGTTATGTCGTTCATCAGCTTGTCTGCCTATGTCCGTCCACATCTTTGTCCGGCTGCCAATAGTACTGGCTGTGTGCGTTCTCTTGCATATGCATCCGTGTGTCCTTTTGTCTATCCATTTATATGCCTATGTGAGTTTACCTGTCCATCCTTGTCTGTTTAGTTTTGCCTCCGTTTATTTGCACACTTGCCGGTTAGTCAGCTTCCGTATGCTAGTTTGTGTATCCGTCTGTTTTTTTGCGCGCTTGCCCATCCGTCCATCCTTCCCCTCTCGTACGTTTACATATACACCCGCCTGTTTCTCTGGTCACTAAGCACTTCTTCTCTGCGCCCTCCTGCCTATGTCACTTTATTCGTCCTCTTATTATTTTGTTCATTTGCTCTTTTTTTGTAGCAGATTCTTCTTGTTCTTGTTGCTGACAGTGTTTCCCAGCGATATTTATGTTGCAGTATGTCAAAGAAAATTACATCCAGTAGATCTCTTTTCAGGAAAAATGCTAAGTATATTTTGTGTTCATATTAATGGTTGCCCTGACCTGCACAATTGTTGTTTGCATTTTCAATATTTTATTGCGCATTTACATTTTTCATCATGTGTCATGACTCAACTTCACTTTGCTTTGAAGTAAGCAGCAAAAGTAATTCTTTCCACGTTTGGAATTTTTTTTTTTTGAGAACGATTACGTTGTTCATACTTTGAAAGATCATTAAAACTACGTTGTGTATGTCAGTTCTTTGTGCTATATTGTGAAACCTAAAGATGATGATTTTATTGACAGGAATTACACTTTAACAAATGCATATACAGAAATAACGCCCTCTATTATGGAAACCGGTAATCACTTGTTTTGTACACCTGATTTGGCCTCAACGAGGAACCGAAGATATTTCCAATTATTTTCCTGGAATGCGAAACATTGCTTCGGTTTAAATTCAATTCAATTAATAGTTTTTTTCTGTAATCGTCTTATTACGACATGTACTGTGTAGTGTTTTTCTTTCTAATCCGTCGTATAAGTGTCAAACTAGCTTTTAAATAGTAACAATCAACAATCGGAAGAGAAAAATTCTAGTAATAAAAAATAAAAGAAAAAAAAAAAGAAAATAACAAGAAATCAATATAAAAATACCTGCATTCATGTCACATAAATTGAAGTCAATCAATTACACCGGAAAAACACAATTGTAAAGTTTTCCTATTCATTTTTTTCTATTCTGTTTCTTTTTTTTTCATTATTTCTCCTTTTTCTTTTTTTACCTCCTTTCTTTCTTCTTGGCCTTTTGATACGTTTTTGTGTTGGTCATTTTTATTGCTTGTTCACACAAAGTTTTCCCTGCTCGTTGTTTTTTTGTTGTTGTTATTCCTCTTTGGCAAAACAGCCGACAATGTCTTCTAAATGGAAGTTTAAATACGTTTTAAAAAGAAATAAGAAAACAAAGAGGGGGGAATTTTATTCGCCTAAAGATGCATATTGAAAGAGTGACTACCTACCACCTGCAGACATTGTTAAGACGGAGAGAAAATAATTAAATTTTTAGTTTCAAGAGGAAAGTAATAATGTGTGCCTTAGCCTTAAAATATTTTTATTTGAATATTTATTTTAATATAAAGAGATTTATTTAAATGAATTAAAACTGTTTTCCAGGAAATTTCTCTCTTTGGGATTTCCTTATGGGTGGTAAATCCTTATTTTATTTATTTATTTTTCAATTTTTTTTTTTTTAATATCTTACGCCGCAGGTGTGTGTTACAATGATATACAGGGCACCGTCGCATAATGCGGACTTGTATAATGCGGTAAAAGACGTTCTTATAATACGGTAAAAGTGCTGCGATTTTATTAGGCTTCAACTTCAATGGTCGATATAATTTTTGACCGATAACACTAACCATCAGTGTGCTTTTGTCATATATTGGGGAGATATACCATTTTTATAGCAGATCAACTTAGTCCGCATTTAGTAATGATGAACACAAAACGCCTCTGGAAAAACTTTTCCATTGTCATTTAGCGCCTTAAGCTTTTTGATTATTAAAAAAAGTTATTTTAAATATAGCAAGCAAGCTAATCGCTTTGGGCTTTAAACGGCCCAACCA
This sequence comes from Glossina austeni, assembly GCA_000688735.1. Lineage (NCBI taxonomy): Eukaryota > Metazoa > Arthropoda > Insecta > Diptera > Glossinidae > Glossina > Glossina austeni. The sequence continues at coordinate 788,991 of KK502435.1, read as the reverse complement.
ACTCGTACAATACGGATTCATACAATGCAAAACCGGGCATCTACTATATTAAATTTATGCGAATGTCATACGGACCGGATTAAACCAGACGTAGTTGTTGTAATACCACATAAAAATTTAGAAACATCTTTATAATCGATTTAAGTCTGTCTAAGGACCCCAATCGCCCCCCCAATCCCTGTCGATGTATTTTCTATGAGTCTTCTTCTGTTTACTTCTACGATTTTAATCTCTGTGCTTATGCTTTACGCCTGTATGTTTAAGCTACAAGCTACAACTTTCCGGACTGTTTAGTGAAATTCGATGGACGATGACGTCTTGGCCATAGAGAATGGATTGAAGAAGATAATTATTACCACCACTTCCCATAAAATGCCATATTTTGAAAAAGTTAGAGCGAAATAGTGTAAAGTATTTTAATAGTTCGGCCCGTCTTACTCTGTTGTACTGTTTTAATTGGGTTTATGTTTAAAAGAATATCAAATAATTTGTCTTTGAATAGAAAGAAACTTTTCTTAAGGAGATTTTTGCTTAACGAGCGATTTTAAAGAAAAGATGGAAGGACGGAGTAGTTGAATCAGCAGCAGAAACTATTTAAAAGTTTTATATTAGGTTAGAAATGAGAATGCTTAAGATTTCCTTATAACGGATCAGTTTTACTTTTGCATCCGAGTATTAAATAACCATCAGCCAGTTATATATATATACGAGGCATATTTCTTCCATAACATTAATTCAATTTCATTACGTACATTTCTCTTCCTGTGATTGATATACAAAAGTAGGGATTAGTTTCATGTTATATTTGATAAATGTTTATGAATATCAAAGCTGCGGTCTTCAGCAACAGCTGACGCCTATAGTCTTTATAATGCTTATGAAAATAAAAATTTCTGTTACTATGTTGTTGCTAGGGTGGTTGTGTTATTTTTCTCAAAATATATATCTGTACCATTTGTTACACAAATCTAATATAAAATTAAAATTTTAATTAAAATTTTGTCCGCCTGAGTAGTCGAGTAAGTAATATGGTCTTGATTAACAATAATAATAATTTTCTGTTTAGTAGAAGAAGAAAGTGTTCCAATCCGAACACGTCGATGTACCGAATTTCATCAAAATATTTTGAAAATTGCTGCCCTTAGGTTGAACACAAGCAAACAGACAGACGGACAGACCGGCAGGCGGGCAAACAAGTTTAGGTCGATTCAAAAAGTGACTCTCAACTGATCGGTATAATAAAAGATGAATATAGCTCAACATCTTCTAGTGTTGCGTACAGCCGCATAAACTTATCCTATACGGTGTTGGGTATGAAAAGGTACAGAGAGGATATTTTCAATGCAAGTAAATAACTTATTTGCTTCCTTTTCATATTCCAAAGGCGATATTTGAAATTGAAATGTAAAACTTCGAGTTTCTACCAAACAGCAGACCGTGAAAGAATACTTAATGCTGCCCTAAAAGAGTTGTTCTTTTTTTAAAATTCAAACAAAAATGTTAAACCCGGAAGATGTTTAGTCGTGTTTACGCAACTCAGTAGAAGTAATATCGGTAGCTTCATATTTCGAGTTATGCGAATAATTTAAATTACGGCAAAACAAAAATAATTAAATTAATATCGAGAGAATGACAACAATAATATTGACAAGTGAGTGCGTTTATATCGTTTGATTAAAAAAGAACAACAAAAATAGTTAAGTATGCTGCTTGTGATATGATATTGAAATTCAAAAGAACGCAGAGAGTGGCTTCAAGCAGTATGCTCAATTCATTTATTGGGTCCATCTGCTTATTAATCCGTTTTTCGTTTACAGTCCTATGAGCTTAAAAGTTTTGTAATTTTTCACAGTTATTGTACCCAACACAGCTTATGGTACTGGAGGAGGGTATTAAGTTTGTACACGCATCACCAGAAGGACTTGAAATAGGTCCACCTTTTCTTATTATTTATGTTCAGAGTCACTTTCTTATTTGATTTAAGCGTGTATATCCGTCCGTTCGTGTTGTTTCGTTCGTGAAATTTGTTGTAATTCAGGAACAAAATGCATTGGAAAAGGAGTATCTGCCGTGTCTGTAAGACATGCCAATCTGTTTGCCAGTCTATCTGTCTGTCTGCGCAATTGTGTAGTATTTGTGGCAAACATTCGTCCGTTAGCGAAAATGAATGAATGAATGTATCGCATACAAATTTGCAAAAAACGCCTACAACGGCCGCACGCCTATGCGACAAAAACTTTTATTCTGAAGCATGAAAATTTAGTTCTTTTACTTTTCTTTTGTCTCTTTTAGGGTAACGGTGATAGGTATAAAAGATTCGCTCACGGCCGAATATAATTTTCTTACCTGATTTTCTATTGCTGTTTTTATCTCTATTTCCATTTCGATTCGCATTTCTGTTACCATTTGTATTTCTATTTCTGTTCCTATTGCTATTTCCATACCCATTTTCGTTTCTATTCCTACTATGTCCTTACTTCCATCGCATTTTTTCTCCCATTCCTACTTCTATTTCTATCTTTCTTCTTTTTTCCATTTCTATTTCCAATTTGTGTTCTATTTCTACATTATTTCCCCTTTTGTTTTCATTTCTGCTTGTATTAGATTGCGGTAAATACGATTTAATTAATTAATTTTTCACAAAGCAGTTGCGATCCTCATAAGAAACATGAATCTTTTATGCATTTCCACCTCGCCTAATTCATCATCATCGTCATTTCTTTACGAATTTTTAATTTTTTTCTTTCAGAAACTTGTCACACGTCGTCGCGTGAAAATCACTTTAATTTTTATGATAGTTTTTCAAGTGATATTTCATGTTTTGACTGATTTGACAAAGCAATTGCTGACAGATGAGTTATTTTTCTCAAAAAATCAATTTTTGTTTTCCATGCTCGGATGGAAAAGTAGTTAAGTAAGCGGCGGTCACTTATAGCAGGAAACTTTGCCTTCACTTGAGTGTTGATCTCTAAATACATTTAAATGCAAAATAAATCAGACAGAGAAAATTTTCGAAAATATATATTTTTACGGATTTGTTTACCGAGTCTCAAACGTAACTGAAAATTTTACCTATTTAATTATTAGGTGTTTGCAAAAATTGTGATCATCGACTTCTGCAGCCGAAAATGATAAAGAAATGAAAAATGCCAGCGTATATAACGGTTGAATTCGATGGTTTTGACCTTCCTCTACATGCAATAACAGTTTTCCAGTTAATATGATTGATTTATTCAGCGTACGCGCTCAAAATTCTTCTTTTTCCAAATTCATACCTTTGTTGTTTACTTGAAGAAATTTTCCGCCATCAACCACATTCAGGGACTTATGACTGCTGCACCATATCCCCATAGTCGGTTTTGAGTTCAACGGTTCAAAAGTGGCGACACGAATTGATTGAGAAAGCCATTTTTTCCCCAATTGTTCTGGGAATTGTCCAGGATACACTTGGGAAGGTCTGCATACTCACTATATATAGCGCCTTCTGATTACCGCTTATTCAGATCGGTGCATTAGCATTTTTTTGAAATTTTGCTTGAAAAGTTAAACTTTTCATACGATATCAATCGGTGAAATCTAGTTTGCGAGAAATAGAGGGAGAGAGAGAGACAGAGAGATAGAGACAGAGAGAGAGACAGAGAGAAAGAGACAGAGAGAGAGACTGAGAGAGAGACAGAGAGAGAGAGAGACAGACAGAGAGAGAGACAGAGAGAGAGACAGGCAGAGAGAGAGACAGGCAGAGAGAGAGACAGAGAGATAGAGACAGAGAGAGAGACAGAGAGAGAGACAGGCGGAGAGAGAGACAGAGAGATAGAGACAGAGAGAGAGACAGAGNGACAGGCAGAGAGAGCGACAGGCAGAGAGAGCGACAGACAGAGAGGGAGAGACAGAGAGAGAGACAGAGAGAGACAGGCAGAGAGAGAGACAGACAGAGAGAGAGACAGACAGAGAGAGAGACAGAGAGAGAGACAGAGAGAGAGAGAGACAGAGAGAGAGAGAGAAAGAGAAAGAGAGAGAGAGAGAGAGAGAGAGATTGAAATGTACTCCCTTAAGCCACTTAAAATAATGATTTTGGAATTTTGTATTTTTAACAATTTCAACGGAGACTAACCATTATTTGTGTATTATTTTAATAAAAGAAAGAAAACAAAACATTTATCCGAGAAATGCTTTAGATTTCAAAAGAAATGATTTTAAACTAATTTTCAAATTTTACATGTTTGTGGCATGAAAACTTTATGCATACATACAAATGTATGCGGCTATGCACACATAACTAGGGATATATGAATATATGTAAATATGTGAAGAATGCATAATTTGCCTAGAAATGTTGAAATTTGCTCTCAGTAGAAGACATGTCAGGACAAAAAGTGCACGTATATACGCATATAAAACACACCTAACATAATAGACCGTACTGTGTATTGTGTTCTGTGTGGTAAATATTTTCAAGATTTCTCTCCATAAAAGTAAACGAAAAAGAAACACATACACGAAAACGTAAATTCTTCTTATTTTCTCTCAACTTCTGATGATAATAATGATGATAATATGATTTTGTGAACATGATTATAAGGATAAGTTTTTTTTTTTGTTTCTTTTCTTATTTAGTTTTTACAGTTTGTTTTCATTTTTATTTTTCTCATCTTCATCTGTCTGTGGTTTGGGGTAACACGTCTCTATATACATTCGTGTCCAGTAATGAAAGGTGTTAATAAAGTGCTTTTGTGTTTTGTCATTTTCATGCATGCATGCACTAACGATTTTGTAATAGTGCGTGTGCTTCTTTTTAATGAATGAGATATTTAAACAACTTTTTTTCCATTTTGTTTTTTTTTCCAAAGAATTTTGTGGAAGAAAACTTTAATGAAGAAATTTTATTGCAATTCTTTTTTTTTTCTTACTCAGACGAAATACTTACCGATAGAGTTAAGTCTACATAGTTTTTTTAAAGTCTTTCTGTCGGTTTTTTTTAAGTTTCACAGGAGAAAAATTTTTTTTACGAATTGCTACATAATTTATAAAAACATGTTAATCTTTAGGTTAAAAAAAAGTTTTTTGGTAGCAACTTTTTATTCCAATTTTTGCGACCATGAGCCTTCCAAAGACATACGGCGGACAATGAAATGGACCGATGGTCATCAAAAATATGTGTACTCTGTGTTCCAATATCATACGGTAGACAGAAAAACAGAAGGACAGACAGCTGATTGACTAAACCCATTCAGCACTTTACCCTTCAAAACAATAAATAGCAGATAAACAAGCGGATAGAAGGACGGACGGATCGAACGGTGTATGCCTAAACGAAGTCAGTTTCTTGCACAGATTAAGATTATCCGCAGTGGTTGCCAATTTGAAAGCGAACACATCTTCGTGGCGCCTGCCAAGCGTGCATGGAAGTGGCACCTGTAGAAACTGAGTTACTGACAGTGCGCGTCGTTTTGCTGAGACAGCTTTACATGGCGGACGTGTGCTTATCCCGCAGCGCAGTGTCCCAGAGTGATATACGCACTTGATGGAGAACTCATAAACGACTTTCTATGGGCACTTGAAAGCGAATATTCTATCAAAACTTTTTATTTTTCTCTACTTACTACTTTTACTCAAGATTAAGGAAAATAATAGACAGAGAAATAAAAACACTTGAAGACATCAATTCGTACTTTGCTCAAATATTTACGCATCTGAACGTTTCAAAATAAAAATTGCATGCCAGCCCCTTGATCAATATTTGTAATTGATTTTTCTTTCTTTCTTTTTACCGAAAATCGTCCTTTAATTATAAATCATTCATTCGATTGATTTACTATCTTATGCATTCGACCTACGGAGTAGAAAGCATTATGGCCACGTAGAGACCTTCGAAAGAACATCTCTTTACACGATCTAAAAGAGTCATTCGACCTGCTTTTTATTAGTAAACCGACGATATATTATAACATAAACCGTCTTTCGTGGTTTTATGTTTTTATTTAACTCCTTTGAAACTCCGCTGAACTGCGATTTTTAGGTTAACCTAAGCTTTATTTACATTTTTTAGGAGATCTATTTAGCTAGTTAAATCTACGCAGTCCCTCTCACTCGCTGTCTATCAAAGGTAGATAATAAAAAGGATTGGTTTAGTTTATGTAGATACAGTGCGGAGACTATTAATAATCTTAGATTAGGATTTGATTTAGTGGTGTTCGTAGCATATGAATTCATTGCATTTGGCTTAGTCTGTACACGTCTATGTATTATATGGATATGTGTACAGTATATGAAAGTTTCTCTATGCCTATACTGTCCATCCGTCAGTTTTCAGTTATCATTTAAACGCAATCATTTAGAGATGCATTCATTTGGTTGTCCGTTGCTAGATATCTCTCGTTTTGTTTTCTTTGCTATGTTATGTTGTGTTTAGATATCCATGAATGTTTAGTTTGCAAAAAGTTCGTTACCATTTTAATATTTGTATGTTGTTCTAGTAATTTGAATGACACTCCATTCAATTTTTTCTTGTTGTTTTTAGTTTTATTTTTACTTTTTCTCTCTTTTGTTTATAAAAAGTTGAAAGATTTTCTATTCCTTGCTTGTTGTGTTGTTGCTTTATCGTGCTTGTATGTATTTTGCTTATTTCAATTTACTTCAAATAACATAACGCTTGAGTTGTTGTGCAATTTCGTTGGTTGTTCTGAAATTTTTCTTATTTTTGCATTTATGCATTTTACTGTTGACTTTTGACTTTTACCACTCGTTTGGTTTTTTCTTTTTCTCATTTTTTTTGTTTTCTTTCCTTTGTTTTTTGTGTTTTTCTTCTTCTTTGTTAAGCAAGGAAAAACAATAAAAAATGAAAAAAGAAATTGTTGTCTTAAGATAAACTTAAATATCCTTAAGATACTTGATGTTGTTGCTGTTATTATTATTATTATTGTTGTTGTTATTCTAACTTTCATGCCACAAAGTTTCAAGCAGCAGCATATTAAACATAAATCTAGCTGAGTAAGCAAACAACTAGCAAGCATGCAAGAAGCATCAAAAATCAAAAGGAAGCGTACAACGTAAGAATTTTCAGTAAACAGATGGCAACGTAGCTCAACTCTTATATAAGCATATTCTTTCCTTTAATATTTTTCTTTAATGTTTTTTATTTCTTTGCTTTTGCTTTCTCTTTTTATTTAAGTTTATTTCAAAGTCAGCCAATAAAATATTCAGTTAAATAATTGCTCAACTTATATAAGTCATTATTCTTGTTGTTGCTGTTGTTGTTTTGTTTTTACTATTGTCGTTTCGTTGTTATGAAAGGCAAAGTGCTTGGGTTTTGTTCGCCTGCATGTATATTCAAAAAAGTTATCCTTCAAGTGAAATGATTCAATTGTATTGTTGTTGTTCTCTTTTAGCTCACTTTTTCCTCTTTTTCTTTTTTTGCAACCGCTTATGCTTGTCTTCGTTTTTTGTTCTTTTCATTTTTCTCAACTTAAAGTTGTGATAATTTAAAAAAGAATTCTTTTCATTACAGTTGTTGTTCCCCTTACAGCGTTGACAGCTTTACTAGCGACTTTTGCTTTTGACTTTTATTTATTTTTTCAATTTTAATTTTATTTAATTCACAAAAAGAAAATACATTAAATAATGCATTAAAACTATAGAATAGAATAAAGCAAAAGAGTTTTGTGTATAAAAGAAAATAACATTTTTTTTTCGCTACGCCTGTTTCTCAAGATTGTGCATATAAATATAAACTTTTTGAATTCCTGGAGCTCGTGATCACAAGTTTTATATTCACTGCAAATGTCGTTCAGAAATTTCGCCGCCTAAGAAGGAAACAACGTCAATTCATGATTAAAAATATTCGTCGGCATAAATTTTTTTTTTTTTTACATATTTGCTCCGAATGCTTTACTTTATACGACTTTTTGAGACTTTATGAGGACGTCAAACATAAAATAATTCTGCCTTCCCGTCTTTAATTGCGAAATATTTTCCAACTGTGAAAGAGCACACATGCAAGGCTCCATCCTTTAAACGTTTTAATGATGTTTACATCTTGCAATTCGGTCATAAAAAGTTCAGCTCAGTGATTCAATTCATTGCTTTAATGTAAAATTAATTTCTCCTTCGTTAAGCCAGACCTTCTGTAAATTTTACATACAACTTATACAGAAGGTATGACATTCTCTTAATTGCGGTTGTATACGATCTGATTACAATCATTAAAAATAATTTCCTGTGCACTCCAAATACTGGACATCCATAACAAGCTTTAACGAGTGAGTGTGATCACTTTCTCCCATTGCATGCTTAACAATTAAGCTTTAACCACTTTCAGATTTTCCTATCGGTTTTCACGATCGTAGCGATAAACTAAAGTCACAAATTGAGAGGAGCGAAGTCTCTTTTGCTCCCTGCCACATAAGTCAAATAATGTTTTTTGATCAGATCATAATTACAACGTTTACCACATATTTATTAGTCAGTGAACGGCTCATGTATTTCTATAATCTAAGTAAGTCGTATAACACTCAGTTATGTATCACGGAACGAATTCACCGAGTTATGGAAGGATCTACTGCATTTAGAAAGGGTGATAAACTATGCTCATAGGGGGAGCGTAGATGTGTCGAAACTCTCACCCCCACGTGGTGAACCCTGGAAAACGGTCTTGACCGGCAAAGAAGAGTTTAAGGCTTGGATTACTTATAACTCGGCGACGAGTTTTGTGAAAGATGGTGGAAAGGTTCACTGGAAGAAGAATTCTTTTCTCATAAAGCTAATTGCTGTAAAGGAAATACTAACCAAACCAGGTGGTAACTGGTTACGTAAAATACGTTGAGATAGTAATTAGTGAGAGCATGGTTACGGACGCCATGTCAGATGTAACGCCCAAAGCTTAAATATCGTGAAGAAGGATAGTCCGGTTCTGGCTAGCCGGGATTGTATGGTTGATCCAAAGGCAAGAGCGATTATATTCTACTATATTGCGCAAAGTAATGCTAAAGGCTTTGTAGACTAACTTTAAGCTCCACGGGGGTCAGGAGCCCGCTCACAATTAAATTTGAACAAACGCATCTTAAAAGTACGCTGGAAGGTGCATTATGTAATATGGAAGGTGGACTTGGATGCGAGGTCGACCAGATTACAAATGAAATGGTGTAAAAGAGATTTGATGGAAGACTTTTTAACCCTTTTGCCTAAAAAAAAATGAACAAACGCACCATTAAAGTACGCTGGAAGGTGCATAGATATATTGCTGCTGATTCCATTACTGATTAATTTACTGCAACTCGTTTGCGGAAACCTAGGTGCAAGCATAACAAACCCCTTTTGAACGCAGCAGTTAATCAATGTGTGAGCCCTGACTGCTTGGGTACGGCGCTTCGGGGAGTATTCGTGGTGGCTGTGGTTTTCACATTCCCTAGCGGAATAACCGAGGTTTGGGTGGGCCTCACCACTTACTAGAGTGGGTTTATTGTGCCATACGCAATAAACAATCTGGACTCCATTGTAGTTTGGACCCCTAGCTTGTAGGGATTGTCCAACTTACTGGGGGGCGTGGGTTACGCTATATTAACCCGTGTGTCATTGGCACCGTAGGGTTAAGTCACATAGGCAGGAACCTACGGAAAACCTCTGTCATTCACTGTATTTAGAATATCAATTCAAAAAAGTGTTGTACTGCTAACTCCTTACAGCCAATAAAGAGTCCCCCTACTACCTGAATTTGCGTTTCCATTTAACTGCGCAGAGCGTTTGGCGGACTTTTTCTTGTGATTAGCATGAGTGGTGCTCACTACATTGCGCAACGAATCGCTTCAACAGGCAAATCTCACCACTTTTATCGGGATTATAGTATAGCTTGCCTTTAACTTTTCGTAGTGTTGTTATGCGGAAGATAAAATGGCTTATGGTAAACAAATTTTCTAGTGAATATTAAATTCGTTAGGATTGTGACTCTTCTTCAACAACTCGTAGCATTGTTGTGGTAAAATCACTTGTCGAATGCAAATATCCTGCTGTTTAGTACGATGCTTATCAAATCTGTGAAGTCCCTCTTTCGAATTCCCGCAGTGTTATTATGTTTAACGCTGGATCAGTTCTTGAGCATACTGATCAGTTCTTGAGCATACAGGATGCTTGGTCAATCTATCAGGGTAAGATCAGCCAGTGAGTGGAAGTTTTCTGGTGATTAGCACGATGGATAATATATTCACCGATGTTGCACTTTTCTTCTTTCCTAGCCTTCTTATGTCTAAGATAAGATCATTTATTTTTTGTAAACGTGCCGTGATGAATGTATTTCATAGAATTTCTATAAGATGTGTTCTTTTCAAGGGCCCAAATTGTTTTCCATTATATATTTTTGCTATTATTAATGCCAGCATCTGCCGTGTATTAGAGGCTAGAGAGTCTTCGAAAAATAAATTGTCTCGTTTTGAGATGACACGTTTTTGTTTGCATTACAATCCAGTATCATGCCATTTAATAAATGAAGAGAATAAATAATTATCATAGCGAAGCAAATTTTGAGAGAAGCTAAGTTAAGGCAATTCGGTGGGGATATTTTAAGTACGCATCCTTCATTTTATATTTTCATTTAAGCTGGTCTACTGCCTACGCAACTATGGACAACAACAGTTCTGTTCGCTTGGTTTTTAAGCCTATTTCCGTTCAATGCACAACTGAAAAAATCAATTGAATTCATTCACGCAACTTAACGCATTTACCTCGGAATGCAGACGTATCCGCTACGCACGTACGTATTGAACAGAATAGCTGAGTATGTCATAGATATTTAAAGTGTTTTAATTATTTTATGGAATGAATTGAACAGATGTGAAGGAAAATTTATATAGTCGTTGATTATTCGCTTCACACCCTCCGCAAATAATGTTCGAACGTTTGATAAGCCTCCGTGAGGCATAAATATTGTCTGCGTTTTGCAATAAACGATTTTTCATTTTCGCATATAAGACCATGAAATTAAAATTATTTGCAGAGAAAAGCATTTAGAATTATTTGCTCTTTTTTTTTTTGTTTTCATTTTAATTTCTGTTTGTGGCTTGTCTATAATTAGGGACTTTGATGTAGATGGCGCAATGAGTTAATTCAAAATATTTGGTATAAAAAAAGGCAAAATGTTATTACCTTTAATTGGTGGAGTATTTTGCCCGTTGCCAGTCGGCTGAAATGTGAAAATTGAAAATAAATAATTAGTTAGAATCTATAATTAAATATCGTTAATTATTGCCCAATAAATGAAAGTAATGAGAGCCTTTTCTCGTACAAAATATTGAAAAATATTTCGATTTTATTGTATATTTACTTAGCAAAAAAAAAAAGAAAAAAGAAAATTAATTTTTAACTTAATTAGATGTGGCCTTCCATAGTGATTATGCGAATATATAATACAGCGTGGATGTCAATAACGTGTTTTCATGTGAAGTTATATTTACTTTTAACTTTTTTTTTCGTGCAAAAGTTAACCCGTTCAAGAAGGCGTATTTTTTCGAACACGATCGTCAGGAAAGGAATTTTTTTTTCTTGATATCGATCATTTTTACAATAGAAATCACTCCGTTCAGTCAGTAAGTCAGAAGATTCTTTTTGCTAGGAGCGAATTGTATGCAAAATAAAGTAAAATAAAAATACATCATCAAAATTGATAAACATTTACTTCAAAAGTAGTTAGATAACATAAAACGGAATAAAATGTAGAACACCTTGAAATGGTTACTCCTTCCATTTTACCCGTAAAATCATTTTGCCTTAATTGTTTGTCTCATTCACAATCATAGAGAAATTGTATTATGAAGTAAAATTTATTCGTCAGTTATATTAGCACTTCTTGATATTCACAGTAGGGTCGGTCTCAAGGCATTTTGTGCTCTTGCAGCTAGCACAATGCCGTACCAATTATGAGTTGTTCAACCCGTAAAAAAATAGTTTACAATCTTAGTAACATCTTTTCGAAGGAGTTTTATGTATGAAAAGTTTAAGAATGAATCATACATAATTTCAAAGTTATGAGCCTCAGATCTCTTGAAGTCAAGTTAAAGGGGGGGGTACTAAAGGATATAAGCCGTATTAAGAGTTATTTAAATTTGGTAAGAGAATCAAACAAACTAAGTGGGGCTTAAGGAGCTGAAGGGACGTAGAGGCGGAAAATTAAAAGTAGTAAGGGGGAGTAAAAGTAATTAAAGTGGTAAAGACTAACCGGAACTAAACAGAATTAAAGGAGCTCAAGGGACTGAAAGGACTGAAGAGACTAAAAGGACTAACGGCGCTGAAAGGTTTAAAGGGGACTAAATGGACTCAAGGGGCTAACAGAACTTAAAGGTAGCTAAAAGATTCTAAAGAGCATTAAAGTTATTAAAGGGAAAGAGAAGAAGGAGAAATTAAGAAAAAGCAATGTATGCTCTTATCATAAAGCCGTTGACGTTGCCGTTGCTAACGGGAAGGAAGGTTGAAATGGTTCCATGTAGAATTAGATTTTGCACTCCCTTGCTGACTTTAATTTTACTTTTACCAGATAAAGAAATTGAAGTGCTGTGTAAGGCCATCTAAAATTCGTTTGAAATTCGCTTTTGAACCGTTTTTCTTATTTGATAAGTTATTTAAACGGAATTAAAACGTTAAGAGTTTTTTTTTTTTATTATATCGAATCACAAAAAAAGGCTACCTTTAAAGAACTGTAAAAATACGATTTAATTTCATGAATGAAATGAAAGCGAAATTAATTTTTATTTTGTATATATTTTGTTAACATTCTTCCACATACATGGCAACTTAACCTAATATTTCTGTTTTTGCAGGCAACAAATGTGTTTTTTACATTTTTGCTCTTGTTGTTGATGTTGCTTTTATGTTATACAAATATATATACATTTTTTTTCTAAAAAATAATTGTAATTTATGTTTATTGTTGCTATAAATTTGCATAAATGTGTAGATAATAAAATTTACAAAATTTGCGTACAAATTTTTCTCTCTCTCTTTCCCGTTATCCGCCTGTTTTTCTTTAACCACACGAGCTGATAGAGATGTTAATGGATTAATGTACAAAATTCTTTACAAATAATTTATACAAAATAATTAATATTTGTGAAAAGAGCATAAGTGAAAATTTTTAAATATTTTAAATATGTATGTATACGTCTACGTGTAGAAGGGCAGATGATCGTAATTTTACAACAGTTATCTCTATCTTTCTGATGTACGATGTTATTACAACAATTATGAAACATGTTTTTAATAAATTTATAGGTATTTTGACTTGTTTATGAATTTCTAAATCACTTTTATTCTTTAACCATGACAAGTTATTATTCAGTAGAAGACACGTCCATTTAGCTAGACTATAAATATTCTCATAAAGAAAGTTTTCAGTTTTATCATTTCATACACAATCAGGATGCATTTAAATTTGTTGGATGAGTGTGACACACTTTATGTTCTGTTTGTCAATGGCTCTATGATATTTAGGAAACTCTATTGAATTTACATCCATTCATTAACATTCGCTCACTTCGCCGCATTCTTTTACGAGCTACCTAAACCGATTCGATTTTTTTATCAGCGTTTTTTGAGGTAACTACAACGATACTAGTGATGGTATTCGGTCATGAGCGGAAGCGCATTTTGATGAGAAATTTCTTTGATTTATTTGTGTCGTTATCAAGTGAGCGAAATCGAATAACTTGCAAAAAAAAAAATCAAACAAACTTTGCACCGAAAAAATAAATAAATCTCTGCCGGATTTTTTAAGAAAAGACCGTTGAAGCATTCGCTAAACTATGATTTCTCCATGCGAATGTATTTCCTTACCTCACCCACAGACCGGGCTATGCTTTCCTTTGTCATTTAGGGTGATTAGCTTTATTGTTTCATAACCTGTAGGAGCTACTCCAGCCTAATGAAACCGTAATGGAGAAAGCAGCTGACGAAGTTGAGGCCAATATTAAAGAGAAATGGATGCCGTATGCGGCAGCATATGTTGACAGCATTATATTCTTGATTTTTCAGCACGACCATGTTTGTTGGCATATTGCAAAACTAGTCCAGAAATTTTCAAGGGAACCAAATTGGAACGGTTGGATTGTATTCATCATGCATTCTATCTTGAAATTAATATCTTTTTCAACCAATAGTGTAGTGTGCAACTAAGTGTAGCGTTCAGTTTCTCTTATAAAGAAATAGAGATAGTCTCGAAAGCCAATATGTCTTTTCGGCTCAGAGTTAACACTTCGTCAGAAACGGGGTCATTGTTAGTAATAGATGTTGTCTTAGAGAAAATGTTTTTGTGTATCCTTTGTGCGAAATAGGGGCTTTTTGAAATATAAAAGGTTGATTATCTTGATCAAATTGAAAATTGTTGAGAAGGAACCGGTAACTTTTATATTCAGCGTATTCTCTTAGGTGTTGGACTTGTTAAAGGCCTTTATGTTCGCAAAGCTCAGCTGCTTGGGTTAAACGTTCATCAGCTAAGAGGCATGTTGACAATTTTGGAAATTTCACCCGATCTTTCTTCAAACAAAGGTTCAGTTTATAATTTTATAAAATCCTTTTTAAAAATTTTAATTATCAAACAGGTCACAAACTTACTGTCAATATTAATCTACTTCTGCTCTATTATGAGGGATCTGAATGCATTAAATAAACATTAGGATGCTTGCCTTTATTCTATAATAATAACAATAATAATAATAAATTTAGCAATGTTTTATTAGACAAAAAAAAAACACACACACAAATATACATAATTAGTTAATTTCCATTGTATGTGTAGTGCTATGCTTGCTCTAAATATTATTTATATTATGGAAAACATTTATGTTATTTTGGTTGGTTCTGTTTTCCATTTTATATATATATACATACATATATGTATGTATATACACACACTAAGGCAAAGTGGGATGCGTAATATTGAACGGAAACTAAAATGGATAATTAAATGGATCATTTAAGACAGAAATAATGATTATTGGTTTTTAGTTGAAATTCCGTAAAAGCTTTGAATACTTATTTGGCAAATATTTTATTAATAATTCTTTACGAAAAATCAAATCAATATTCCAACTATTATAACAAGAAAAATGTAAATACTTTAAAGCGAATATTGAGCACCCACTCTTATCAATCATTCCAATTGGTTTTATTCTATTCCTTGGGTCGCTTGTGATGTAAAGATCTATTAAGTTTGTGTGATGTTTCTCACGTGCAAATCTTCGAAATACTTTTATGTATTTTGCACTGTTCTTTTATTCTAGATTGAATCGAAATATATTTCCGGCCACTCGCCACATGACATGATTGTTCCCAAAAATCTGTATATCAAAAACATTTGCATTTTGAATATTTCTCCACAAAGCTCTGTCAAAAATGGTATATCGGCATATGCGAGTTACGTGGGGAAAACGTGAATAGAATGGAGTCATAAGTCTTTGTATTGTGATAGGGTCTAATTCTTAGTATCTCATAATGTAAACTGATCTCTCTCTTTCTATCGATGAGCCTTCCTGACTGCCATCATACCTGCACGTGTAAAGGACATCCACTGATTGGCTGATTATGTATTTATATAAAAGCTTAATGCGACCAATTTTGAACATATTGGCTTGTTTTCTGAATCCAAAAAAAAATTTTTAATTTTTTACACTTTTTAATTACTTAAATCAGAAATTTCTTTTAAAACTTTGAAATTTAACATTGTTTACGTTCGATTTCTTCCAGGATCATGCAGCTCGATTTTTCTAGTGTCAACAACTCTTTGACTTTTTTGCGATCCCTATCTAGAGTCCAATAATTATTTTCTTCCATACTGAACGAAAATTTCATCTTCGACTCAATATACAATATTTCACGATCTGCGCGAATCATAGGACTTCGTGAATAGTTTCTTTCGATGTCTGAACAATTTCCCCTTTGACTTAATATAAAATATTTGACGATCTCTACGTATCATAGAGCACGATAAATACTTTTTTAAAATGTAAGCATAAATTTCAACTCTCAAGTAATTTACGATGCACCAGCGTCCGCACAATTTTTCACATCACGAGACTTTTCCAACTTCACTTCTAGTTAGGCGTTGCGAGTTAAAAAAATCTATTTGTTTATAGTAAACTTTCAGTCAAAAGTAAACTACTGAGAGACCGGCCATTAATGGCAAACGAGTGGATCCGTCGTTAGATGAGACGGCATAGATAGTTTTCATTATTTGATCTTTTTCAAAAAAAAATTATTTTTTCATTTTTATTTTTTAATGGTAACGCATCATAACCTCAAATCTTCAGTCTGAGATTTACAAAATTTATTAAAATATTTGCATGCAACACAAACAAATATTGGTCATAAAAGAATTTACCCTCGTCTCTTGGTAAATATAGTTTTGGGATTTTTCAATTTTTCATATTTTCTTTTCTAACAATATAGCATTGAGTATATTAAGTTTTTTAAAGTTTTGTAACGCACCATAAATTAACAGTGATTGGGTTGCGTGTTCGCTAAAATTACGCTTACGATATTTAAAGTTGATTTAGCAAAGCTGTTATGGTTTCACATGTTTTGTTTTCGCTATCATCATTTAACCTAGATTTGCTTATTATTTAAAAAAGTGTTTTTTTTCTACCCACCACTGAAGGGTTTTGTCGTAATGTTTGCAGCACCCAAAAGGAATCCCTATATACTACATACATTCTTGATCAGCATGGAATTCTAAATTGATTAACTCATGTCTGTCCGTCTGTGTGGTGTTTGTTGGCATTCTACTGGTCGCAAAAATTTGGTACAAACTTGAAATTTGTGGAAACATTGGAAGTTTTTACAAGCAGATTACTATTGAAAATGCACCAAATTGGTCACAGCAGGAGTTCAGTGGAAGAAATGTGACGTAAACTGAGCCCAACTCAGTTTTTTTGTAAAATAAAAATTCGTGGGTTTTTGTTCGTTACTCACAAATTGTAAAATATGACATTTTTCACACTTGCTCTACGGAGCAAACTGCTCGTTGCGTGAAGCAAAAGTGAACTAGACATGGGTTAATTCTAATATAAATACGGTGGATAACGCGACCTGGTGGATTAATATGGGTATCACATGCAAGATCTTGGAGACTAGAATGCGACAAGCTAAGTGTGTTAGTTCTAAATTAATTGTGGTAGATGTTACGACTCAATGGACAAGTGTTTTGTTAAAAATACCTTCCATGTAGGTAGCAAGAGGAAGGGTTTCGAGTGTAGAATGCGATAAAGATTTTAATAGTGATGCGAGATTCGGTCCCCGCCGAATATAACTTTCGTACTTTCGTATATATTTTATAAATCTATTCCTTAGAGATATCCGTGTGGCAATCTTATCGTTACTTATGTATGTCATATGTCATATATGGCTACCTTATGTTATATGTATTAAAAAGTCCACCCTTTTATCATCTCTTTCGAGATGATATTATACAGGCTTTATGGACACCCAAGTAAGCTGTATGTCGAATTTACTGTTATTCACGTTAATATCCTAGAATGTGTTGGGTATCAGAAGTTTCGTTTTAGGCCGACTAGGATTTCTTTTTGGGATTTTCTTTTTTTTTTTTCTATTTTTCTGTTCCTAATGATTTAAGAGAAAATGTTTTATGCAATTTATAAAACCATATAATAAATTTTAACAATAACGCTACATACATAACGTATGTTTGTGTGCAATATATGTTTGTGTATAAGAATATGTGAATGTTGTTGTTAGTTTGTATAGGTGTTGATAATGTTGAATTTTTCAACAGAAATTTATTTTTTATTTACTTAATATTGTTTTTTTATTGCTGCTGCTGTTGTTGTTGTTTATTTTAATTTTAGTTTTCTGTTTTTTTGTTTTTTTCCCCATTTTTTTTGGCATTCGGTTCAAGTTAAACAAATCAATTTATGTTGAATTTAATTTTCTTGCACATATTTTCTTTTGATTGAATTAAATTTATTATTTTATTATTCTTTCACATATGTTTATTTATTTAATTGCATGCAGTTACTGTTGTGTTTTTATTTTAACTTTTGGCTTATAGCTATATGCTAGATGTAAATAAAAAGAAATTTGAAGGAAAACATTAAATATATGTATGTGTGTGAATGTGTATATATATATATATATATATATATATATATATTTATCCCACACTTCACAAACGCTTACACCAATGAAATATACTTGCTATAACCCTTATCATGACAAACGGACGGACGAAACTCTTAAGTGCCAGGCTGCTCTTATGCCCGGGGCCACTCTATATCCTAGCCTACCTACGCTCTCCAGCAACCTATGATTTCATGTGGGCCTGAAGTTGGGTCTGAAGATCTGCAGGATACCTAATGGTCTATATTTAAAATTGTTCAGCAGATGCCTTTTATGTTTAAGGTGGGAGAAAATCGTAAATTTATTAGGATTTTTTTTATTGTTGGCTTAAAAAATGCTCTAAATCTCCTACAGTATGGGGAGAAACATTTATTATTCGAAACAAATACATTCAAGAAAATTTTGGACTTTTCTCTAAGTTCTCCTGAATAGCATTGCGCTAACTTAAAGTTAGATTCTAATGTTTCGTTTTTTAATTACTAATTTCTTATACATATTAATAGAACCGTTTTTGGGAATTATTTCTGTTCATTTAAAAGTATTTCCACGCAAAAATACATTAATGTGTTTTCATAAAGTCAACCGTTGAGTGGGATTTGAAAGCTTTCAGTGCTTCTACCGAAGACTTAAAACTTTACTATGAAATTTTCGATGTTGTCATAAATTCGTCTGTTGAGCTGTAATTTCGCAACATGCAAAATCTAAAACGTGAAATTCTGCCTTCAGCCGATATAGCAAAACGAGATGCGTGGGAGAGTAGTTTTTGTGGTTCTGTAAAATAAACCAAATATTTATTGTAATAAAAAAACATTCGAAAGCTTTCAACGCGTTTTTCCCGGAACACAATCTTTAAAAACGACTAAACGCAACAAACCCTACAATTTTCATTTTTTTTATTCGAATTTTATACATCTCTAGGGCAGTGTATAAGGGATTTTCGATGAATTAAACATTTTTCACTACAATAAAAAACTGCCTTGAATTTAGTCGTAAACTAAACTTTGACATTAAATCACGCAACAATCGATGTTTTTAAAATTTCTCTTCGTACGTTCCTACCTACAGTTATCAGGTTAGATTAAAAAACAGAAAAAACACAAAGGACGCAAAGCCTCTTGACTGGCTTTGCCCTTTTTAAATATTTAAAAAAAATTTTTTTTCCTTTACCTAATCACATGCCCAATAATTCCTTGAGTAGTGTTGCGCGATTGCCTGTCTTTCATTTCCCCAAAAACATTTGGCAAAAACTTGGAACAACTCTGCTTTTTACAATGGCTACGAAATTGATTAGTTAGAAGTTTAAGGCTTAATTATTAGTAAAAATTTGCTAGAGATTAATTTTCTTAGATGAAAAAGACGCCAATAGACGCACGTTCGTCCGTTCTTTCGACTCTCTTTTTGCTTAATAGCTCACCTGTCGTTTCAAAAGTTTTCATTCTCCCGTCGTTTATTTGTCAGATCATTTACTCAAAGTTTCGTCCATGCTTTGTTTGTCTTTCTGCTGTGCCGCCCGCTTGTCCATTTCTTGTTAGTTAATTAGTTTGCTGTCTGTTTGCCGGTCCTTGCACATTTGTTTCTTTTGCCACTTACCCGTTCTATTGCCCTGTTCTTGCTATTTGCCTTGTTCTATTGGTCGAATTTTTTATGATCGAAGTAATGAAATTGACATATATTCTAGTTACAGTTATAGAAAAATTTTAAATGAAAAACGAATTTTTAAAAATTTTATTTACCTTAGTGAAAATTGTCCTTTTAAGGGTTGGCAGGATAACTTTCAATTTCAATTATTAAAAACTAAAATATCTTCCATTTGAGTAAATCGTTTATCGTATATTACATATTTACATATGCATACACGTATATGCTTTCACTTGATCTACTCCATAAATACGGCTATACTATGCCAATCATTTGTTGTTATATAAACGTAGAAAAAACTTTTCTTCTATAGCATAAAAAACAAAAAACTTTTTCTTTTTGTTGACTTACACAGCACGTTGTTCTCTATATAAATTAAAAACAAAAAAAAACAAAAAAAAAACCCACAGCTTTTTCAGTTATAAGCTAACTTTAATAAACAGCAGCATAAAACTTTTCAATAGACCTGCATGAACAGCTCATATGTGGTGCCAATATTTGGGAATATTTCAACGAACTGAACTCTCGACGATGTCCTTTATAAACGTGCACGTTTAAGCAGCAACAAGAGAGATGGAAGGAAGTATAAAGGGAAGGAATGAAAATAATAATAATAACCAATAGTCGCTTGGTATGAAGAAAGTTTTGTTATATTAAATAATTTTTATACAGTAGCAAAAATACTGAAAAAAGAAAAAATTTACACTTTATACGCTGGCGGAATAAAAACAAAAATTTTAATGAAAAGTTGCAAAAATTTGTTTCTGATAGAATATTAAATTCTGTTGTGCTCGCACAGATTAACATATTCAAGGTGAATGAAAATCTACCTTCATGTGACAAATTATTGGAAATGTGTTTCATGTATTTTTCCTTTTCGGTTTCCTATAAAATACATTTAAAATTTTAATTAAAAATACGTAAGCGTGCGTTTAATTGGTATTGGAACGAATCAGGGATACCTATCAGCTGTGGCGGATATCTGACAAATTCGAGTTAGCCACAAGACGTTTAGAAAAGCTATAAAGTATTATATTATAAATAATTCGATTAACACTTATGCAAGGCTTAATAAATATAGCTTATAAAGCAAATATTTTCCATTGTTATACCCTATGTCACTAGCGCCACAAGGACTTATTAAGCTTGTGCGAACATGTGCGACAAGCAGAACGTGAGATAGACCCAACTTTTATTATACCGGTCAATTCCGTATCATTTTCTGAATCGATTTATGCTTTCTGTCCATCTGTCCGTCGTGGCTTCGTACGTTCAACCTACCGAAGGCAATTTTTAAGATATGTTGATGAAATTTATTAGACTAACGAGCTGAGGCCCGTGCAAAAACGCTTTCGGAGGGGATAATTTATGAACACCGCTAGGTGGTGCAGGTAATTTAATGCCGCGCTGGGGTCGATTATAGCACTTTCATTTGCTGTTTTGTAGAGAACGCTTTCTTAACCCATTTTTGAAATTCTTTAATTAATTTTGTGAAAAATTCGGTTTTCTGCTTAATTGGATCAATTGACAGCTATGGACCGTTACCAGCCGTCGTATAACTGAATATTGTAAGCGAAATGTTATGATTTACTATTCTACTTGTTTTAAATAGCATAGCATAAACAGAGAAATAAAGAAAGATATAGAAAGAGTAACGAAGGATAGGACACATTACAAAAAGGCTGGAGAAGTTGTAATAAATTCTTGTTATGTAGTGTGCTCACTAAATTAATAAATTTCGTTTCCCTACAAAATTTGCCGCCGTAACAGGTAGCGAGTAAAAATTTTTATAGCCTACTGTTACACAAATTTTGTTCATTGTTCTTATTGCATATTTCCCAGCTAGACAAGTATAACAATTATTCTGACTACTTTTAGGAGCTGATATGAAATCGCTACGCAATTTATAGCTTATCTCTAAAATATTACTGCGATTTAATTCAAAAATTAATGCATGTTGTAATTATCAGTCGCATCAACATTTCCAATGATTATATAAAATGCGCCAAATTAGTTCAATAATATTTTCTCTACAAAAACATGCATATGTTATGCATATATATAAAATAAGGACTTCATATATATAAAGACTTCATGCATTGGAAAACATTTCCAAAGTTGAACATTTTAATTTTTATCAACATGATGTTGTTGTGAAATTACCGCTAGCGGTGATTACATTTGTGTGTTCAACAGTGCAAGATAATTTTCGCTTATGTAAGGTTCTTGTGCTGCCACATAGTAACTAATTTATTTAACTCTTATTTTGCGCATTCATTCTAATGTGTCATATAAAATGTTTCCGCGTTCTCGAGCTCCCTTTTGCAGCCTGCTCTTTTGAAATTGTTCCAAATTATCATTTGGTTGATGTCTAGTGCCTCCACTATTCCTAACAGCTTACGTGGCGGCCTTGCTTCACCAATTTAAAAATTTCATCGATTTTAGGAGCGAGGTGTTTTTTATAATAAATAATGCGCTCATTCTCACTCATTTTCAATTTCACACAAAAAATTTAACCTGAAGTGTCACTTCTTAAGCACATGTTCGTTTAAGACAATCAGGTGAGTGTGGCCCGTTATATACGCGTTACCACCATCATCCCGCGGAAAAAACCGTAAAAATTTTTTATATGACCTAATATATACCTTCGTTGATCCAAGCATACGGAAAGTTAAACTATTTTAACATGTGCAGCGATTTCGGAAGCAAGTGCGATTAATGCAATATATACACATATATATGTTTTTGTAATATGAACAACGATTCACGGTAATGTGTTTTCTTTATAAGTTTAATAAGGTAATAAAGAAGTAAGGAAAGAGTAAAAAGTAGGAAGCGCCACACTTTGAAAAACTATCCTTTTACTAATATTTGACTGCTTATGATGTCATTTACGGTGACAAAACCGTTATGAATGAAAATAGTTTCGACTACAAATACTCTTAAAGCATAAACGTTGCTGAGCATCGCTTATAAGCAGCCGGCTTGAAATAGATTACTTTTTTCCATTTTTTGTTTTGTTTTGTATAATGCGATCCATCACTCAGGGGTGTCCCATGAATATGTTATACGGTGACAGTCAAAAAGAAGTAAGGAAAAAGAAAGGGATAGGAAAATAGTCCAGGTTGATGATTTAAAGAATTTGTTAAATGTCCCAAAGAATGTGCAAAAAATGTATTGGTTGCCGTTTTGAGAAAATGTCTTATAAATTTGTGCTCGCAGGGTAGGATAACTTTAAAACTTCCTTTAAAGAATTTTAGTAAAGCTTTTGTAAGATTTTATCTAAAAATTTGTGCAGAACTTTGTTGGTAGATCTAGGATCTAAGACTTACTACCAAAACTTTTGCCAATAAATTCGGGAAATAATGTTGTTTAAAAAACTTTCTGAAGGCAGAAAAAGAAAAGCATTTTTACAAATTTTGCTTTTTTTAAATTTTAAAAAGCATTTTTTAAGTCCATACAGTAGGATCTAGGTTGGAGATGCAAGAAGCCTTAAGAGCCTAAATTAAACATGAAGAGCTTGCAATATGGAAAGTTTGAAAACCCTTGAATTATTTTATTCTTTGAATTAAAGTTTGTTCGGTTTTTTAACGAAACGCATTACAATCTCTATATATTTTTCCAAATAATGAAAATTCTTTATAAACACCTTTGACTAGGTTTTGTTGCCTGTGTTTTTTCTCTTATCTTTCAAATAATGGGTTTAAAAATATTACGTTGCTAGTAGCTTTTGATACCATACAATGTCAGCATTTTATGTAGGGTATAAAAAGAGAAGCTATTGAAAACGCATAAAATAAATAATTTTTATTTAATTTCTCTCTGAGACCTGCATTAATTGCTTTCTGAACGAACAACAAAAAAAATTAAAAACAAAAGTGATAACATGAGGCTGAAAGCCTTTCCACACAAATCTGGCGGTTGCAAAAATGTTCCGAAACGGTCTGAAAAGGCTTTCATTCAAGTTTCGCAAACGTATAAAAACCCAATAATTTTATTCTCATTATTATTGTTGTTCGTTACTACTGTTACACTATTAAGAGGCCATTTACGCTATCAAAAGGGATCTATGTTGAGATAAATGCCTGCTTGAGTGTTTGTGCGCGCTTGTATTTATGAAACAACAAAGCAATATTGAAAAATATTTTATAGCATTGCAAATAAAAACACCACTCGCACACAGAAAGCATAATATCATTATTATAGCTTTCAGCCGGAATAGCATTCTCAACATTTTCGCTGTAAGAGTCGGAAGTATATATATGTTTGGTTGTGAACTTTATTGATAGCTAAGTATTGCATGCAATTTAACTGGGATTGTTTGTGTGGTGGTTGATATGAATTAAAGAAAAAAAGGGAAAACAAGAATGTTTTGCATATCAATATAAGAACATATAGCATGTAGGTACGTTTGTTTGCTCTTCTTTGCAATAGTGTTTGAATATCATGAAAAGGGTGTAATACAATGATACGAATAAAATGCATATCGAGAAGAATTCATTTGAAACCCATAAGTATCAAAATACCAATCGTTCTGCTCATATGCAGGCGGTATAGATTGTTTTGGTTAAAGTCCGAAATGCTCACAAATGCTTTTTCAGCACTTTTTCTATAAAAATTTCATAACCATTGCGGTTATGTAATATTGTTAAATAGACAAGAGCAGGCGAATAAATATTAACAAACAGTCTGACGAAGAATACGCGCAAACACCGGGACAGATATATGGTAGAGAGAATACAAAAAAGAGAAACGGAGTGAATAATAGAGGTGAGGAGCGGGAAAAAGCGATGTGAAACTGGAACTTTTTGCAGATCCTTTTGGAAAAGTTCACGCTTAACTTAACGAATGAAAGCGTTCGAGTCATATATATAGCATAACTAAATGTAATTGCTTTCACTTCATCTGTAGAATTGCATTTAATTAAGTTATTTGACGATGTCGTGGTTTAAAAAGTTTGCAAAATTGTTTTATGGACTTACGGACTAGGGGATATCTTCAAAATGCAAAATATAACTTTCCACATGTCCGTTAAGTAGACGACAATTTTTCTTGTATTCATTTACTTGCTCGACTTAACCTTATTATGAGATTTAATGGAGAGAATTTTGTAATTTTGTTCCTGGAAAAGTTCAGTTTTAGTTTAAACTTTACTTTAAAATGTAATTTGATTCGGATTTGTTGAATGTTAACGGAAGAGTTTAAGATATGCGACATGTGAGGAAGTTTTGCTGCCTTTTATTTCTTTATGGCTTTGTCCTTTCCTTTCAGAGTCAGAAAAATTTCGGCCAAGTTTGGTTTCATTCGGGAACTTAGCCGACATTTGCCTGAAACAACATCTAAGATTCGTAGCTGCTGCAATTTGTGTCTGAATGGTCTATAATGGTCATCTATAGCATCTGTAAATAAAAATTCGGCTCAGATTGCTCCGCAACGCAAGGCCTTCATTCCAACGACATTTTCGAAAAAGTTTGACCTAGTGACTCATGGTCATATTGAAGAAAAAAATCCTACCAAACCTGTTATTGGTTGTCGTCGGAAACATTGTTCAACTATCAACTTTGCGTTAACAAACAAACGTTTACTTTAGGCTTTCAAACGCACGAAAATGAACCTCACCGCAAAGGAGAATTCGGTTTCTATAGATATGGTTACGTATGTGGAAAGTTTGACCTGTTAAACGTTACAGCAATGACCGTTGTTGCATCTTGGCAATTTAAAAATGGCGCAAAACTTAAAATGCCATCTCTTGGGGAAAGTTATATATATATGTTCTTGACTAACTTAAGACTCTAGAGACGATTTAACTTTTATGCGGCTATTGTCAGAAGATGAAACAAATTTTTATATATACTTAGTTCTATAAAACATATGTGACAGCCGAACCAGCCTACGACTACATATCCAATAAAGAACAGAGAAGAGATCGCTTGTTGATAATCGATATGGACGATTGACAAATGCAAGACGAAAAAAGTCCTTTATAAGGTCATGATTAAAAAAAGATCTTGAAACAACATGTTTCCGTTCTAACATGACTCACTGTTCAAACTTTTTCTCAACATAAAGATATTTTCGGTGGACACCTGAATAAAAGGTCTTTGCGCGTGTATTAAATGAATTCAAAGCAATTCTTCTTGCAACGATAAATTTGAGGAGGGGTAATAAAATGGTAATACTTCTCTTAAGGAATTCTGTGAAGGCAGCTTAAGCCAAAAAAACATAATTTTTGCGCATTTTTTCCTTTAATCACAGGATATACGGAAGGAGCAGAGAAGGTTTTATTATTTTTTTTTTTTTTTCTTTAATATATAAAAAATTGTTTCTCTTTCGACTCCATTTTTCAAGTCCCTCCTCTCTCTCTCTCTTTCTGTGTGCTTTCCTCATTTTTTCGCTTTCATCTGCCTCTCTATTTAAAGGGCATTATTTTATTTCCGTTTAACATAACTGTAAAACAATGCCAAACCGTGTATCGTTGCAATTGGTATGTAAATACCGTTACATGAAAACCCATACATACAAATGCTTATTCCCCTGTCACTGTGAGTTAGTATATGTTTTTGTTTTCTGTGTGTTTAGGGAGGAATTTTAATGGCAAACGGAAATAACCAAACAAACGGAAATTGTCAACAGAGAGTTTTTATATACATGCAATGTTTTTGGTTTTATAATATTCTAAATACCGAACGTCAAGTTAGCTCATGATTGTGTTTGTAACATACAAAGTTTTGTGTAGTTATAAGGATGAAATTTTGCGCTGATTTACCTATGTTAGGCTATATTTGTCTGTCTGTTTGTCCGCCTCTCTGGCTCTTATTAAAATTCTAATAGTTGCCAGGTAAAAGAAAATAAAACGTGGTGGGCATGTTAAGTTTATGTATATATATTGAAAAGTGAGATTTGAAAAGGCCCTAAGGATTTCTGTCATATGATTGAAGGGCTAACCAGAAAAATATTGAAAGCGAAAATCTTTCCGCCAAAGATTTGCAAGAACATTGCATGTAAACCAAAGATCGGAGATTTACTGGAAATACTTTTTGATTATAAAATTATTTTTAAAAACGCTTAAAGCATTTAATCGGACGGTAGGTAGCTTTTATGAAATCACTTAAAGTGCCAGGCATCCGTGATTCGTTTCGAGGGTCATAGCAGTTCCGCATTTGCTTTAATTTGTGTTTTTCTGTGCTAAGTTCAATACCAACAGAAACACGCCCGCATTAATGCACATGCACACGGAACATTGTTATGAAACTGTTATTTTATTGTTGCTGTTGTAGTTTTTTTTCTTTTTTTTTTTTTGCTATTTTATTTGTTGTTTCCATTATTTTAACAATAAACGTTCAAAGCAATGCAAAGATATGTTTAAACTAAAACAAAAGCTTAGTTATTTGATTTTCAATAAACACAACGATACATAGTTGCACACGCATACAAATGAATTGTCATTTGAAAATGTTGGCACATCCTGTCCGTTGGTTTATAAAGTGTTTAAAATAGTAAAATGATAATTGAAAAAGTTACACGCTCATGAGTTTTAATTTAAATAACAAATCGAATTATGTTCTAAATAAGCAAATAATAAACTTAACTGTTTAACGGCCGCTTGAAAAATACCTTCAAATAATTTAAATTAAAGAACTTTTTTCGAAGCTAAACCTTGTGGCGTAGAATGATTGAAGTAAGCCTCGTTTATACTGAAGAGTTATACCGCAAAACTGGTTCACATAAACCTGGTTTTGTGTATCGTATTAAATTCTAGTCTTAGTTCGCAACTTTTTACTGAGAGTTCTCAAAAGTTTGTAAATCATTGAAGACTTTTTTATATAAACTACTGTTTAGGGAGAAAATTTGGGGAATTGATAAACTTAACAGCTGACGCCTAAATGGCAATCTATTGAAATTACGCTTTTGCTCTCCACACTTTATCTAGCAAAACAAGCTTTTCTCCAAAATTCTGTTTCTCTTTGGAAACTTTGGAAAATCGGTCTACAAACCCTCTAGTACACTTTTATAAGGTACCTACGAAGATGTGGTTTGAAATCTATGCGATATGGGCTATATATGATGTATGGTACACACGATAAAAAATACGTTCGACAAGCATGATGAACAACATGAATTATACTCGATGTTTTTATAAAGACGCACTACAATATGTTCGCGACGACATACCGACCAGAGGATTGCACATTTTATCTTCCATTTCGATTTCATGTACAGAAGAGAAATGCCTCAGTAACCGAGTTGGTAAAAACCGCGACTACCAAGGCAATGTTCATGGGTTCAAATCACATCTGCAAAGTTTTCTCTACTCGTGCTATAGTGAGTGCTCAGACGGTAAAAGCATGACACTTATGGACTGAGCATACACCCACTAGGATGATTTCCTCCCTTCTTTCTAACAGTCACCGTGTTACATTAATAGAGAGCATCCTCGGTGTGATTGGTCATAATAACAAAATCGGCTGTTAAAAACGATCAGTTCAAGATAAATATAAATTTTTTGGTCCTCCAAAAAAATGCATTTTCTATTCAATAAAAGGTAGACTGCAATTAGCACGCCTTTTATTCTAGATTCCTACTCTAAAGTGATTTTCTTTAGATAATTTATAGCAAATATGGTTATATGCAAATAACAGTTTTCAAGATTTCCTCTGTGTGCCTTTAGGCTGAACAGCAACGTAACCCTACCAGTTTGGGTAGCGGTAAGCATACGGAAACACAAATGCAATCACTGACAAAAACGTCTCTTAGCTTGACCAAAAGGCATTGAGCGACCGTCGAATTAAGGTTGAAGGTCCCATCCGTTTTCAGATCTAATCACCAGTGACTATTATCTGTTGACAATTCCCAAAATTATTTGCCAGGACAAAAGTTTGTATGTAATGATAACATCATTGTGGAAAGTGAAGCATAATTTAGGAGATCTGATAAAAATCGTTCTATAACGAACGTATCCAAATTTTGGAGGAGCATCGTGTCGTTTTTGAAGTGCTTTATGTTGAGGAACAAAGTTGAATTTTGTGAAAACAACCAATAGTCGTCCTTACGTAGGTCGCAAACTTTTTAACCAACCTTTATGTTCATTTTTTCGTAGGTAGATGCAAGATTTTATGTTACGTAGGATACGATTCTTATTTCGTAGCAACACTTTTGACCCTGCTGCTGTTAAGAAGGTTTTCGATTACTTTTTTTTGAACTCTCTTGTTCTGTTCTTCGCCTTCACGGTTGGTTGAGCAACAATGTCATCATCGATGAACATCGACGGGCAGCCCTTTTCAATAGATTTCTTACTCCATAGTATTCGAAACACTAAATATTTGCTGCCAAATAATGTTTGAAGAACAAAAAAAAGAAAAAAGAGAAAGAAATTGAATTTCTTGCATATTACGTCACTCGCTGCTTAATGCTCCCTTTTAAGATGATTTTTATTTTTACTATATTCAAGTTCCATCATTGACAGGAGAAATCAACTCTTTGAAAATTTGCATGTAAAAGAGTAAAAAAAAGAAAAAACGAAAAAAGAACAGTGCTGAGAATAAATGTCAACACGCACACCCACACCCACACATTCTCGCGTACATGCATATATTCGCACACATATAGACACACGCACACGTGAAAGCAATTCAAAAACCACTTCACGTGTCAACGTTTGTTTACTGTTTTGTTTGCGGTTTTCCAACCGCAAAACTAACGTCGTTGTCGGTACAACAATACCCAGCGCGCATATTGTGCACGCATCAATGTCTTTGCATCAATACCCGTAAACATGTGTTCATGAGTGAGTAAGTGAATGGTATTGCCTTTGAGTCTTATTTTTTTTTTTTTTCAATGCCTTCTTTCATTTATTTGCACACTCACTCACCGATGTGTCGGTTATTGTTGTTGCCGTTGTTGATGCAGCAGTTGCCAGTTTTGTGGTTTTTTAAAGTAATACCTCCGTGGCCCATATTTCTACATACACCTGTCATAATGTTTAACACGTTCGTGTACACATTCGTGTACAACAATTTTCACCACGATTTTTCTTTTGCTAAAAATTTTATATTATATCCTTATTTTATAACATATTCTATGTTTACAGAGATGATGGGTAACGGCATCGGCATCGGCATCGGCATCGGCAACGGTGTCTTTGTATTAACAAAAAAAAAAAAGAACCGCTTCTATTATTTGTTATTTGCATATGAATACTTGCGCTCATGTATACGACGATGGATATATGCTTTTCCTCCTTCAACTATTTGTTCATCTTTCTTAAGGTGTGTAGATTTCAGGTATATTTGTTTTAGTTAAATGTAATCATTGTTGAGAACTTATTTGCCTATGTTTCTGAAACGTGCTTTTATACGGAAAATATTTTTCCTCAAATACCCTTTCGGCGAAAGGTTGGAATAAGAAGCAAACACAACTGAACGGCAGTTAAAAGACGAAGCATTTCGAAATTCTTTCTAAGTCGCAAAAGACGTCCCTTCTCCACAGCTTTTCAAAGTCCTACGTTTACTATTGGTGTACCATCTTTCAGTTCTGCAAAGGCAAGATAGGACGCAGTTGAAAATTGTAATCAAATTTCTTGAAAACTTTTAACATTAATTATAATCGAAAAGTGCTTAAAACGCAAAGTTTGACACCATACGACTCAATCTTTATTTAGATTCCGCCTTTAATAAAGTCCAAGGTAGTATAACCATTGCGGTTATAGGTGTTGTAATTTTCTGTCTCAGAATTGTTTTTTTCACTTCGCATTTGAGCAGCCGTGAGAACGTCCGCCACAACGGGGATCCGAGATTTTTACACGAGCTATGTATATTCGCAGTTGATTGCATAATAGGAAAATTGAACCACTGTGATCGAGCCAAAAATGTAGTTTTAAAAAATTATCTATTCATAAAGCCTTATTATAGGCAAAATAGTGTCATCAATAGGGTTTCCCGATGTAATAATTATAAAAAACTGAACGCCTGCAAAGACTGGAAAATTACGATTAAAGACTCGAGAAAAATATTCAAATCATCAAAGAAGGTTGAGTAACATTGTTTTCATCATATTCTACAATGTTGGTGACAACCCTTTTACAACCTTAAAGAAAAGTACATAAGCTTTCATATTTCCACAGGCTTACTTATTACAAAAGACGAAGGTGCATATAAACAAGTGAGAAAATTACCTTCAGCTCTTCAGATGAATCTTTTAGTCCTTGACAACTTTACCCTATGGAAACGATCAAATGAAGGAAAGGAAAAAATGAACTTTCGACGCTCTGTGGTATTCAACGGGTGTAGTCGACTTTTACTAGTTTTTTGCAGATACGGAACGGTCGGGCTTGGAACATATGCGGATATTTTTATATGTTGTAGTTTACGAGAAACGAGTGAAGGAAGCGATAACTGTTAAAGTGCTGTAGGCCTTTTGTTTGCCATATTTTCGAGGACAACCTGCATGAAAAAATGTGTGCTCGATATCTTAAGTTTTGGGGGCAGGCGGACAAAATCTTTTGCGATGAATACAAAACTGGTTGCCAAGAATTGTTAAACAAGTCTAGGGTATTCTCAATGTTTCTCCCAGATCGCGAATATCTTTTAAGTCTTCTATAAGATTACGATATTTATCAAGAGTGACAGCTAATAGAAGGCTTGTGAAAGATCCTTTAGGAACCTTATATTCAATACTGCCTCTGGACGCTTGTAATGATACCGTAAAAGCTTTTTGTAAATAATTGATGAATTGAAATGATTGTCAACGGAAGTTGTATATAGCAACCCACCTCGTGTACAGAATATCTGATCTGAAAAACTCTGCCACTTTGCTCGTGCTTATCGTGGAATGCAGACGTGCGTGAAAGCCTTTTATAAGGAATTTAATTGAAAAAGTAATAAACAAAGGATTTTGCTACCTCTTTGTAGGATTGCCTTCGGCCTTTAATTGAAATTATGAAAATTTCTGCAAAACACTTGTCGTATACTCTTGTAGAGTTGGTGAGTTTCCATTCGAAGTTCTATTATCATGGCCTGATTCGCGATTGTAGGGAAAACCTAACATTTTTCTATTTTTCCGTAAGCTTGTTCCGCTATTTTAAACTCATACAAACCTCGTAAGAAAGAGGCGTCTTCCTGAGTAAGAACGCCCGTAGATATCTTTGGCCCATAAACGGTCTGGGCTACGCTAAGTATGAACATTTGACGTTTTGCTATCTTCGGGTAATTTTGGCGTAGGCCATTAATAAAAGCCTCTTCAAAGGGGAAGATTGCCATTCCTATTTCTGCTCATTGCCTAAGTCTTTTGCTCATTACAATGGATACGACAAGAGAATGCCTGCACCCAGAATCCATATCTAATGCTTTTTCGCATGTAGGAGACGTAACCCAAGGCCAAGAACAAATTTGAACCCTTGATGTCTCTCTCCCTGTTGTAGAGTAGGCTTTAAGTAGCATGATTCAGTATTTCACTAAGGTAGCAGCATAAGCAGTTTTTAGTTTTAGTTTAACTCTCAACAGTGCTTTCTTCGATGGCCTTGAACATCTTTCTCTGCTTAACTATTATCATAATTATTATTATTATTATTATTATTATTATTATTATTATTATTATTATTATAGTAAGTAATTTAGGCGGAGAAATAAATCCGAAGACGTAAACTCTTAAGGCACTAACGTCTAGGGCTATAGGCTTTATTCAAAGCTCTACCGCACTCGAGGTTTGAATGCACGATCATTAAGTGATAACGAAAATTGTATAATATTATCGGAAACTCACGCGCTTATTATCGAGTCGACTCGAACGAAATTTTCAGATTTGGATTGACGGTGTCTTTTGTCCACACAGTGATGATATCGCGAATAATTCGTTGTACATGCAAACTAATTGAGTACTATCAAGCCAAAAGATCGCATCGTTTTTGTGTTTCTTTACGGGATTTAACTCGACAAACGGAGCCCCAATCCTATTAAACTTTTTAATGTTTTTTATGCATAGATTAAAGCACGATCGTAGGCATTATAAGTAAGCCGTGAGCAGTTTTCTTTGTAGGCAGGGCCAAGCAGATCTTTTAAGTAGACCCAAGTGATTGAGGGACTCTAAGAACTATTGAAAAATCTAAAATTGCTACAAAGGATCCAAAACCTCTCCAATATCCAAATTTTGAAAAATCGTGATTTCTTTTCATATCATCCCTATTATTAATATTATTATTATTATTGTTATTATTATTATTATTATTATTACTATTGTAAGGAGTGATACTGATTTTCTTGTATATCGTAACATTTATGTGCATACGAACTTGTTTACAGCATGCATGTCTCTGCAGTATGTACAGGAAACTCAATAAGAATTTTATGCCTTTGAAGCAAGTGTTAAATTGCACGCTTTAGGTGGTCGTTGTCGTCATAACGCGAACAAAACAAATGCTTAGGAATAAGTGTCAGATATACTAACGCACACAATGCCCACATTTACCTAAACTTTGTATGAATTTGTATGCGTATCTATGTATATAAATAAATAGTTTATAGCTGTTAAGCGTTTAGTTCTCTCTCGTACTAACCAGAACGGCAACGACAATAACAACAACAAAAGCAACCACAATAACAGCAATAACAAGAATAAGAACAAAACCAACATCTTGTTAGAAATGCTCCGATGGTAGTTTAAACTTGATAATGATTACTATTTGACTTGCGTATATGAGGGATTCGTGCTCGTACGCGTACATGTGCACATGTAGCTTTGTATGCGATAATGATGCTTCAGTGTTTTACAAGTGAATTATTTTGAATTGTTTGTGTTTAGCTCGGTTGGATTGCCTGGCAGCACTTGTTAACAATTTATAACAAATTTGTTTCTGTAAACGCGCATCATAATAGCGGGGCATCCTATCACAAACTTTTCTTTCTTCCGCATTTTCCTTCTTCCCTGAATGCTGTTATTTTATTATGCTTAAAATAAAATTTTTATTTTTGTTATTTTTGAAACAATGAATATTTCCCGAGAAACTCTATCTAACAACATATTTGTTTTGTTTTATTTTTAAAAATCATTTAAGTAAAAATTAAAAATAAATTAAGTGAGTTTTTTAGAACATCTTTTTCTTTTTAGACCTTTCCAAGGGAAAAGACTAGAAATTCATAAAATCTTCTTACAAATCCAAAGTTGAATGAGAAACTGTTGAACGAAATTTCGCGTGAAACAAGAAAACTTCTCCATTAAGCCTGATTGGTTATAAAAGCATAACAAAAATATTAAAACTGCTCTGATGCGGCCTTTTATGTGCATTCACTACATCATTATTATAACGTAAACTATTCACATTTTTGGTTTTTTTTTTGCCAATTTTTTCATTTTGGCTCTCTTTACTACCATTCATCCTGTGTTGTCGATAATATAATCGTATATTTGTATGTATATGTGCGCGTGTGTGTATTTGTCCGATTTATATGCTTATGTATATTTGTTTGTAAATCTACATAAGAGTGCACATCGCACACTCAAAGTTGAATTATGTTTCCGCAACATTGCCACTTCCTGCTTTAGTTTGTTACCACTTTTTCGTTTAGTTGGTTGTGCATTCAGGCCAAAATTTTTCGGAGGCTGCCAAAATAAAAACAGAAATTAAACAATAATAACAACAATTTCTAAGCCAAGTCAAAGCAATCACTATCGCATCACTGTTTAAGAGTTTCAGCGTGCGAATGTATGTATAAGTGTATGTGTGTATGCATGTTTGTATGTATGTATGGGTTTGCGAAGTGTTTTCACAAGTTTTGTGGGTAAACATAAATTTTTTTGTTTAATTTTATAAAACTCACTCGAGCACGTTCCGCCTTTTTTCTCTTAACCCTCGAGTCCATTGTTTCGAAAGTATCGTACTAAGCGCTTATAATACAAATTTACCGTTAAACAGCGCAACAACAATAGAATTAAGAATTTAAGTAAAGTTTACTCTTTTTTTATTTCGCTTTCTTTGTAAATTATTTTCGTGAATAGTTTTATATAAGGAACCCATCAAAAACGAAGACTGTTTTTTTTTTTTTTTTTTTTCATTAAGAAAGGTAAGACCAGAGTAGAAAGGAATCTCCTCAGTTAAAAGTTATTTTTATGTTTTCGAAACATTTTGTGAAAAAAATTTCATTGATCTTAAAAATTATTTAAACATTTTTCTATAGAAAAAAAAAAAACGTTAAACCTACAAGATGTGCTCTAAAATAAATGAGACTTTTTCAAGGTTATGCACTCAAAGGGCGCCATATAATGATATTGCGTTGCGATTGAACTGAAGGTTTGTCAAAATCAATTCGATGGTCTGAGATTTCAGTCTTTTGTATTTCAGATATTGAATTATGTTTACCTTTTATTATCAGAGCTTCGATTTGTTAGAGTAGGTTTACTTATGTTTCAAAAGCTTTTTTTAAAAAAAGTTTATATAACTCTAGCGTTGATAACGATAAGGACTTGCTAAAGAAAGCCAAGGAAGGATAGAGAAAACAAACAACTAAGAAAATAATACTCGAGCGTAAACGAATCTTGTATACGCATCACCAACTAGAAAGAATGCAAAGAACTAAATTTTCATAATCTGTAAGATTGGACGGTTCTTTTTTCTAGTTTCCGAATAGAATGCAAATTCATAAGTTCTATGGGTTGTATTTTATGAGTAACAAGCAAAAAACAGGGAAAGCAAAAGCGTTCACAGCTTTTGTTGCGCGGCATGTGCGGGCGTTGTAGGCGAGTCCTTGGACCGTGTTTCGTCATTTTCAAATTCTTTTGCAAGTTTGTAAGCGTTATGGACAGATAGACAGACAGACAAACGGACATGCTTCTTGCTTATTTTATAGGCTTTTAGAAGCTTCTGCGCGTTATAAAGCTTTTGAAAGCAAAATTCAATTTTGTTGTACTCTGATATCGGGCCAATTTTCCCGTTCTGGTATAGGTACTACGACAGCGTCCGTAGAATTTAACTTCAAATTTTTGTACATTTCCGTGCAGTAGGTTATGAGTAATAAGCAAAAAACAAATTTTTGATACCTTTTGAAAAACAGAAGGATGCTCAGTTTTCGTAGTACTGTAGGCGTGTCGTTTGAATCAATTAGGCCGATTTTCAGTACCAACGCGTGTGCAAGAATTTCCATGTTTTTGGCAAATTTTAAGTCGACACCTTAGACATTACACAGACGGCCACATGGACGGACGAACATGCTTAAATCGATTCAAAATTTAATGTTGACCAAGGACATATATACTTAGTGTGGTCTCTGAAGTTTCTTTTTGACCGTTGCGAGCAATTTGTCACAATCGCCTCGTCCTTTGATGACGGATGCAAAAAGAAGGAATCACCAAATTTAGAATAAAACAAAGCAAATTGTTTGATAAATTGCAAAAGAGAACAAAAAAAAAAAAAAAGAAAAAATAAATAAAACAAAGATTGCGTTTGTATGCAGAAAATAAACACGAAAACATTCGGACAGAAATGTTAAATATATGCAAGTTGTACGGTCATAAATACTTGAGAGAGATGTGTTGTGTCGTAAACTATATGAAAATATTAGCAAAACAAGAGTCACGTATAAGATTTGTTTAAAGTTATAACTCTTTTGTCTATGAATAGCAAGAAGAAGTTCGGAAGGCTAAAGAAAACGAACAACTCAAAAAGATTTGGTCGTTATGCATTACATTGATGGTCTATAGCTGACTGCTTGACTTAGAACTAAAGCTGTAGATGATTGCAATGTACTTAAGAACTTTTTTTTCTTGCACAATTTTTTTTTTAAAATACTTTACTGTCCGACAAGTTGTGGCATTGATGTACGGCTACACTCATAGGTCTATAATGTTTACTAAAGTTTACTACGGAGTTTTTTTTTTTCTGAAAGCAAACTATTTGTGTAACTTTATGTTTCAGAGCAAGCTATAGCCCACCCTTTGGCATAGGAATTTCTATAGAAAATTTGTATGTTTTATTGATAATCAAGGAATAAAAAAGAAGAAAATAAATAAATTTTAAAATTTTGTAAATACTTGCAATTTTCTCTCTAATAAAAAAAGAATGGAGCAAGTTTTAGAAGAATGTTTACTAAGTCACTAATGATGCCCTTCTATCCTATCCAGCAAGTTTTCAAAGTTTTAATAGATATGGACAGAGTATGCTAACATCGACGTAGCGCTTAAGAGAAATCAACTCAACAATCCTTGTTTCATATATCTTTCGGTGCAAAATACCTTGAACTTGAATATAAGCGTTCCGTTGTCTTTGTTATACACGATTTCAAATGTTTCTTATAATTAAGTCCGTAGCACAGCACTTTATTTATAAAGCTATAATAACATTTTAAAGAGTTAAACAAAGCTCTAATTAACTGAAATTAGAAACTCAATATTTTAGAGCACTTCACTTATTTGGGGGGTACTCGAACTCGATTTCTTTCCTTTAAAGTCATCATTCAATTGCCCTCCGTCGAGCAACTCGTTTGCATATAAAACTTGCAAAACAACTCCCGAGTATCATGTTTAATTCTGATGCTTTTGTGAGTCCTCTTACTCAAATCTACCTCTTCTAGTTTCGCTCGAGAGCAGAGCATTTTTGCTAATCATCTCCTGCATTTTGAAGTTCAATATTATGACGATTGTTTGTTTTCATGAGTTTTGAAAATTTTAGAAATTTCTTTCGCCGTTCATTTTATCTAAAAGGGGGCAGACAGACGTACGCACGTTGCGGGTATAGTGATGAATAAAACAAATACGAATTCGCTACATTGACTAAAAATATTACGCTCATCAAAAGTGTATATAGGGATTGATTTGAGTAACATCGGTCATAAGTTGAATATGTTACTCGACAGCAGTTTAAAAATCAAAGGATTTTTCATTCGTAACTAAGAAAAACGCCTCTGTGTCGATAACTATAAATTCATTACTCGTTACAGCCCAGAATCGACAGCTACCAAGCTTACTAGATATCGCCAGCGCCACAAACTGGCTACAGATTACAGAGTGGTGTGGCCAAGGTCAAGTTCATATTTTGCTGGGTATAAAGTTGTAGTATAACGTTTCAACTCTAACCTTGAAAAGTAAATTGAGCAAAGAAGTTTATTTACCAAGAACAAAAAATAGTTCAAATCGGGAGGGACGACTTATATTTTAACCCTTAGTTTAGTATGGAATGCTCACAATCTGGACTGTGTCTGGCCGATTAGTAAGTGTTATACCTGCACCGGTCGAGCACGGAGTGTAGTTACGGCCAAAAACGCCAATCATAATTAAAGTATAGTCTGCAGCATTGGAATCGATGACGCCTTATAAGAGGTATTTCGCTTGCTTTGCTGTTCGTTAAGGGTTAATAGCTTCTTCATTACTTGTGAATATTTACTTTTAACGTGGCAAACATCTGTGCAGTGTCATCTTGCGACTTTAGCTTAAGAGTTTATTTTTTCACTTTGATTTTTATGTCATGTTTTCGTTTATTGATCTTTTCAATTTTTTAAGTTCTGTTTTGCTTGTTCTTTTTTAACGATTGGAAATAATTTTTTTTAATATTTCCTATAAAAAGGTGAATAAAAATTTTCTTTTTTAAAAAATATTTGGAGATATTATTAACACATTTATGCAGAACACTTACGGCATATTTAATTGCCAATAAAAAAGTCTACGTGCATCCGTTGCACGCAATGGAGTGTAGACTCAAGCCATATATTGCGTTTCTCATGTTTCGCTGATTAATTACTTATCGTTCTTCCTTGCTCCTACAGATATTGTGCATTGTTCATTATTCATTCATATGTACGTTCAATATAGTTAAGCTAAAGCTCAGCAGTCAAACCTAGACTTCGTTTGTGCGATCATAATCTTTTAATCCAAAATTTTAGATTAAAGGTAAAGTAAGTATTCCTCTAACAATTTCCGAGATATACTTCAACATGTATGCCTTTTGAACGTGTTGACATTTTAATTGTAACCTCAAATTTTTTTTTAAAAAACTTATTTAGTCTTGCGGTCAGGCTAGATTTAAAAATCTGATATACTGACGTAAGCGTTCAACCGTATTCAACCATAAATCCTATGTTCAATGAAACCGTTTTTAGAAAATTGCTGTCAAATTGAATAACAGTACATAAAACATATATTTTTTACAATACCTATGATGATGCCTATGCCTATGAGACGAATGAATTTTCGTATTTTGAAATCAAAACTTAATAGTTTTCGAACTGCTGAGGTGTATTAGAATTTCACTGTAAGCGCTGAGTATAGTTTTTCGTGTCTCAGTTCGTCATGAACACATGTTTTGTCTGCCTACTCTGTATATCTCGCTCTCTCTCTCTCTCTCTCTCTCTCTCTCTCTTTCTATTTATCTATCCTCCTCACTAGATATTACACATAGGAGAATAATGGTTACATAATTGTATATAAAAATAAATATAAATAGAAAATGCATAGAGTTGGCATTCTGATAGCATCTGAATAAAAAATGTTATTATAAGCGCAATACAAGTGCATGCAAATTAGAATACCTTAGAAAGTGAGGAGAAGATCTTGGTCTCTATACACAATACGCAAACCAAGTTTATATGCAATAAAAATTATCAAGCACGCACTTGTTAACTTAACATACATGTGAGGAGGGAATACAGTATGCAGTGTGTGCTCCAAGAATCACTAAAACATAATATTGCGACAATATTAGTATGACTTGATGTGTTCGGACTCATTTCAAGGAACCGACAAATCATAATGACAGTCATAGTGGAAAGGAATAGAAAAAAGGAAAAAAAAAAAAACAGAAAACGAGACACAAAAATGATAATTATGAAAATTGTCTCTTTATTTGTGTACATTTGAAATATCTATCAGAAAGCTATGGGTCACAGAATTCCATAGAGAATCATATTTGATGGACTTATTCTACATATGACATACGGGTAATGAATGAAATACTTATTGATCAAAGTTAATAAAAAGCAAGAAAAATAAGAGAAAAATGAAAGAAGAAATTCTCAATAAAATTTTGTCTGTCGTAGATTGTAAACATCAATACAACACTCCAATGTGCACTTATTGTTGTGTTACGCAAAGCAATCAAAAAAAATAGAATCATCCCCATCATTGGGTCGTCATGCAAGTTTAGAATGATTTTTTCTATACATTTTCAAATCACTTTTAAATGCAAAACAGAATAAGGCTGAAAAAAGTATACCGCAACGTAGTTATTCGCAATCATTCTCGCTCCTTTTGCTAAACTTTAAAAATGCCTTCATTTTAGCCAACGAAAGAGTAAGCAGTCTTAAGAATGTCTTCTTGTTATTACGTCCTCTTATTTTTGATAAGCTTAAAACTGTCTATGGGAACTTCGAATAATGCCTAATAACGTTTGAGAATTCCATCTTTGACATTGTTTTGTGTCCGCATTGTTATTGTCCTACTACGATGGACTTCTGATTCCTTGTTCTCATCCCCACAATGTTTTAATAATATCAGGGGAGAAGTACGACTTAAGCAAGTTTGCATTTTATTTATTTTTTACGCCAGTTTTGTGTGGCCCTCTTTACCACCCAACATATCTATACTCAGTTTCCTGTTTAATTTATCAATTGGTTGCAGTACAGAGAAACAGATATTGTTCGCTACACCAGTAAAGTACTTCATACTCAGTGCATTGGTTCGTTTATGATTAAATTACAATTTTTCAACAAATAGATAAAAGAAATTTTTAGGAAATTTTGGTCCATAGCATTGGTTGGACTGTGAAGTGGAGAAATTTATTAAAATCAGTTGAGTGAAGAGTCTACAATAAATACAATATATAAGCAAGCCTGTTACGCTAATTCTGAATCGTTCAAATTAACGATGAATGCGGTGGATTAAAAGGAATTTAATGGCATCAAAAAATACATTTAAAAAGTTAGTAGAATTGATACAAATTGTAGGTTGTGTGAAAAGGAAAAAAAATTGTTATCATCTTCTAAGCTTTTCCTGGAAAATTAAAAAGCCCTCCTTAGATTAATAATCGAGATGCTTGCGCCCAAGAAATATATTCTAGTACTAAATCTAGCAGCTAAGACCATCCCCTTTTTTTCTTAAGAGATAGACTAGATCTTCAGTCCAGCCGTATTCTCTTTTTTCAAACTAAGAAGTTCTTCATAATGGCACAAATGGGTTGTCAGCTTTTACCCTATGAGAAGTGTTCTTTTTTATCTAAACAGGTAACCTAAAGTTAACATCAGACATTAGATGCAAGTTGATAAGCTATCACCGATTCTCGTATACAGTTTCCTGGTAAATAAAAAGAAATAAGTCGCTTTAACACATTTGAAAATGCATTCGTAGAAAATGCTTGTGTGCCTTCTATAAATGAGTAACCTGTACGGGATAATAT
Source organism: Glossina austeni (assembly GCA_000688735.1). NCBI lineage: Eukaryota > Metazoa > Arthropoda > Insecta > Diptera > Glossinidae > Glossina > Glossina austeni. Next base: position 747,884 of record KK502435.1, on the reverse strand, counting down.
GACCTCAAGGTAAATGATTTACTGTAGATAGATAGCTTAAGCTTTTCCCACAAAAGCTATAAAACGTGTTCTACGTGTAACCGATTCGTGATGCCATCCATAATTAGAGTGAATTTATTAATTAACGCTAATGTATAGAACAATAGAAGAAAAGAAAAGTTGACTAGAAAAACACTTCACGCGCTCAAGTGCTTTGAAAATGTTAGATTGTGTGATTGAGAAAAGATGTACACTTATGAAATTTGAAAGAAACAACGTGGACGGGCTTCCAAGATTCGGCTTAATTTCTGTGTACTTCACTTTCATTTATACATTAAAAATTGCAATTTTGTTTCTATACTACACAGAGTAAATTCATAGAAGTAAAAAATATTAAAAGAAGAACAAGAATTTCTATAACTGCTTGCAATATGTGTACTCATATCTATATAGTGGAGTACGTTTTATATATTCTGTTGTGTATACGTAACAATATTTGCTTTTATTATTGAGAAATATTTTCAATTATTTATAAACAATTTTCTGTGATTGATCATAAGTTTAGAAAAGAAATGCGCATAAACATATAAATAAATAATTTAAACTTTCTGAGTTTGATTTTTTATTTTGTATGTCCATTTTTTTTATCGTCAAAGATGAATTTTTTTTATTAATTGAAGATAATTCGAAAGCCAATTGCTAGACAAACAAGACGTAGATGAGATTACATTTTATAGCAATTTGTTGTTTATAGTCCACGAGTGCAAATGAGAAAACGAAAGAAGAAAACTTTCTTATCGTATCAAGCGTATCAAAGGAAGTAACATGGGCAGATGAACATAAACACTTTCTGAATCGATCGGTATAATAAAAGGTGGGCCCATTTTAGAGATTTCTGGATTCTGCATACGTTCGCACAAACTTAATACGTCCTTGTACAGCAAGTGGTGTGGGGTATAAAAAGAAAAAAACACATAGTTTTCATCTAAAATAATGTGTCTTTTGGCTCCTGTAAGAAAGGTGAAAATTTTGTGGGATTTCCGTTCATCTGACTTTAAGTCATTTCTAATCTATGAACATCAACAAAGACTAGAAGAATATCAATTTAAAGTCCTAGTTGCAACATATAAATTTACTTACTAAAGGTTGAGCGATAGTATGTCAGTGTATCAAATTTCATCAAAATATATAAAAAAATAAGATGTGTAGGTTGAATAGAAGAGGACGGGCAGATCGACAGACAAACAAATAAGCTTAGATGGATTAATAAAGTGATTCTCAATAATAAAATGTAAGTCTACCTCAAGTCTTTCTTACTGTTACACACATCTGCAAAAACTGAATATACTGAACTGAAAAAATGAGTGAAATTTATACATTATACCTATATTAAAAATGAAACGTTGCAAATGAAAACCTTCGGTTGTATCATTGTTAATGGAGCTGCATAGCTTTTAAAGAACTCCGCAGCTTTATGGATGTTTTTGCAACAATAGAATAAATATTGAAGTTATTATTGAAGGCATCTTTAAATTTCTTTTACAATTTTAAAAATTTGCATTAATACGTAAAAATGCCGGCTTATTTGCTTGTGAAATACATCAGAAGACCGACACTAGTAACAACAACTGATGAACAAAATGTAAAATCTGTTTGTTCTACACTTAGTCGTTTTTCATGCATAAGGAAAATGATTCTTTGGCTAAGAGAGCCCAATACAAAGGGGGGAGGGAGGGACTCAATGACTGACCAACTGGCTGACTAACTGGCTTCCTAACTGACTGACAGACTGCTTTGGATGTGATTCTGATACGCACATTTCCGGTAACGCCTTATGCGTATGGTCATACCCGGTTATATGGCCAGAGGTACTGTTATTTTTGCATTGTACTTGTTATCTGCCCTTTTTTTTCATTTACTCTTCCTTTAACTGGAATTTTTTTTGCTTCCAATTCAGACTTAACAACGGATACTTGATAACAACTTGATTTTGCTTGACCAAAAAGTTGTTCAGCTGTTAGCCTTGCAACTCTTATAGATATTTGTCAGTACACATATATGCGAAAGTGTAAATTTTTGTTTATTTGTATAACCCATGAAAAGGATAAGTAAATATATATGTATGTATATGTATACATTCGTATGTGAAAAACGCATTTCCTACGCTCTTAAGTCTACTGAGTATTTACTGCTTTATTTGTTTGTTCGTGTATATGCGCTCGAACGTGCATTCAAAGTGGATCCTCTATATCCAAAAGCCAACGGAGGAGAAAACTTATAACGTTTTGCTATATCCAGAGAGGTTGTTCGTTAATGGCATCAAATACCAGGTAAAGTTTGAACATAATACCAATGTAACTAACTGACAAGCAACCTAATTGTTCGTCTGTCTGTCCTTTACCACAACATAAAAATAAAGTTGAGATTTAAAACTGGATCGAATCCGACCACTAATACGCTCGTATTAAGCGGAAAATGAAAACATGTTTTAAGAAATGCTAATCGTTTTCTTTTTTCTAAATTATAATAAGACCGTCAAAGGTTGGCCGATTACCCTTAAGCTGTATACACTTTCTACCTACCTACACATGCGCGTGTTTGCGAAATTTTCTGCTAGTTGTGTTGTTGTCTTGTTTTATAGAAGTATTTAGACTGTTGCGTTATTGCCAGGGTATAGTCTACGTGTAACAACTGATAAAAGTGCGTCGATCATTTAAGAAAAAAACGCATATTTTGTGGGGAAAGTCGTTGTAGGTTGACCTGTTTAATGAAACTTAGCGCCCAGTATTTCAGAAAGCGTTGGTAGCGTTGAACTGAACGGTGTAGTGAATGCGATATTACACCTTGTCTCTTAATTAAATATTCCGCTTTCTAGTTAACATTCCAATCGACAACTTGTCATCAGCCGGAACGACGATTCCTTTCTTATGATAATACCCGAAAAATAGTTGGTTACGTAAGTAGACTTAAACGACCAGCCTTGTCATGCAGAAAGAGAAGAAGAGTTCTTTGACATGGTGTTTAGTATACTTTTACACAGAAAATATTTTGTACTTTCCCATCTTTCTCTTTGTACCCTACATCTTTGTGGTACAGAGTATATTGAGTTTGTGCGGCCGTATGTCACACCCAGAAGGACTTAAGGCAGACGTTTTATATGTCTTTATGATGAAAATTGGTTCATGATGGTAATATAACAAAAACATTGAATGGACCAAATTGGATCCCACTCCATGTAAGATTTCTCATGAAGAGTCAACCCTTCAGAAAAAAGGTTTAATTTTTAATATTTTGTGATGAAAATTAGTCCATAGCAGCGATTAAGCAGAAAAATTAACATCGCGGAATTTGGATCCCATAAGTCTACTAATTGGATTCCAACATGTATATGAGAGTTATCGTGTAAAGCAAGCACTCATATGGAGAGAAAGTCTAGTTTTTAGTTTTTTATGACGTAAAGTGAAGAATAATAAAATTTTTGAGAAGCAAATTAAGTTTTGATTGTGATGTGACGTTTTTGGAATCCTTCAATGTGCGGGCCTTCATCGAAAGTATTCCGTTGCGTGAAAATACTGTTTAATTTGTGGCGTCTTATCACGGAAACGAGTGAATAACTGTACAATGGTCGAAGTGGTGTAGGGTGTCTAATGATCGGCTTTGCCTGACTATAATGTTCTTACTAGTTTCCATGTAGTGTAAGATATTAAATAGTAAACGGTACACAAGTTCATTCCTTAATGCGGTAGACCTTACTTTAGCTACCGTTAGTCGGTGGTCGTAACTGTAGTGAGCACACGACCTGTATAGGCCTAGGCTGATCTGGCAAATAATTCCCAGGCTACTGTCACTTCCCATCCCTTTCTCTCCCCTTTTTTATATAGGGAGAAATCCCATGAGTGGTTGGTCGTATTAAAAAAAATAAAAAAATTCCGCGATTTTCACCAATTTGCTCGGCAATGAATGTATAACATAAGCAATATTACCGCAAAAATGAAGAAGACAAATAAGAAACACAGTAAATTTGCATAAGTTGTCCCTTAAACTTTGTACATTTAAAATTTGCATTCAAGCGTATCAAGATAAAGTTATCAAGTATTTAATAAACAATTATACTGAACAATGTCTTAGTGTGACATCTCATTTTTTATACGAAATACTTGGCAATTCCAAAACAATTGAAATAAAAGAAGAAGAAAAAAAAATATAAAACAAAACTCATAACATTTATACATATTTAGAAGGAGCTAACACTTACCCATTCACAAAATTCAAGAACATGAGCGTAAATCAAGCATTAAGCTGCCTAAAGCTACCTGCTCTCACACGTATACAAATTTATGAAAGTTATCTGTTCTCATACCTCATACATATATATGTGTAATACTTTTTGTTTAAGCACAATAATTCCTCTCTTTGAGGGTATACATAATACGGTTTTCATCTTTAGTTTTGTTTAGCTATTATAGTTGGTTTATGTTCAACAATGAATTCTAAGTAAACGAACTGTAAATGTAAATTATTCCATATGCGAAAGAATGCAAAATATAAAGGACGCATGATATACACATACATGCACGGAAAGAAAACAGTACCAAGCACTTTAGGGTTAAGATGAATAAAAAAATTATAAAAAGAAAACAAAAAAACAAAGAAAAGCAAATAAGAAAAGTGTCATATACGTGTTAGAACGAATCTTAGTTACCTATCACTAGGGAATAAATTGCATTTCAATTAAAAAATTGCATAACAGTTTACTGCACGTCAAAATGCCAGCTTATGCGAATAAAAATAAAAAATTTTTAAATATAAGAAGATGACAGAGCTGTTTATAGAGGGCAATCCTCCCCGAACCCCTTGACCAGAGGAATATTTTAACGAATCTCTATAAATATTTTTAGCATATAAAAAAGAATTTCATTTTGTTGAATCTAACATAATTGTCGGCGCTCTGGATACTTTTCCACAAATTCAATTTACATTTAAGGGATAAGATTAAAATTATATAAAAAATTATATATATAGGTGCTTGCAAATATTCCCATTTATTTTCGGACTTGAAAAAGGCATTTATTGAGAAAAATGGTTACAATATATGTATTAATCAAAATATTTTCCATCATTTTCTGCGACTTTAACTTCTGGCAACATAACGATGCCGTGTAAAAAGAACTTTATTGGCACCGATTCAACCAGCGACCCATTTACGCACTTCTTCAACATGTCGGGACCGCGTGCCAGTCAAACCATGCTGCATCGATGGTAATCAGAAGACGCTATGTGAAGGACGAAAATGCAATTTGTGCCTTCCGTGCGTCTGTCTGTATATACTGAATAACGCATCAATACTAAATGGAAAACCTTTATTTTATGTAGAGAAAAGTCAAAACAATCGAATTTAATTGTTGCCCAAATTGATACTTGGATGTATCGCTGATCAAGATAATAAAGACTTCTGTTAGCTAGAGGGGCGTTTAAAACTTGTGCAATAGATTTCGAGAGATTTTGTCTTGATCCTGATTTTCCAATTACATGGTTCATAAGCATATCGACTCTTTCGACGGATATTGAGATATGTAACGCTGAACTTAAGGTACGTCCCGGTATAGAGGTGTGCAGCTCGTCTGTTCAGTAGCTCGGCAACTCAGTTGCCTCAAAACCGAGCCTATACCTAGTCTTTCGTGATTTGAACGCTACCTCCATCTCTTCCACACCTTCAGAACGAAGTGAATATTACCGCAAAATTCGAGGTGTCTGGATGAGCTGAGCATTAAAGTTGGAACCATTTACATCCAGTGTCAATCTGGATTATTTATAATATCTGACCATGCGTGGCCATTTAAAACAAGGTATAAAAATATCATATATCTTCATAACTAAGAGTCGGTTGCAAGCAGATGATGCTGCACGGAACTCATTCAACTCATGTTAATATGTCAAACTGTCAAACAATCCTCTGATTGTAGCTAATTTGGAACCTATAAAAACGGGATATGAATCTCGACTAAAGGCTATGAAAAATACGACTGAGATACAAGCAGAAGACCATGCTAGATGGAACCCGTTTAATCGTAGAATAATTTATATGGTAATCTTTTTGCTTTTGACACTGGGCATACCAGAACAAGTCACTCGCTGTAGGTAGTTTAGAATTTGCAAGACTACGTAGACTGCTAATAGTCGGCTAATCCCTCTAGAGGGAACGAGGTCTCCTGCGTAGGTCATCAGTGGACCCGAGATAAGGTTACATTGTGTTCTGGTCGAGTTTTTAACTAAATCTGATGTCTCTCAATAATTAATTGTTAACGATACAGTCAAAAATACGCACAATTTTCCGTAGAAGTTATTAAATTTACTTATATTCGAGTAGAGGGAATGAAATCATCGTAAATGTAGTATATTTAGTTATATTACCTTTAATGGTTATCCTTAGATGCGACAACGTAACGACAAAATTAGCATACTCTCATCCTTTGACGTCGAGTATAAAAGAAACCTTAAAGAAACAAAATTGTAAAAAACCTTCATGTTAGAAACTACTTATGTAAGGTAATGATGTGCATAAGAAATTATTCTACAAGAATTGTTGCAATTTTAAGTGCAACACACTAGATACGTTTTTGAACACGTTGTATGCACGACAATACAAAATGCTATCTCCAGACGTATAAACTCGCACACATACATACGTTATAATTTTGTAGAAAAAGAAAATCTTTTTTTCACATTTTCTTTATTTTTGTTTATTTTAAACACCACAGAGGGTATATTAAGTTAGTTATACGCTCATAACGCATTCATCTGAATTTTTCTTAAACTTGTAGCGAACAATAGCTGATTCTTTTCGATCACACACATGACGATATTTTTCACACGGAAACTGAAAGGCTGAAAGGGCTTGACGGCTGACAAGTTCATGACTCTAGCATCGATCGGACGTAGTGACAAGGAACACCGGCAATTACCTCCGTGTCGTGCCACATCATCAGATCGGTTTACAGAATTTATTCAACGTGCACGTATCAGTCCGTTATAATTTTACTTAAGGATACTCAGTGTTGCGAATTCTTTACGGACATGTTAAAATAAATTATTTTTCATGCAGGCACGTATAGATGTGATGACTTTATTTACTTCGTTAGAGTATAAGTAGCCCTCGGTGAGAGCCTTATGCTTATAGTGCTGTCAAAAATTTCTGGTAATTTTATGAATTATTTACTAAAAGACTACAAGGAGGTTGTGGGTAATAAAAGACACGGTTCAAGTCGATAATAGTGCCTTGTGTCTCTGTGCCAAACGGGGAAGAATGGCACCAAACCAAACAAAAAGTAAACAGAGTTTGGAGTATTAGAAACTATCGTTAGACAAATGTATATCCGTCCATTCGTAACTGGAAATTTCAAAGTTGTAAAGATTTAAATGGGAAGATGGAACTTTGCTCGTGTCTTCACTGCCGGGTTAGAAAAAGAAAAGCTCCTAATTAATTTGAAACTGATGCAAGTTCGAAGAAAAGGCAAGAAGAACTATGGATAACATTTGATTTATTGTTGTCTTACATTTGGCATAAATGCCAAATCGGAATCCGGCGATCCCTTTAATTTCATGCACAATTGTAAAAATTCCAGAATTTTTACACATCTACCCTAACCGATGGGTATCCAATATTCGTCGTTAAGCCTTTAAAGTTGGTTTGCTTTCAAGAAATGTTACTTTTTAGCGTGGAGGAAACAAAAAAGAAAATGCTTTACTTAACCCCCACAAAATCGTTTATTTCATTTCTTGCATCTTCTATTACATAATCTGCATAAGTGTTAAGCCAATGTACATATGTGATAGATGCTTGTGCACAATTTTTGGGTTCATATTTTCGTCATTTACTTCTAGGCACGAAGCCCATGGTTCTTATTAAATATTCTTAACTGAAAGTCATTTCTAAGAAGATTCGTTATGCAGAAAAAGTTTGGGACCAATGTTTGCACATTGGGATTAATAAAGTGCAGTTAATGTTAACTTTCCTCGGCCTAGTTTTTTTTCTGTTTTTATAATAAAAGATTTTTTTAAACAATAATTGAATGTATATATATGTATAGGTAAAAGTAGCACCGCAACTGCTCCAAGTGCGCCATACCGAGCTATTCTACGTCATGTGGTCGCTATTTGTCACTTAGTAATTATAGTTCAAAGCTCATAATTTTACGATGACGAAATTATTCGAACCAAGACTTCCTTCTAACCTCTTTTTGGGAATTTTCGAAAATTGAAAAATCTAGCAGAGCAGTAAAATTGCCTCCAAGAAAAATTAACGCTTTGAAAATTTCCAATTTTAATTATAAAGAAATTTTTATCTTGTCTGTAATCTACAATTGGCTTTGACACGTTTGTGTTGGGGAATTTCTTTCGTTACAAATGGTTTTTTATACTTTTCAAGCTATTGACTATAAATTTTCAATCATCATTTAAAATTTCGCTCACCCATTATCATTTTCCTACATCACTTTTTGATATTTCAAGGATTCTTTAAGGTAATAAAGAAAAAAAGTAAGAAAATTATATTCGACTTTGTCCGAATTTTTTGCACCCACAACTTTTACTTACAAAAAAAAAAATAAATAAATTTTCGCATATAATAAGTGGGCGTAGATATTTTTTCTTTTTTTTTTTTTTTATAGGAAACGCATGTTTCCGAGTACCGACAGACCGAGAAGCCGAAAAAACTCAGGTGTTCTCAGTGTATGGTAGACGTATTCTTTGGGTAATTTGGCTCACTTTTAATAAGAATCTGCTTGCAAAAGGTTTCAATGTTTTTGCCAAATTTGAAGGCAATATCATCTTCACGCGATCTGCGGTCAGAGTCCTTTTAATACGTTTTCTACAAACAGAAGGACGGACATGCTTAAATCAATTCAAAATTTGGTATTGATTGCGAGTAATGTATATATACTTTGTACGATTTCTGAAACTTGCTTCTGGATGTGTTGCAAATGAATGGAAATATGAACATGAACTGCCACCGTTCGATTGTGTGTACAAAACTCATAAGGTGACACTATGCCTTAAAGCTTATATCAAATTTGTAGACCAATTTTTAGCAATTTTAATTAGTGAATAGCTAAGAATACTGGTTGTGTGTGGTTCTTATGTGTATACAGATCGTTTTTCAGAGACACGTATACTTTTTTCAAAAATGTATCCATAGCTATGCAACTGATGTTTGCACATAAAATAAACATGTGTACATATGTTGTATGTATGTATTGTGGAACTTTTTCTAAACTTTGGTTAGTGGTAACGAAATGGGGGGGGGGGGGGGGGGGGGGGGGAGGAAAGGGGGGGGAGGAGGGTAGAAACACTCCACAAAAAAATAAACAAATTTATAATGCGAATGAATAGCTCAACCGCATAGCATATAAATCAAAAACTAAGATGCTCAAAAATAAGCAGACAGACAGATAGAAAACAACAAGCCATAGCACAGTGGAGGCCAACAATAACAACAATAACAACAACAACAACAACAATAACAATATACGCAAATAATTTGTAGACAACAAGGCAAAAATCTGTTTACTAACATATAGGCACAGATGCTTGTTTGTAGGCCTGCATCCATATATGAATATTTATGTTTATTTATATCTATGCCTGTGTATATATGTATATATAGGTATATGTTTATGTTTATATTCATGCATATTGTGTCGCACTTTTAGGTTAAGAACCACATAAGCATTTTAGAAAATTATGACCATCTGTTTAGTTGAGTTCACATAATATTTCTAAAATGTATAAGCAAATGCATGCATAGTGTCTACACAGTAGATATATATATATATATATATATATACATATATGTGTGTGTGTATGTATGTGTGCATGGAGCTAATCTGAAATGTGTAGAAGCCTTTAGTTATTGCCGTTAGAGATACATTTGCACTTTATTTGTATTCTAAGCATAAATATTCTTGTTAGTTTTTAAATTAACGAACTATAACACAGGCAAAACAACAGTAACTATAGAGCAACAACAACAACAACAACAGCAATAATAGTAACTAGAACTGAAGAGAAGAAGAAAATCATGTTCAATTGCTGTATTATTGCATTGCATATGTTTACGAAGCATTTGTGTTTGCCTTCGTTTTGTTGATTTTGTCTTCAAGTCAAAGTTTGTGTTAAAATTGTTTTGCCTTTTTTTTTCCTTTTTTTTCTGAAAAATTGTATCTTTTGAGCTTGCCATAAAGTTAATCATATTAGAAGAGACATTTTCTGTTATTTATTTTTTGTTCGTTATTTAAAATACAATTTAAAAAATAACTTTCTTATTAAGCTTAATTTAAAAGCTTTCTTTTTTCATCATTTCATTAATAAAAAAATTTATTGAAAAAACAAAAATAAAAATTAAAACTGTTGAGAAAAATAGTGATTAACTCCTTGTTTCTGTTAGAGACAATTGCATTTCATTTAAAATTTCTCATTAAATAACTTGTCAGGCAGAAACAATATACAAATGCACTGCAGCACATCCAGCCATACATATGCTCATACATACATTCCATAGAAACGAAGCACAGGATTTAATATAAAGCATTCTGTGTTTATGTATATATCGCATGATAAGTATAAAGAGATGAATATTTCATAAAATGTAATTTTCTCGGAGAAATTTTATGGAAAAATTTTGTAAGCTATGAATGAAATGCTTGGTCTCGCTCTCGCTCTCGTTCTCTCGTCTTATGTTCGTTTGCTGTTTGCGTTCATGTATTTCATTTTCCTAATTGCCATTTAAATAATAAATAAATAAAAGCATTTCTTTTATTATTTTTCTTAAGCATTTATTCAAAGAGCTTTTAATGTATGAAAATAGTTGCCTTTATAAATATGTGTGAAAATATTTCACATAGATGATGTATTAAAAAAATATTGTGAAAAATCTTTCAAAAATAATTTCAATAACTTTTGGAAAATAAATTTAAAATTTATTTATGCTGATTTAAGGCTTAAGCCTTTACTTAAAAAGAGATTGCAAAAATGCTAGTCATGGCATTTTAACTTAACTTAACCTCCCTGAAACGGCCTAAAACAATAAAAACACTGCATGTAAAACGTTGCAAAGAAAAAGCAGAAGGCAAAGTATGCTTTCGACGAATCTCCTTAACGAAACCGAGACGTAGAAGTCTCAGAAGTTTGGAAGAAACAATGTTCAACACTAGGTGCGCAGAGTAAGAGACGGCTTTCCTTATTACGCAATAGCTAAAAAAAGTCTTATAATTCGCCTCTGAATACATATACATACCGGAAGCAGAAAATTCCAATTGAATCGGTACTTTCAATAAAGCAACTTTTGCATCGCCTTAACTGCCAAGATGGTTATGAGTGGTCATAGTTTCCATGCCGCGTGTATCGCTTTCGGTACACGCTATAACATGTATTAGTTTCGAATAAACACTTTGAGAGAAAATATGTATTTGTCGCCGTAGAGTGCACTACTATTGATAAACGTTTTAAACGTCATTGTTGTAGACATCATTAACATGCAGCATGAGTCAAAATAGATTCACCTCTCATTATGCCTGTTTGTCCGTCCATACGTCTAATGTCCGTCCTTGTAAGTTTGTGTTCAAAGTACAAGTCGAAACTTTTGAAATGTCTTGATGAAATTTGGTACACTGATGTGCTTTGATCCAAAGATGGACGCTATTGAAAACGGTTACGATTGGTCAACTTTTTCGACCACTTCGCATACGACGGCCTATTTTTTATATTTTGAACAGTTTTTATATGGGAAAAAATTCCAATTTTCAAAATTCCTCGGGAAAACTCACTCTGTAATAGGCTGAGACAATTTCTTGAACCTTCTCCCACATAATCTCTTCTACGAAAACTGAATCTTTAATTAGTTCATAATAGTCAATTGACATAGAATTTGCATCACGCAGGTCAATTTTTTGGATACCACCGCCTATAAGGATTCTTGCAATATGCGGGCTTTCATGAAAAGTATGGATTTGCATGAAAATAATGTGTAACCTGTGGGGTATTCTTACCAAATTTGTATTGGGCAAAGTGAAGCACGGTATCTACTAGTCGGCGTGGCCTTATTTATAACGTTCTTTCTTGTTTTGATAGAAGTTAGAAAATAGCAATCTCTAAGTCAGAGTTTACTAGTGTAGTATTAAAGCAACTTTTCAATTATTCGACGATAATTTATTTTTTTATTTTTTTTTTTATTAAACGAGGGCGGGGTGAAGCTCTAGCTACGTATAGCGAGCTGATCTAGTCTTCAGTGGATTTTCTCAGCTAGAACCTAAAGAAGGGAAGAAGCGGACAATTCTTTTCCCTAAAGTTGGAAAGGTGCTTGAATATGTAAGGCGTACCGTACCGTTATTTACTTATCTTTACTTTGTCTTTATTTTTAAAATATTTTGTATATACTTTAGCAAACAAAGACAACCGGTTGGGATAGATTATAACATAATAAGCCGTAAATGCATACATTAGTTGATCTAATTTTCGAAATGTCTATTTTTTTTCTTGTGCAGGTTGTAGTAGCATGACGATTTTAAAAATTGCTTTGAAGATGTGCCGGTTGTAATACATTTTGCTATTTTGCGATTTATTTTATTTGCCTTGAAATGGTCATTTTCCTGTTGTAAGAAGCTTTTACTATTTCGCTATGAACGCTTGTAAAAATAAACTGAAATAAATGAAAGCATCCTAGACTGCCTCTCCTACTCTTCTTCGCGTAAATGCTTTGGCAATATAATTCAATTCAAAACTTTTGATAATAGTGTATGAAGTGCAGCACTCATCCTAAGTACGATAATATTACCTACAATTAGCATTCGATACAAGCCAGGTATATATGTTTAGCTTGTGTAACCTTTAAATGAATGAAAAAAGTTTTTTTTTTTTTTGCTTAATTAACTAAGTTATCTCTAAAGCAGTAATTGTAGCAATCGAAGAACATCATCAGCATAGTGGTAATTGGTAACCAAATGGCAATTAAATCAATTATTGCTGCCTGTAATAACAGCATCACCTCAAGATATTATTTGTCTTATCAAAGAAATAGTAGAAGAAGAGAAACAAGAAAAAAAAAAATGAAAAAATAAGGCTGGTCTATTAACTACGAAGACCTGACACAATTGAGCAGCCAATCGCCTCAAGTGGATCTAAATTGTAGTCCCTTGATGTTGTGTTTTAAATAAAGAGAGTACTAAAAAAAAAATTCTATATTTTAAGTCTGCCTTCTTCTCTTACTTTATCATGAAACGATGATGGCAGTAATCATTCATGAGCTATCGTTTGAATAAGAAATAAAACCGTAGATTGCTTTCAGTTATTTAAACAAGCAAAGAATTATGCAGCAGGAATTGCAAGGGTTAAATTAAATATTTTATAACTTATTTTACTTGAAAAGTAAACGGAATAGTTTCTTTATTTAGCTTGTGTTCAAAATCGAAGATATTTTTACCAAGCAAGTGTGTAACCGCAGTAAGGCAGGCAACAGCAATACAGGCAGTTTAATAAATACCTTAATAACGGCCTTGAATCTAGATTTTACAAAAACAGAACAAAAAAAAAAACAAAAACCAATTCATTTTTTTTTCTCTTTTGTTTGTTTTTATCATACAACTGCATAGCAAAGGCAGGTTCTTGTTCAAAACTGTGGTTCGTTTTGTGTTTTGTTTTGTTTTTTTTTTTTTTTCTGTGTCATACATATTTTATAATATTCTGCTTACTTACTTGCCTGACTGACTCCTTGTCTTGCCTTGCCTTGCCATGCCTTTATCAAACAATCGTTATAGTGTAACATTAATTTTACCTGTGGGGCGTTCGGCTGTGTGTGTGCTATTTTTGTATAAGCAAGAATTCTCCTTTTTGTTACCTTTTGTTTTAATTTTTCTCAACTCAGTGAGGTGCTTATTTCGTCACCGTCATGGACTAGGCTTTGGCAAGAAACCTATAAATATTACACCAGAAAACTCTTTTTGTGTGTGTGTGCATACAAAGTTCCCTTTGATACGTTTATTCTGTTGCAGATTCTGCTGTTGCTGTAAGTGACGCAGACGGTGATAAAGAATATTGAAATGTGAATAAAAAAGATCTGATGCTTAAGTTATTACAGGGGATTGAAGGAGGGCGCGATGCTCGGTACGTTTGTTTTTCATATTCAACCACACTCGTTCGTTCTATACTTGTTGTTCAACTCCATGCTGCTATAGAAGAGGGAGAGTGAAACGGCGGACGGCAACTTATAGGAATATTTCCTTATTCACAAGAGGATTTTTGTTCTTGAAAAATGGTTTTTACTTAATACACTCAAGAAAGCAAAGCATTTTCATTTGTTTCATTTTCTATGGAAAAATTGAAAAATTATATTTGAAGCAAAAGCGTTTTCAATTATCTAGAAAAAGTTGCTCTTATTTGACGAAAAGGAAAATAGGCTCTTAGTTTCTAAAGATAAAGAGAGAAGAAATTTGAAAAAGGCGACTTTGTAAGCATTTGGAAATTAGTTTTAATTGCTTTTAAATTATTCATTTTTTTTGTAGTTAAAAATCGAAAAGATTTTCGAATATTATTCTATATCGATGTCTGCATTATTTTGTTTTTTTTTTCGTTAGAAAAATTATACAATAGCCAGAGCATAGGTAATAGCCTGAAACGATACCAGCTAGTTATCGTTACTCTTAGCACATAAATTTCTATTTTAAGAGTTTGTTAGAAGGAATTAAAAAATTCTGCGCCTTCATGACTAAGAACAACTTTTTACGTATTCGTTGTGACTTATAGACGCCTATGATTAGTGCTATTCAAGTGAAGTGAACGAACAAATTTTTAGGTAGCACACCTAACTAGAAATTAAGTGATCTCCTTTTCACCAATTTTTTTGCTTACTATCTGTTAGGTGATTAAATTTTCATCTTTTATCTTTTGTTTTGAACGATTTTCTTGTTTCGATTTATTAACTATACGATTGCATTTAGCAGCTATTTTGGTTTATTTGTTCTGCAACTGAAAGAAATCTTACGGTTAAATGTAAGTCTGCGTTACAATATATGCGAAATATATATGTATGTATATTAATATGACCATTCACAAAGAAGAGAGGAAAGAGGGACAATAAGGAAGCGGTGGTCGCAACCTCGTAAGTGTAAAAACACTTTACCGCATATTTGCTGCTAACTGAAAATTATTTAAGTTGTTAGCTAAACGTTAAATCATTTAAAGTAAAAAATTAGCTGAGAGTTACTACAAGTTAAATAGATTGAATTCTTATTGAAAACTTCTTTCACTAAAAGCGTGTATAAGAATAAATCGGACCTTTTGTATGTGTACCCTCCATTGCGTGTTGTTATGGTACATTGAGTGTATATGGATATGTGCAACATTCGCAAGGAAGCACGAAATGCATATATTTTATTATACCGATCCTTGTGTTCTAAACACAAACATGAAGTTTAGATACTAAGCCATTGCAATTATATAAGTAAATCTCCCTGTACAAGGTCCTCTTTTTTTCTTATACCGAAATGTTCTGCAAAATTTTGCGTTGAAAACAATCTTCGGAAAAATTTCCACAATATTTCCGAAAATGCATGTTGTGGGTTGCATGGTTTTCTTCGCCAGCGAAAAACATGAAGGGCCGATAAACGTTTCAAGCATAATTTGAATAGTAAAAGAGTCAATATTTATGTATAAGGCTTCTTTTAGCTTGCCTTGCCCTGAGCAAATATGAGAATTATCTTAATTGAAAAAAAGCTTCAGTACTGAATTTAATTTTGCGGTAAGCCCTTGCGAGCTTCTCCGCTTAAAGCCTGAACCGAACGATCGTTCGGTCTTTTGAGTTATTGGTTTTAAAATTTTTGCTCAAAGGTTGTCTCAGAAATGCACTGCTCCCAAAAACATTAAATATCTCTACTCTCAGTAGAACAGCATAATCTCCTTCCTTCTTGCAATTGCTCTTTGTGTTTTGAAGCTATTTGATCTTTTTCACAAGTAATTTAATTTTCCGCTTACTGATGTACACTTTAGAAGTTAAGGGTCTGCTTTATGGTCGTTTGGCCGCAGTTTTTGAGTTAACGCGATCTTGGAAATTTTTGCAAACCACTAATCAGAACTGTATGGATTCTGAGGGCAGAGTCTAATAATAACAATAATATGAGCATTTCCACCTGCAGCCAGGATACTCCGAAGCATGTCATATCTGATCACGGGAAGGGTCAGTTAAGATTTAAACAGCATTTGATAGGTTAAGCGTTTGAAGTCCAATAAAACAAAATTTTCTTAAAATAATAATTACATTACTCATTGGCGTGTAAATATCTTAAGTTCAATTCTTATATGGGTATTCTATTATCATATCGTATAAAATAAATCGTATCAATAAACACCTGCATTTTATTTGAAAAATAAATATTTTTTTTTTAATAAAACTTTAAGCCGTAATAACTCGATTGGTTCAGCAAATACTTTGCTAACGTTTTCATTTTTTTTGTATAAGTTGAAAATTTCGTTACGATAATATGTTTTATTTCAATTTTGTTTTATTTTTTTTTTCTGCTTGTTTTTGAATAAGTGCACTTAGGACAATAATGGTGATGAAAACACTGTCATATATAATTTACATAAATGCTTCCGTGTTAAATTCATTTAAGTGACGTAAAGGTAGTGAAAAGATGAAATGGGGAAGAAGAAGAAGAAGAAGAAGAAAAAGGAGAACAACAATAATAACAGCAATAATAACAACAACAACGACAATAATAAACAAGTAGAAGAAACAAGTGAAAACCTCTAAACAATTACGACACGAACCGGAAGCCAAAAGCTTGTCAGGCAAAACCATAAACATAAACTATTGACCGACCAGCCAACCGACTAACCAACCCACCAAACAAAGACTAAATTTAGCAAAATACAAAAAAAAAAAAAAATCAAGTGAATTTTTATTGTGGTTTCTATCGTCGTAGCTGCTGTTATATTTGTTGTTGGTGTTCTTGTTTTTGCAAACATCAGATTGGTAGACGAACTATTACTAGAAGCGCAGAGACTTGAACTGAACTCTGAACGGCAAAACACACACAAGGAGATAGAATGTTACTACACGATAATAACACAACAATTGTGTTGGCAACAGGTGCATAAGAAATAACAAAAACAATAACAAACACATTTTCAATTTTAAAACTAAGCGATTCACTTCGTATGCATTACATAGATTATGAATTTTATTTCGAAGAAATTTTTTTATAACATATTTTTACTTTTCCTTTGTCCGCCCCAGCATTTGAGCAAAGTAATGCTTGGCGACTTCGGAAGGCTTTATAAAGGATTTACAGTGTTAGACACTGAACCATGCAAAACAAAACACAATGATCTCGTTAATCTAATGTCAGTCAGTGTTATATGGGTGTGCGTGTGCTGTGCTACTGTGTGTGAGTAACCGAACCTTAGCTTTATTTGCTTTAGGATATTTGCGATGCGAAGATCTTTGCTTGTCCTGCAATAACAATAAATTTGCAAAGCGTATAAATTCGAAGAGAGTGCAAAAAAAAGCAAGGGCGAAAAAAAGTTATTCTCCTTCTCTTGCCCGCGTTTGTATGTGTGTGTTATGAAACATATAACTTTGTTGAGTTTGTTGTTAAAGTGGAAGATGTGAAGCGTACAACCACATACATAAGTTTTAGCACATAACAAATTGCAACTAAATGACAGAACAATACATAGATCTACAAAAAAATGGTCAAAAACAAATGATTTGGCATCAAATCTGCAATTACAACTACAACTACACATTATATAAACTAGTAAAACTTGAAGACTCCGCACAGTCTAGAGTTTCCAAAAGTGGTGATGATTAAGATGGTAGTATAGGTTTTTGAAAGGCGTACATAAAGTCATAGATGAGTTAAGTAAGTTAAAGTTTTGTTGTTTAGTATAAAGCTCTGAGGGCGAACACATATACTAGGCTTTAAAATGGAAAGGAGAGAAAGCAATTAAGGAAATTACAATGGTTTTCGATACCCTACTATTGCAAACAAATAAGAGGGTAATATATGCTCTACTGGATGAATGCACTATATGCCCTCCTTCTCTTCAATACATAGGAAATTGTTAAGCATTTTATTAAGAGTTAGAAAATTTTTTTTTAATTTTTAGCCGGACCTAAGAAGTTTTTGTACCCGTTCAATATATCTTCTGGGAGTTGTCAGTCTATCAAGGGCATAGTATGCGCGGGGTATGGGCTTATGAACGTTCATAGGAAAAGCTTTTTAGTTGACCTAGAGAACCCTTTGTATCACGTTGCAGTTCAATGTCTCTCACGAAAGTTTTTTTCGCGCATGATACATGTATTTAGAAGCGTTCCAAGCAGCTTTTTGCTTTGAACTCATAAATTGTTCTCTCTTCCAAACTGTAGATTGATATCGGCTCCAGTTTGAAAAAAAGAGTTTTTGACGAACGCGCACGTCGTAATAGGCGGGAGATGGCTATTGTCAAGCTTCCTTTATTTCCATATCTGTAGCTATATGCCAAGTTTCAGCATTCTGCCACAAGTTTGGCACAAGTTTTTCAGGATCTTTGGGTGTACAGAAACAGAGACAACTTGAAATTGAGTCAGAAATTCGAGGTTGACCAAGAATAGATGTAGAAGTAGCAAAGATAACTCTTGACTTGATGAAATAAGCGTTCGTGAAAGTATTGACTTTCTGAGTTTTATCATGGCAGCTGTGCTACTTCAGGTCTGTGGCTAACCAATGAAAAGGCAAACTTCAAGGTTGTTTAGTTGTTCACCTATGGTGCATTATGGCTTTTCAGCCTTACGCTTGCAAATATATTTTGGTGAATACAAAACTACTTTCTATTGATGAGTAATGTACAGCCTGTCCAACAGATTTAACGGGGAGGCGTTCAGTGGTCACGTCTCTTAAGTCGTTTATTGCCTAAGAAAAATGTTTTGAGAATAGAAGTAATTTTCGAGAAAAGTAAAAAAGGAAAGTAATTGAGAACAAATAAAAGGAAAACATAAGACTCGTAAGGAAAGCTTTTCATCGTTCATCCAGAAAATTTATGAGCACAGAACTATTAAAAGTCTCGCTGTCAACCGCGTAGTAATTCTACAGGGAATGATGTACGTGCCACATTGATACGCTCACTGCAATTACAGAAGGCCACATACATATATATATACTAATATATAAATAAATTAAAGGATTGCAAAAATTTTGACCAGCGACCTCCGTAAATAAAAATGATGAACAAAAGGGACATAACGATTAAATTCGATGACTTTGATCTTTCTGTACATAAAATAAAGATCTTCCATTTAATATTATTGATCCGTTCAAAGTCAGCGCACGACGACGCTAATCATGGAGCGGTCGAAATTCTTCTTCTTCCAAATTCAGTGCTTTTATTGTTTATTTGAAGACATCTGCTGCCGAAGCACGTTCAGAGGCTTATGCCGACTCTGCTCGATATCCCAATTGTCGGTTTTGGTTTCAAAAATTCAAAAGTGGGAAAATCCCATTCTTTGACCACTTTTTGCAAGTGTTGTCCAGGATACCGTTGTTGCAGCTTCAATGGAAAGTTCTGCCACACCCAGCGTACTCACCGGACATGCCGCCTCCTGATTACCACTTGTTCAGATCGGTGCGGCATGCCTTAGCTAGCACGCGGGTCCGCATAGTTGAAGAAGAGCGAGAATGGTCGACGGGTGGATCGTTGCCAAACTAATATAAATTCTTTTGACATGGCGTCACCATGTTACCAGAAATATTGTAAAATGTTGTAGAAAATGATGGAAACTATTTTGGTTAAAATAAATAATTTTCAAGTGAAAAAATCAAGTTTTGCAATTCTTAACCTCACGGATCTCTTAAGAAATTGTAATTCTCGAAGTTATAGAGGAGTATCTGCGCGACATGGCAAGTCCCATCTGGCTGTTTATTCGTGTTCCTTCTGTTGAAAGTCATAAATGACTTCGTTGTAAATGATGCTCTAAAAATTTTTACAAATTTTTAATTGCTCTCTTTGTATCTTGCCTTATAAAGCATGTAATAAACTTCTCCACAATGCACTGGATTTGCTTTGTGTATATCTTGTTTGCCGTCACCCTGTATCAATCTATGATACTTTATCACGATTGAGTCGTTACCACATTTGTCAGCTCAGATAGGCTACTGTCCACCCATTCCTGCTTGGATACATTCATTTATGTTTATTCCATTTGAGCCGAAGAGATTATCGCTTCTGTTATCAATTCTCTTAATAGTTAATGGCTTTGCCTGTTTCAGTATCCTCTGTCCATGCCAATATGTGTTTTGCTATTCATTTAAGGTGTCATTGGCTTTATAGCACCGTTAGCTCTATATACATGTTGTTTTTATTTTTCCCTTTTTTTGTTTTGTTTTTGTTTTCATATCATTTCACAATTTACGAAAAATTATGTTTATCGCTTGCTTCGTTTGCGGCCTCCGTTTTCTCTCTGCATCAGTTTTCCAATACCATTCAAACAGCTATAGCTAACGTAGGATGACAATGCCAAATTGAGTGAACTGTTGTTGGCTGAATTTTGGCTATCGTATAACCGATAGTTTGTTTTTGTTTGTACCAGTTTCCCTTTTTTCCGTTCGGTTTTTTTTTTAAATTTTTTTTTTTTTTTTTTTAAGTGGAGGGAAGTTGAGATAAATTGATGGAAGAGTTTATAGGTCGATTTGTATGTTGCTTTTAAAATGCAAGCATTTCTATTTTTTGGCCGATTGACAAGTCAAATTGTGAACTCAATCAGCGTTGAGGTATCGCAAGGGAGAGAGAGAAAAGCAATAGTAATTAGTACCAATACTTTGCAAGAGTAATGAAGATTGAAAGATTGTTTTCGTTCGGTTAAGGTGCAATTGCATATAATTCACTATAATTCACTATGGCGTTGGTGGTTTGCAAAGATGACGTACATATGTAAAAATGAAACAGGTGCCGTTATCAAGCATTTGCAGCAGGATTTTAAAACTAAATCAATAAACATTGACTGCCATAAAACTTCAGTTTATATAAAATTGCAAAATGTAGTTCAAATCACTTGCTCTATAACTCATAGCCATTGTGACCCTTTTCTTCTCTTCGCGATTTAGGTCAGGCTCATAATTACCAGCGAAAATGGTTGTTCACAGTGCTTACTTGCAGACGTTATCGTAATCGTAATTTGTAAATAACTGCCTTAAGCGTTTATTTTTTTTATGATAAAAAAGAAAAATTGTTGTTTATTGTGTCCCAACCATGGAATTTTTTTTTGTAAGATTGAATCTAGTGCCTTCAATCTGTTTGGAAATTCGTTGGCGGTGACAAAGGGGGGTAAAAAAGTAAAGGGTAGAATTTTAAGATATTCATTTTCCTCAGTTCATCGTGTAGTCAGATTATATCTATGTTAAGCGTAAAAATGAGAATTACAGTTATTTGAAATTTAATGCTCTAATGATTACAGTTTCCTAAGGTTTCAAAAGTATTTAGTGCAGCTAGGGTGCAGTCAGCACTCGATTAATTATCGAGCGGTTTTAGCGGGCAACTAATTACGGAAAACCTAGACTACGTTTCTCTTTTTCTTCAAATATATTTCAAAAATATCTACGCTACTGTACGATTTCAAGGTTCTTCTGCAATCGACTCTTGGAAGGAACCGTTTTCAAAAGATGACGAAATTGACTATTACTTGAAGCTAAATCCTCTTAAATAAATGAAATGAAATACGGTTAACGATGGAATAGTAAACTCTTCCTCTGCTTCTATGAATTAGACGGTAGCGGTCACCACAGCGGCCAGCTGTTTTGAATTAGGCCTACTGCACGATAATCGTCTGGGTGAGATTCAATCGCCATTTTTCTGCTTCTGTTCCTTGTTGAGGACACCTAGATTCTTTGACCATATTGAAGGTTTTCCCTGATTGAAGACAGGAGTTTTGCCTTCTTTCACCAGACGTGAAGAAAAAGAAAATTTGCTAAGGCACATACTATTTCCCATGCTCCAGTTCTCCCTGGGCGACGAATCGATTAAGGTTTGTAGAAGTGATTTCCCATAGCTGAGCTTAAATTTACCCATCGTTTGAAGGGGAGTATTGCAATATTATGATGTATCCAAACCGAAATAAAGCCTTGCTCAGCGTCTGGGGATCCGATTTTAAAGTCTGCGATAACTACCATCGTTGCGGGCTGCCTGTGAAGACTTAAGAAAGAATGAATAGCCTTTTTTCTTGCTTCTGTTCTCCCTGCTCTATGACAAAGCGAGTAAAGTTTCTACACTGTCCCTTCTTTGGCTGTCTTTTAAAGATGTCTTGTTGATTAGGTGCAATAAGGAGTCTAGATGGTACAAATAACGCTACTTCTGGCCAGCGCTCCCCAACATGGAGCTAGGAGCTAGGGAAAGCGCAGCTGCCTAGTTTGACTTGATTACCAAGTTGTACTGTAAAATTATCTTCCGCTTTACGTGGCTCCTGCGTTGTGAATTTAAAAAGCGTACGATTTACTTGCCAAACTGCAAAAAATATTTACAGGAATTTGTTTTTAAGAACATTTCAAATGTTCTCTTCAACTTCTCTCATCGAACGTTGCAACGCCAATCTTTCAGTTTTAGCAAAACCTTTGCTGGTAAATCTTTTGAAACAAGTAACCAGTCGAGCATTTTGTTAAACGTCTTACGCGCTGGTCTTCCAGAAAAACTTTTTTAATACTCTTACATTTTAGATTTCTCGGGAATGTTTAGTAAATACCTTTTTTGGTAAGCGCCAACTACGCACGTCGTCTTTGTTTCTTGACAATGGCTTGTAAAGCGTTAGAAATCTTTAATTTCTTTTATAGCTTAGATTTATTTTATCAGATGATGTGATGTTAGAAAATTAATTTGAATTTCGCTTAAAAGCTCAAAGTAAGTACTTGTTAGAGCTTGTAATAAAATTTTTCTATCTGAAAAATCTAAGATATCATTTAAAGCCTTTCATCTTTTCTTAAAAAAGTTTTAAAGCAATGTTTGCAGAAAAGACCCGAAAAATTTGAATTTTTCTGTTCTGTTCTTTCCTGTAAAAAAAAAAAAACAAATCTATTCAGCCCTTGCTTTAAAGAAGACTACATCGTTTACGCTTTTCAATTGTGTTCCTTTAGAACAAATCGTAATCATTTCTATTGAAAATTTCTTATAAAAAAAAAAAGAAGAAAATCAATTGCGCACAAACAAAACGACGACAACGATCAACACAAACCAACGCAAAAACAACTACATTGTGGAGAAATGAAATAAAAACACTATCACGTAACACAATCATGTTTAATCCCATTTATGTACCTGATATTGATACGGTAACTAGAAGAAGAGGCAGACGAGACACAACTGTGCTTACATATGGTTTGTAAAGTAAATTTTAGGCAATTTCTGCAACACACACGGACACGCACACGCAAATGTGCTGCTGCAGATACAGTGACTAAAAAATGACACACAGTAGCAATTGTAATAGAAAGCAATTGTGAAATTTAACGCTTCACTACTGAACGACAAAGTAACACATAGCAATACGTACGTTCGATATGTAAAATTCTCATGTACTCAATTGAATTTAAAAGCAAATACACATGACTACTAATGCATACACGCACAAACACATATACACACACACGCACACAACCACGCAAGTATATTTACATATGTAAACCTATTGAGATACATATGCGTTTCTATATTGATAGTAAGGAAAAATTCTGGCTGCTTGTCGTTTACTACAAAGAGCTGAAGGTTGAAAATAAATTCAAGCAAAGTGTGGTATCTTGCGATTCGCAACGTAAACGCTATATTCCCTATGAGCTATGTATAGCCAGCGCAAGCTCGGGCATGGAGCTCTATGAAGAGGCGAGAGAGGAGAGAGATAGAATCGAACTTTCCGAAGCCGTAGGATGATGAGCTTTCTTCGCAAAGTTGGCAGCAGTTAAGAAAATACTTAAACATGAACGACAAAGGACTGTGATCCGTGAGACTTCATTGTTCTGCCGAAAGTTATTTTGGTATATTAACGTCTTTGTAAGGCCTAAACATCAATTCGAGCGGCCTTACGCTAAGTGCAAAAATAGGCAATGCATAGTTCTAAATTTTTTTTTGTATAAACTAGCATGTATTTCATAGCCGGACGTACATTTTGCCCATTTCTTCAGAAGAGACAACTAGAGTTTTCAGAGTATCTGGCTAAGCGCCCTTATTTTGAATGTGGGGTCCGCAGTAAACCTATGTTTAGTAAGGTTTTCTAGACGGATTTTTCATTAAAAGTCAACTCTTGCTTTCTTTTCACTTATTGCAACCGTTTTGCTTTTCATGATCCTGTACGATTACATCAACTGCTGATGGATGGCATTTCCCAGCTCCATCAGATTTGGCCAGTTTGCAATATAGCACACATAGATGGATTGGATGGAAAGGATTGTCAAATACTTTCATCACTACTATCTTGTCCACTTCTATTCTATCACTCGCCACAAATCAATAGCATCTTCCTTTAAATGAACCAGAAAAAGTGATGATTGGGCATTTTCTTCCCCATAGTGGTCGATTTACCCAAAAGCTATGTTGTAACTGCTTCAGCGGAACAACTTGTGATGTTATGTATTAGCTTAAGGACATTACTTTCGCACGGAGGACTCTTAGTTTGAAGATCTTCGCCGAAAAAGAAAAGCCACGACTTAGACAAACCGCTAATGCCTGGGTTAAGCCGGGAAATAGTCTATAACGACTTTGGAGGAACATGGCGCTGGAGGTGGATGCGTTAATACAAATAATACAAATAAATACAAATAAACACAGAGCTGAAAGCCGGCTGCGGACTTTGGCGCGTTCTGACGACGAAGAGATCCAAATTAGTGCAAATAGTTGAATTAAAATGTTCAGCTTGCATTAAAAAAAAATCCTGGACAACGTATAATCCCTGCACACGCATTTGCCATTCAACGTATAAATGATATATCACATGTATATATATAGATACATATATGTCTATCCATTCACATATATCTATAGATATACACCTATCCTATTCTTTATCACCCTATCATTTCTGTTATCGTTAGTAAGTACGTGTGCAACAAATATTTTACACACAAATGTGATAGTTGGTGTCAGTAAGTAATTCCTTATAATTTTAAAACAGAAACGACAGAACTTTCCTTTCAACCTTACATAAGAACGCCAGCAATGGCATAAGATTATCAGATGCATTAAAATCGATACTAGATGTTACAAACGGAGTAACTTAAAATAGAATAGAAATCTCCTAAATTATCCAAAATTCAGGGAAATAAATAAAAAAAAAACCCGGGCACAAATATTTTTTTTAACAGACTTACAGACTGTATGTGAATATCCGAATATTCTTCTCATTGCAATAAAAGAAATTTTGACATTTGACAGTTTTATGTACACAGAGCGAGGGAGAGAGAGATTTGAAATATAAACGAAAGGAAAGCTTTCTGCCTTTTTGCTTGGCATCTTTCTTTTTTATTGCCCTTTATCAAAATATGTACAAAATGCTTGTAAATATTGTGCTATTGATGGTTATGAACAGAAACACCAAGTATATATACAACTATATAAAAATCAAGATTGCATTTGTGATTTACCAAAATGGTCGTACTGATGGAATGATTGTCATTTTGGTAAAGCATTCAAGATGTGTACCTGTTTTAGACAACATTTCTCGATATTGGTTGATTTTGTGATGGAACTGTACATGTTGTTGTCGTTGTACGATATGTATGACACATCGAGCACACATGCTCGTATGTACACATATGTGCAAGATATTCTTATGTTTTCAAATACACAAAAAAAAAAAAAAATGCAATTTCTATGCAATTGCGTCTAATCGAATATATGCTGCCATTGCTCTTCTCTATATGCATAGGTGCGTGCGAGTGTATTGTGGCAATTGAAGGCAATTGCTTGAGTAGAATTGCATTGGTTTGTGGTATCATCAGCATCAATATCAACTCTCCAATATCATCCTTATCCTTTAACAATTGCTATACTAACGTTTACAAGTTTGCTGAGACGGTTTGTCAAACTGTTGCAACTGTTTTTAGATTCTCCACTGCATACTTAATTGTTTGCTAGCAAAGGTATACGTATACATATGTTCACATAAATGGCTGAGTTTTATGCATGTATGCCTGCGCTTGTGGGCAGTTCTTTAAATATAATGATTGACCGCATTCGTATATATATCGTGTCAATTGTTTGAGAAGAGCTCTTTAAGAGGCCTCAACGTGTATGTATATTTAGATGGCACTTGTCTGCCTGTTTATTGTTATGGGATTTTTCTTAAGCACCTGCTGGAAGGATATAACTTCAATTT
This sequence comes from Glossina austeni, assembly GCA_000688735.1. NCBI lineage: Eukaryota > Metazoa > Arthropoda > Insecta > Diptera > Glossinidae > Glossina > Glossina austeni. The sequence continues at coordinate 721,534 of KK502435.1, read as the reverse complement.
CATTTTACGTTTTCCATCAATTGCTGTCTGCTGTCTAAGAGTCTTTAAATTTTTAAAGATAGTTAAAAAAATGGAGAAAACAAACATTTTTACATTGCTGAGAGACGGGTATCCTCAACTCATATATACGTTTTGCTTGGGAAGTGCATGCGAAATTTCCTTAAAATAAAATGTTTTTCTTGCTAAATACTTGCTACATACATGAAGACGTAGAGGCACTTGCGTTGACAACGGGCGTTGAAATACTAAGAAAGGATTGACTGAAGTAATTTGAGACGTCAAGTCGATATATAGGTGGGTTTCTCCAAATGGCTCAGAAGATATAATTAGACTCTCATATACCCTCAGAAAGATATCACTGAACTCATTAAAGAATCCAGAAGAAAATGTTAACTCCTTTAAAGAGAGCTCGCAAGAAAACATTAATCTTTTTAAAAAGCTCAAAACGAAAAATTTGTCTCTTTAAAGAGCTTCTTTAGAAAGTTCAGAAGAAAGCCTTCGTCTCCTTGAAGAATTCGGTCAACGAAGTTGATCTTCTTTAAGGGCTCAGAAGAAAATTTCTCTCTCTTTAAACTGTTCAGAAGAAACTACCCGTCTCTTTAAAAAGCTCGGAGGGAAATTTGTATTTCGGTGAGGATCCCAATAGGAGTTCTTGGTTTCTTTAAAAAGCTCAGAAAAATTATTGGTATCTTTGAGAGGAATAGAAAAACATAGCGGCCTTCTTAAAAGAGATGAGAAGGAACCATTAATGTCTTTACACAAGTCCAAAGGAAGAATCCGTATTTTCAAGGAATTACTGATTTCTTTAAAGCTCCGAGGAAAGCATTAATCTCTCTAAAAAGATTAAAAGAAATTTTGATCACGCTAAAGAGCTCAGATTGGGACATTCGGCTCTTTAAAGATATCGGAATGAAATATTTATTGGTTTTGCCGAAAGAGTAGACTTCCTCTGTGCACAATATCAAACGTTTGCATGTTCACACTTAATTAGCTGAGCTCAATTGGTTCCACATGTGGCCCATCTGATAAGCCGTTAATATTTTTCCTTCTTAGTCCAAGAAATGTTCTTAGTGAAAATCTACATGTGTATATACAAAAAAAATTAAGAGTATCCTTTCGAAGCAGAGGACAGAACTAGCAAATGTTCAGTTTTTGTGCCCATCACAAAAGGATGAGGGGAATATTCATTTTGTCAAAACGTTTGCAACGTCCAGAAAAAAACTACAGAGATCCCACAAAGCATATATGTCTGTCTGACCGTCTGTCCGTTTGTATAAAGTTGTAAATATTCTCATGGTCGCAAAAATAAAGCCATCGATTCAAATTTGGCGGAAACATTAGAAGTTCCTGCACGCAGATTGGTATTGAAAATAGCCCAAATCGGTCAAAGGACACGCCCACAGCACCACGTAAACTGAGAATACCTCTGTTTTTCAAAACGAATAAAAAATTGTTTTTTTGTTCAATAGTCATGAACTACAGCAAATAAATGTACAAAAGCTTGAGGGCATATTCTCTGGGCGATGCTGTAGCATTTGGGCGCAAAAGTAGAAAAAAGATGACCACGTCTACCCAGCATTATAGTGTATCCAAATTTAATTGTTTTTTGCAATACACCCAAACATGTCCATCTGTTTGCGCAACTTTCTAGTAATCACATTAGCGAAAACGAAGATACCGGCTACAAATTTGCAAAAGTATTTGGAATTGACCTTAACTTTTTAAAGGAGACGCCCACATGCCCTTACGACAAAAACTTCTATTTTGAAAATAGAAGAAATCAGCTGCGCCTACTGCATATTAAAAATTTTGTTCTTTTAATCCCTCTATCTTTTTTAGGACGACGGTGTTGGGTATAAAAGATTCGGGCCCGATCGAATTAAATTTGCTTACTTGTTTTGCTTTATATTAAATTTGTCTTCTTTTTTATGTGCAATGCATAAAATACTTTTATGGGATTTATTGGAAGGAATAGTGACGCATGAATGAAATGAATTCATTTTTTAAAAATTCTTTCGGTTTAGCTTTCCTTCTTCATGTTGGGGCTCGGAGCATTGCTGAGTTGTCGGTACTTCGAACAAAAAGGGAGTGTCGTGTTGTACGTATCTTTCTATGCGCTTTTAAGAAACCTGTGGATTTTACTGTTGCCATTGCATCACAACCACGCTATACGAATATTCATCTTGAAAACTCTTAAAAATTGTTGGAAGACTTAGTTTAACCTCAACAATGTTTACAAAATCGATTTAGAATTTAATACTGATCACGAATACATATACTATAAGGGGTTTCTGAAGCTTCATTCTGGGCGTTGCAAACGATTTGACAAAATGAATGTAGCCCATCTTTCTGTGATGGGTATAAAAATGGGACAGTTTAGCTACCTGGTCAGTTAAAATTTTTTTGTAAAGTCAAAATATCTGAAGTGGTAAAAATCTTATTTGCAGATGGATATAATAGAAACTAATGTCCGTTAATTAACTTTCTACTTGCAAGTATTATCAACGAACTAAAGAGTCTCTCCATCTTGACTTTATTGAAACCTTCCATTTCTTTGCTATTATTATCATCTCTCTTCAGCCAAATTAGAAGGCTTATAGTGTTTACGAGAACTTGAATGGGAAAATCCGAGTGTCTGACATAAGTAGGTGCAGTTACTTAGATGTTTTCACACAGTCGAATGTAATCAAGCTGTTGCTATATGCTTTTTTTTTTGTTTTGGGTCTAATAGTTTCAAAATAAAAAGTGTTTTTTTTAATGTATATAAATATTCTTTAAAAGATCTACTCTATAAAAATAAAATCATATCTAAAGTTGTGCAGACTGAAAAATCCAAAGAGAAGAAAAAAATGCTAAAATCAAATCTAAGCTTTGCAATCATAAATTTCGATTTTTATCGAGGGCAAATTTGGGCAAAGAACCTTCGGGTTTCGCACTCACTCACTCTCTCTCTCTCTCTCTTTCTCTCTCTATCTTATTTATTTCTCTTATTTAACCAACAATAATGTCTACTGCACAGGTATTTATTTTTATGTACATGTGTGCTGACATGATTACAATGAAATCAGTACACAAAAGATATTTTCACACATCTTGCACACATACCGAAAAAATCAAAAAGAAGCTATTTAGAGATTCCGACAACGCACCATAACAACAGAAGAAAGCACACCCGAATTCCGTTTTCACTTATTTCTGGGTTGAGCGTCAAAAAAAAAAAATAAATAAATAAAATAAATGAAAAAATTTCATTTTTATTTTCGGTACTTTTAACGTTTTTATGATTGTTCTCAACCTCTAGAAATGCCAATGAAAAGTAAAGGGAACCAAAGATATCTTCATAGCTGAGAAGCTTAGGGTAGAAATGGAAAGTGAAGTTATTCTAAACACATATTTATGCTAATAAGTAATTCAATGGATTTATGTTTTACTCAGCACGGCACGCATTACGGAAGAGACATACAGAGAAAGTGAGATTGAGGGAGATAGCAAGAGAATGAAAGAACGATGTTTAACAAAATTATGCTAATTTTATGTGTCAATTAAGTGGTAATAAACACAGCCAGAATTATTAACATGCGTAAACTGAAATGTGATATGATTCCCCTATTATCACTTTAGACTATGGCTTATAGATAAAAATAACATCAATTTGTTTAGCATTAGCTAACAGCATTAGCTAACATTGTATAAGCATTTTTGGGATTTCCACTATTGGCTATTGGCTATTGTTTACTAGGATCACGTGCATGATTTGTGGTGGTCAGTAAAATTTACTAAACAAATTCTGCTATCTGCGCTATGCTTGTGATAATAAGGTCACACAGTTTAGTTGTTGCTATAGTTATTATTTCTGTTGTTGTTGTTTACGATACTGTTATACGTTTCCATTTAAACGGAAAATTTGTTGTATGATTACTAAAATTATGAAATTTCTTTATCAGATTTTGTTTAAAATTTAATTGAAATTCTTTTTAAACCACCTGAGCTTAGCTATTATTGTTATGATTACAAACTTTTGAATGGCCCGCATTCGATTAGTAAGAATAATTTATACAATCGTAGGTTAGATTTCAGTTGACCTTTATGAAGAATTATGGATTAAACTTTCAATTCATTTCTAGTTCGTTTTCACCTTTGGCTTTGAATTATATTTATATATATATATATAAAAACTAAATAAGATAATTATATATAACTAAGATAGCTTAGGTTTACGGAATTATTTGTGTGTCAACATTTTTACGAAATATATCGGCCTTAGGGGATTTCGAGTACATTAAAATAGAAAGGGCTTGCGTTGAATTGAATTGGAGATCTAACAGTTTACAAAATTCAAAAGAAAACTTTCGGAAATTCGTCTCGGTATTTATATAAAAAAAAAAAATTAATTAATAAAACGGTTTTAACGAATAGTTTCCTCCGTCAAGAATAACAACTGTGCTTACGCGTCAAGGATTAAATTGCCTGAATAAACTTAGTTTAAATCACTGTTCACTTCTGATACTATATCACAAGTAAGAAAACTAATTTCGCCTGGGACCGAATTTTTTATTTCGATATTGATCAATAATAGATAGATTTTATATATGCTCTCTGCAGCTGCAAACGTTTCGATAAACTAGTGATATTAATTAATATTCTATAATATTGAGTAGGCGTGACTGATTTTTTCGTTTTAGTACGTTTGCTGGAGGACCATGCATATAGATGCAAATTTTTTTATTTTTAAAAATAAAGGTGGTCCAAGATTATGTTGTTCTACTGCAGCTTCCTTTGACTGATTTGGCTCAACTTCAATATCAACCTGCCTGCAGGAATTGCTAATCTTTGTGCGAATTTACAACGTCGTGAGGCCCGCCATATCGTCTTATACTTTACCAGTCCTATTATTTGATATCCTTATCGCTGGTATTCTTAAGAAAAGATTAACTCACCGCGCCGCGGTGTCCATCATATTTATTTTACAATTAACGCATTTTTGGGCAGATCTTCCTTTGAGAATTGAGGAGTCTTAAGGAGTCAAAGGAGTCGTAAAGGAGTCTGGTTTACATTTTGCTTAAGAAGCATAAACAAAAGAAAATTATTTAATTTAAAAGTTTATTCAATGTATGCGGTCAGCCTATCTATTCTCTTACTGCTTTGCCAGATTAAAAGGGCTTCATTAATATTATCTCTAATTTTAGATTAACATCGGCTATCTTGTCAATTACAGTGACCGCAAATCGAGAGAGGAGCCTGTGGTGACTGACTATTGCAAATTTCACGTTTTCATTTCAACATTTTCCGTCGTAATAAAAACGATAGATAAACAAGCATAAAGACTGACGTATGGACAGACGGATATGGTTTGATGAAAAGAAAAAACAAAATGCGCTTTTGATGTCTTTGATGTACACTTCTGGGTCTTTTAAATGAAAGCAGAAATGTAACCATCCTTCCCCCTTTTTCCTCCGTCAAAGCATACGTTCCATTGAAGGAAAAATCCAAATTGCCAGAGAAAAATAGTAAAAACTTTTAAAAAATTAAAAACTAGATAATCATTATCATCCTGCTAATAGAATCTACTCGGTACAATCTTATTACAATCCTCAGACATTCTCATATATACTTGTCGAGGTGTCATAATGAATGAGAAGAAGAAATATTATCTGGAATATATATAATGTAGATTTTTAACAAATTCGAAAACGTGAATGCTGTAGCATTCATTCTCATCGTTTTGCAAATGCCGGATCATTTAAATTTGAAAGCCAATTGTTATTCAATTAATTCTATACAACCTTAATATAATAACAATAAGTAGTTAAACAATTCTAATCTTAGTTTCCGTGAGTGTTAAAACATTCATTATGCATATAATATGATATTCTGACTATTCTAATCAGAATTCGGGTAATTTAACCCTTTAAAAAAAAGATATTCGCCTTCTGGTTATATATATAAAAGATATTTAAATATTATAAGATATGCTTTCCGTTTTGTTTTTCTTTGAAACTAATTAGGCCTCCAGTTAGTCGACAAATACGGTTCATATTTATACTGAAGACAGATTATTGAGTTTTCTTTACATATTAGTATTTATTTATATAATAATTATATTTAATATTTATATTTATTATTTACATTTATTATATGATAAGTACTTTAAAGAATTTGTTTTACTAAAAATAAATGAAATTTTAAAGAAATTTTAAATAAATGCAGCAACAATTTATATATGAATATATATATATATATATATCAAGATATCAACGAAGCATAAATGAAAAATTTTTTATTAAAATTACGAACGATGATTTAAGTTTTATACTTGATATTTGTATATAAAGAAAAAATTTTATAAAAACGAATTCTTGACTTTAACCTCAAAAAATATTTGGTAAATAACAAACTAACATACAAATACCAAACATGCAAACATACAGTAATAGAGGAAAACCTTAATATACAAATCAATTTAAATTACCAATAGTAACAACAACAATAATAATAATAATAATAATAATAACAACAACAACAAAAACATGATTACACAGGCAAACATACAAAAATAAACTTATAATCAGTGAAGTAGAACTATAGGAAAATACGAACAAGAAAACTTTTAGTTTTAGTTAAGAGTTTATGCATAATGCACACAGCAGCAATTGTATGTAAATTACTGAAAATAAATGAAAAGATTTATTCGAATAAAACCAATTATTCACGTGCTGTGCTGCTATACGTGCTACTCTAAAATGAAAAGCATTTCAAATAACAACAAACAACAAACATGGTTAATAATGCTATTCAATGTTTATTTAAAGCAGGTTGTGTGCGTGTTTCTTCTTTTTAAGCAACGAAACAGATTTTCGTTAGAGACGGCGGCAACGAGAAATGGAGGGGGAGAAGAAGGAAGGACAGGCTATAATATAAGTGAATGCACAGCTTGCAATAAATTTATAAACTTGAACTTAAACAATCATCAATTGCCAATAATCATAATGATGTTGTAATCGATCATTTAAATCAACTAAATTAAGATAACAATCGTAAAATATGCGTAAAACACGAGAGATATATTAATCACGGGCAGTAATTTTAGGAAAAAAAGAAAAAAAAAAAAAAACAAAGATTTGATTACGAAAGCCTTTGTCTTTCTTTTAGAAGAATTTCGCATTTTAAAACAACTGAAAAAACTATATTTTCCAAGCGAACATAACAGAAAGTTAAATAAGCCATAAAACTTTTACTATTTAAAAAATAAAACACTATAGAGAAAGATTAGTCGGAAGAAGTAGTTGCAGAAAATATGTGTTTTAGTGTAAAAACCATGCAATTTTTTAAGGAAATTTTATAATTTGTCGCTCATCAGCGGCTAGTTAAACGATCAGCTAAGATTTGTCTTTTTTATAAAGAAAAGATTCTATGAAGCAGTTGATGTGAAAATACCTTTTAGTTTAAGCGGTTGAAAAGCGTTTTTTTTTTTTTATAATTTTTATAAAAATTTTATAAATTTTACAATTTCTTGAAATTTTATAGATTTCTTATCTCACAACAATGACTAATTAAGCGGGCAATGAATTATGCCTGTCGGAAAGAGTCTTGGCTAGCTATCGCTTTCAATTAAAAAACTGCATTACAGGCTACTATTGTAGCTCCGCTACCCTATGAAAAAAGCTACCTTGTACGAATGAATTAAATTTGAATATAACGAAATGACAGAGTAAATTATAGAGAGCCCGCCTCCTTAATCCATTCGACCAAAGGAAGATTTTAAAGAGTCTCTTAAAATTTTTCTTATAGAAAAATACCATTTCATTTTTTTGAAACTAACGTGAACGACGTTAAAATTAAGTTAAAATTATATATAAAATTACATTTATAGGTGCTTGCATATATTTTTATCATTTCTTCACTCCAAAGGTACAATATATATTAATCAAAACATTTTTCCCATCTTTTGTGTCGAAAGAATGATATTGGTGTCGCGGCGAACCAATCATCGACCCATTTCCATACTTCTTCGGCATTTCAAGACAGTGTGCTAGCCAAGCTCGCAATACCCTGCACCTTGCTGATCCCACGATACGCACAGCAAACTTTTATTGTCATGAATACGCCGCTTTGGTGCCGATGGATGGACCAATCCATGACTTTTTGCGCTTGGGATTTAATCGCAAGTTAGAATATGTCACCGAAAATTCTTTTTTGTATTGCCTGGCAAGTGATAAAACCGCGATTTTGAAATGGTCCGTAATGGCATTTTCAGTCAATTCGGTTCGATTTTTCACTTGAGTCATATAATAGTAAGTCTTGCCATTTTTTCTATTGGTCCTCCAACCCCTTCTTTGTCATTGGCGTTAAAATCGCTACTTTTAACCGTTGAAATGAAGCAGGTATTATTGTTCGTTGGCACTAAAGTCTCCGCAGCCATCCATCTATCAATCCTACCAACACTAATTTCAATCCCACCCTTAAACCATTAAGCCTATGACTTATTGTCCGTTTGAACATCGGTTCTACTCTTATAATGATACGAATAATGAGTACTTAGGTAAATAGTCTTAAAAGACCAATCGCCCTCATGGCGCGATATTCGTATTTTGCAAGGAAAGTAGAAAAAATCTATATTGAAAATATTTATTGATGGTAAGGGATATTTCAAATAAAGGACTTTGCTTTGTTCTCTTGAAATGAATGCTTTTTATTCACGAAAAGAAAAGAAAAGAAAAGAAAAGAAAAGAAACGGGCATAACTTACTATCCGGTGTCCGAAGATGAGCCAGAGAAGATAGATAGAGAAAAACGATAAAAACACAACGTTCAAAAACAATACGAAATATTCTTATTTTTTTCTAACCTAAAAAGCGAAATTATTACTGTGTCATTAACTTCAAATTGTAACAACAAGTATTTGTCTGTGATTTCTTAACAATAAAACAATAAAGTAATGCATTATAACACATGTGCTCCTCTACAAAACCAATTAAAATTCTTTACCATACTCTTAATTGAAATAAAGGAAAAAACAAAAGGAACCTTAACTGACTTTCAAAAAAACCACAAATATATAAATATAAACGAGACTGACACATACGTATGAACATATGTATTAGGTATGTAAATAAGTAACCGGAAATTATCTGTAGCTGGTCTTAACACCAAGTGTCGAGGATAGTAAGAAGTCGTAACAGTAACAGATACCTCAAGATGAAATACTTTTTCTAATAACGAAAACTCCGAATATTATACCAAATAGAGGACATTCACAGACATATCTTCTGTGCCGAAACGATCTAAAAGTTGTTTTGCATCATATCCTAATTGGGGATGAAAAATCGATCTATTTTGAGAAGTTCAAGCCTAAGAATTTACTGGTAGATCTTGACGCACCATCCACATTCAAGGTTTTTTGTGGAAGCGCATAATACCAGACGGTACCAACAGCAACTAATCGATTTAAAGTGTTCGGAAATATTAGAAAAAGGCAATCCATGATTATGTTTATACGATATCCGTCTATCCATCCATACAGAAAACCAATTCGCGATACGTTGGAAGCATTCAACTGGGATGTACTGGCCTTTGAGGCCTACTCAGCAAACTCGAACGCTTCTGATTACCAGTTGCTTGCATCGATGAGACAGTCACTTACTGAGCAGAGCTTCACTTGTTACGAAAATGCCTCGAAACCTCGACGGCTGGTTTACCTCAAGAGGGCAACAGTTCTTTTGGCGTGACATTTGCAAATTTCCAGACAGATGGCAAAATGTACAGCTAGCGATGAGAAATACGTTGAACATGAACTGTTTTGTATCATTTCGATAAAATCAGCGCATAATTTCTACACGAAAATTCCGGTTTCATTTGTATATATCTAGTACATGTGATATATGCGCATATATATACATATATGGGTAAGCGTTCTTATATATGTGGAAATGTGTACGCACATAGAAACATATATACATAGCTACATATATATATATATATATATATATATATATACATGTTCCCTTCCTTGTATACATATAATGAGGAGATTCTCTTTCATTTGTTAAAGCAAGAAGACACCAGACGTGACAAGGTCGTTGTACAAACGTGGAAGCGTTTGTTGTTATTGTGCTTCGAAGCCAAATATATAATAATAATAATAATAATAATAATAATAATAATTAAATAATTAAAATAACAGAAAAATTAAAATTCATTCATAGTACAAAGTACATAAATAGCTTCGCAAACAATGTCTAGAGAAAAATTTATGGTTAATAAGAAAATAAAATATTTAATAATAATCATCGAATACAGTTTCTCGAACAAACATTAATAAACCTTTGGCATCAAGTTAATATTGATTATGGCTGATTGCGTTGCACTGGTAACAATTTTTTCAATGGTTTTTAATTACGTTTATGAGAATCTCTAACCACAGTAGTGGGAACGTAGAATTCGTCAGACTATTCAGCTAGACATCTGTATGAGTTGTTTGGTCATCATAGTCTGCATCACCATCATCATCATTGTCGTTATTATCATTATTATCATCATCAGTTACTGCTACTCACTTTCGTTTAGTCAACAGTGTTGATGGTATACGTAATACGTACTTTCGACATTTTACAATCGTGTAAACTTTAATTGACACTATTGTTGAAATGTAGTTTCGCTCAATGATTTTTCTTCCATTAAGTGGTACTCAATAAACGTAGATATAGTTTGATTTTAACAATCAGTCAGAGCCAAGAGTCAGCATAATAAATAGAGAAATGGTATGTGTGTCCGTCTGTGTGTGTGTATATGTGTATGTGGTTTGTTAAGTTCTTAGTTAGTAGGAAATGGCGGTAGCTGTCCACCATTTATGTATCGATAATGTGAACCGATAAAGTTGACACTTTATACGTCAGCCAAATAGTTAGACGATAAACGCACTCAATACCAAACAACGAACCAACAACTGTTACTGTTAGGTGCAGCATGGTACACGCAATCTATTTCGTTTGGGTTAGTGAAGGCTTCTAGATAGTCCTAATAATGATGATGACGATGATGGTGATGATGACGATGATGACGATACAAAACCAAATGAAACACGTCGTTGTGCATTTCATTGAATATTATCAATGCACTTACAATTCTAAGCACGTCTGCCAAATTATTACTATGCAAAAATGAAGAGAAAAAGAATTCACGCATTCTATCGGTTAAATAAAATTCTATCAATTCAAGCGCGCGCTAACTTAAGTTATAATCATTTAAACACGAATTTTGAATACGTATTGTTTCAATCGTAATAGTTAAAGGATTTCCCTCTATAGCGCTGGTAAAATTTGATTGAAACTTAGATGGAATGCGCGAGATAGATAGATTTTAAGAATATATGTATTAAGCAATAAATAGCTTTTTAACAATTCGCGATCAAAACAGAAGAGGACGGAAAAGATCGTTAGGCAGACGAACGGATTCTTGTATCGATGGGCTGAGTGAGGGAGGAATTGATAGGCTGTTACATGAGTGGATGGACCGACAAACGTGCGAATAAGTAGAATGTCAAACCGCCGTATGGCTGCTTAGATAGAACAGTTAGACACATTAGTAGGAATTAGTTAAAAGGAAGTTTAGAAAAGCGAAGATTTGCATGAGTGGACAATTAGAAGGGAGGAATGTTAGACAAGTGGACAGTTAGACTTGAAGCCAGTTAAAAGACTCGAGAATTACATGAACGACGAACGGAGAGTTAAGCGAATGAAAAGGGAGTTCTGAAGACAGTCAAATGAACTGAAAGTTTAATAAACGGACAGTTAGGCGAACGAAGATTTCGAAAAAAAAATAATTATACCTAAAGCTACTGAGACGGATGTTGAGTGAGATAAACGAAGACTTATCTAAATGAACAGTTAGCTGAGACAAAAGTTAGAGGATCCGAAACTTAAGCGAGTGGGACTGTTAAAAGATCGGAAAGCAAAACCAACTGCTGGGTAGATGAACGAACTGTTATATGAACGGCCAGTTAGACGAAGATGTACCGGCTACATGTTTATCTTACGTCTCAGTATATATCTTTAAGCCAAACAATGGAAGCATGCCATAAGGGGATATATTTCAAATAAAATGAAAGTATTAACTGTATATATATACATATAGGTTATTCTTCTTCTTTCTTATAAACAGATATAAAATTGTTTTCATTTTATGCACTCTGCATGAAAACTAAATAAAAATGTTTTCATTTTATATACTAATGCATGAAGACTAGTGCAAGAATGTGTAAATAAAATTATTTTACTTATAGTTAGTCGATCATAAAAAATCCCCTTTTGTCTAATGTCTTTACCTGTTAATGAAAAATATTTGTTGGCTTAACCGTGAACTTTTATTTTCGTACAAAAAATTTTTATCATCGTTTGTACATTCAAACAAAGACTAATTCTATCTAATCAATAGACGGTGACAGCTGATTATATTGAAATTTATCTAAACGAATCTAGCGAACAAAATACACTTTACTTTTTAAAGAGGTTGACACCTTTTCAATTAAATTGATTTCCTAGACGGTTTTTGCGGTTTTTTTTCATTGAAAAATATGAAATAATTATTTATTTCTATTGGAAATGGGGAAGGAAGACAGATTCCTGATATAAAAAATACAAAGAAAAAAAAACCCAATATTTGTTATATGCTTATTAAGAAAATGCATGAAAAACGAGAACACTATTGTGGGGCAAAGTCCACTATTATGTATCCTACATCACTTCGCTTAATACAGTCATAATAGACCAAAAATTATCCAATTATTTTTATGTGAAGGCATACTTTATAGATTGCAGGATGGGCAATAGATCAACTATCTTGGCAAACGTAACTTAATTGTCAAAGATTTTATTATTTTTCAATTGTTTGTGCTATAAAAAACCACAAATTAGACTTTGTCGCCATAGAAGAGCTCGCTGTTCACGGGAGTCTCCATATATGGCGGGGTCGAAAAAATAGACCTATGTGTTTCAAATTTTTGTCAAGAAATATCTAAAATTGGGCCTTAATACCTTATAAAGATTTACTTTCCACAGAAACGGTTACTTGGCGCAGGGTTCAACAAAGTGCCCCATCCGGCATAAGGCCCTCACAACAATTTAGAACGCCGGATTACTATTTCTGAATATATTCGTTAAAGGCAACAAAGCTAGATCCACCTCTTATTACACCGATTCAACCAATAAATTCAGATGAACGTTTAAACTATTCTGTCCGTCCGATTTACTTGTTTTCTTATGTTCAACCCACAGGTCGCACTTTTTGAGATACTTTAATGGAATTTGACAAACTGACGTGTTTTGAGGCAAACTTTTCGACTTCTTCCGATACAGCGCCTTGTTTGGAAACGTTTTTATGCGCGTAACTTTGCAACACCACAGGGTATTTGATGTGGGAACGTGAAAAGCCATGATATTTTTCTCTATTATTGTTTTTTTTTTCATTTTCCGTACTAAGCTAAAAATTAATTTAAAACTGAATAATATAATAAATTCGCACTGCAATCAGCAGATCGCGTAATCAGATAATATGGAATCGTGGAACATGAGAATTTGTGTCTTACGTTTAAATTGCTCGTAAAAACTTTCAACTACGCTGCAAAATGAAAAATGAACAGAAAATCTAAGTAATTAACAAGTATGATAACTACACTGGCAGTAAAATTAATAATAAAAAAACAGTTAAGTACAATGGAATGGAAACCCCTATCTGTCACGATCTCTTATGCACGATATCTTTGGGAATTGTTAGCCAAATTTGATCGTACGTTTCCTACTTGTTATATATATCTTATCGAGCTCCGGTAAAAAACGTTTTTCAGTTTTATATATTTTAAGTTTTTCTTAAAAAAATTTATTGCGACAACTTTTTTTCGTTGCTTTTCTCCTCTATTTTATTACGTTATTTTGGTTTTGTTTATTTTCCTTAGTATCATCTAAAAATCATGCATTTATCATTTGCTTTTATAATTTATGAAATTGTTTATGCATATATTTTCAGAATAACAATTTACGACAGGATATTTACGCTAAATAAGTGTCAATATCGATTTTGAAATACTTTAATATTCTGGCAGCATAACGCAAATTTTTTTCTGAAATATGTAAGGCGTTGCTTTCACATGTATGCGGCATTATACTCCACAAGGTATGCAATTAATATTATTTTACCTTAAATTTCAGTTTTAATAAAAATTTCTAGTATTTGCGGTATTTTGCATCTTTGGTATGTATATGTATACGAAATATTCATGCATCGTACGAATATATTTGCTATGCACAAAAATACGGTTGGATTTGAGAATTACACGAAAGACTCTGATTGTAACAGACAGGAGTATATCTCTAGGAAATATAAATACAGACGAATAACAGATAAAGGCGAACGGCGGATGAAGGGGTAATAACATCTCGTGCGCATTAAACACACTGTCTTTTTTCCCACATTAACATAAAAACAAGTACGAGAATTAAATGCAACTGTGGCCGACTCTCCTATGCCACTATCAACTTTGTCTTAGAGAAACGTCATGAAAAAAGGAAAAACTTAAAATTCAAGCTTTTCAATGTTGGAGAGGTTTGGCCGATCTCTTCCACTTCCACCCATATTATCAAAGACCCAAAATTCATCATCAAGAATACAAAGGTTCTCAGGTTTCGTTTTATGTAGGCTTGTCTGCGCATTTTCACCAAAACCAACTTGCTGACGAATGTTTTCGCCAAATTTGAAATCGCTTTCTAAATATGTGCGATCGAAGCATCTCTACTAAAAACAGAAGAAGATGAAATGCCTGGATGGGCTCGAAATTTGATACAAATCAAGAATATGCCGACTTTATAGAGTCTCTGATGTTTGTTTTTAGAGGTTGCAAACTTTTTGACAAAATAAGTACACCTCGAATTGTATAAAATTGTTTTCATCTCGATAAACGACCTGCAGTGGGCTGAAAATCCTCTAAAAGCGCTATTTAATTCTACCGTATAACTGTGTTTGAAAACTTGATTTTTACATCCAACTAGACTCAACAGAGATCCGTCTTTTAACAAACAATCAATTCCGTATCGTTAAGTTGGTGCGGATTTTTGCCGACTACTTGAGATGGACTAGCTTTTGTTATGCCGACCGATTCAGAAAAACTTTTTAAACCGGTTCAAGCTTATCTGTCCGTCTGTTCGTTTTGTTTTCTAGTGTTCGTCTTTTTTGGCAAATTTTTGAGATGCTTTGATAAAATTTGTTACACCGACACGCTTTGGCTCAAAGAAGGAACACTTTTGAGAAAGGTAAGGATTGGACTACTTTTTTGATCTCTTCATATATCGCATTATTTTAAAAAGTCGATACATGAAAGTCGAAGTGATAGGCCGTGGCTCACAATAGCGCTTTTAGTTGTTTTTTTTTATTTCAATGGTTTTTTATTTCCAATTTATTTCCCTTTCATTCTAACACACGTTAGCATTTTTTCCAACCAATTATAAATAAATTTAAACTAAAATTTTATCGTTAATTGTGGGCGTATTAATAAAATTCATTTTTATAACTGCGACAAGTCGAGAAAAAGAGAAAATCAAGGTGATGTGTTTTAGTAAAAACAGGCATATGCAAAATGTCAGTAGCTCAGTGCACAGTGACATATAAGGGTCTAAAGGCAAGCATAATTAAACATAGATTAAATTTTCTACATAACGGATTCTTACGAATTTGGTTACCATAGGACTATGTTTTGACATATCTCTCGTATATAAAGTTTCTTATAAGACCTCGTAACCTTTGCAAGGCAGCAAGTGTAATCTTTACTATTATGTGACGTGAAAAGGGAGGATCCTGGGGTTGGGTCCTGGCTAAATTGTGTTAACTTGTTTAGTAATGCATTTATTTTTGTGATTCTTAAGAGAAGACTTTCTAAAGAGTAGAACATTAAAAAAAGCTGGAGAAGTGCGCCACGAAAAATTAAGTATAACTACTCTAATAAGAACTAAGAGCTTGGATCACTTAGGAAATTCATTTAAGATTTAGAGAAATAGTAGAAACTAAAATAAATAAGCATAAACACTGCCAGGATGAATTTGGTTAAGAAGCAGTCAGCAGCAAGAAGGTTAAGTTAGAATAAGTAAAGTTCTATTAAAAAGAATTAAAAACAACTTGAAAAGCAGCATCAACGTTTTTAATCTCTTTTAGATTTTGGTCTCTCTTTATTTCATTATCTCCTAGCGATTTAAACTCATGAAGCACACTTTGGCATATAATATACCGTTAATGAAATTCACTCAAGCCCTATACATTCTTTGAGAAGCTAGAGAATTGTGCCATAATGGGCAGCGTTCCTTACGAGGCCAGCCCTAAGATAGTGAACATTTAAGGTGATTTGGGAAAAATGTGATCTCTACACATGTCTATTTTAAGATATAAAGAACAAAGCAAGATCTTCCTAAGAGTTGAGCAAAATGACACTTCTTGCCGATATTGGATTTTAAATCTACCTGAGTGGCTGAATATGCAAGGGATCTCAACTAATAAGGGCCGTGGGTTAAAATCTCAACCGCCGAAGAGTGTTCAATAAAGTCGACAGCTTGAGATGCTAATGCTTTAAGGCTTTACTATTATAATTTCATTATAATAATAACGATAAACAGCTTTAGGCAGAAGAGACGATCAATAATAGCCATAGGAGAACCCTTTTAGTATCTATAGGTTGAATGAAGAAGATGCTCATCTATAGATCCACTTTTCAGAATTTCACAACATCAAAGGCGTACTTTATTCAAGAGAAGAAATCGGCTACGTGGAACTTCCAATAAACGCGTATTCAGCGATGTTTTTTCTTCTACCAGTTAACTAAAAACTGTACTTTTAATGAAAGAAAGCTTCGTGTTGTCCATATAACATTCTATAGACTATAACTTGAAAATCTATCGTTGTTAATAGAAATGAAAGTGATATCCATTCCAATGCTTTAAGCATTCATTCGTTGTGTTGATTCTTTTTATTTTATGAAATAAACATTTGCAGTAAATTGTAGCAAATTTTTTTCAGATTTATTTGAAGCGAAATTACATTTTTTTTTTCAAATTTTTACTTAATAGCAACACGTTTACGTTGAGTACGTGTTCATTAATGATTTCCATTGAAGTATTATTCTACTAAATCACAGCTGAGAACTCACCGTTTTTCAATGCAAGCGGGGATAATTAAGATAAAATAAAATAATTTTTTTTTTTAATAAAGTAAAAATTAATTAGAAATAATCCTTCTTTTTCATAAAAAATTTGATAAATTTTCTTTTTATTATTATTATTTCAATAGCACTTCTTTAAAGAGCGTTTTTCACAAACACTTTTATGAAAATAAATTTCGATATAAATTTTTTTTTTTATAATTTTTAAAAAAAATATATTTTTATTCTTTAAACGAAAAAGAAAAAAAAAATTCTTTCCACTTTCTTTAGAAAAATTTTCAATTTGAATTGGCGCCGTTAAGAGAGCATTTGCGCGTTTTGGCACAATCCCGACCGATTGTTTAATGTTTGGCGTATTAACTGAAAGCCCTTGTTCGCAGATTCTTATATACCCTCGTTTGGTTGATTCTGATTCTAAACTGTAAGCGCGTATAACGTTAATGTCGATGATGATGTTAATGATAATTGTTGTGTGTGCTGCTGTATGTCGTGTGTATGGTATAGCGATACTCAGTTCCTCACTCACTTGCTCAATACACTTAAAAAGCCCTGCGTGCAAAAAAAAAAAAAAAAAAAATTAAATAAAAAAAGAAGAAAAAAAAAGAAGCAAAATTGGAATTGTTTTTGTCTTTAAGCAGCAGCATTTGTAACGCAATCTACCGATACGGCAGTTGAGTCAAGCTTTCCTATGAAGTTTTGCTTTGTTAACTTAGTTTTGGTCAAAGGGCTAGAACATCTATTATAGAGACTAGTTTATTATGTATGCTGTTCTTCACTCTCAGAATTTATTCGTACAAAGCATAGAGACGATCATATACTTACGTACATGTCCACACATATATTGTAAAATAACTTTTGCGGAATTCCGTAAAAATGAGCAACAAAATGCTTCGCTTTGCCGTTCATAATACTTCTCTTCTATGTGCATGTATCTAGACAAGCTAAGGCATAAGAGCTTTTGCTGTAAGGAAAGTTTACCCATTTATTTGTATGGACGTGTATTTATAAATAGTTCAACACAAAAGTAAAGACCAACAAGCTCATCTGCAAAACTCACGTAGACTTCAGATCATATACATGATCGCCTCTACCTTTTAATAACTGTTTTACTGCTCTTCTACTCTTGGTTCTGCTGTCGACCAATTTTGGTATCTGAATTTATAGCCGGCTTCTTTGTTTTGTATATATATATAACAAATACTGTTCTCTTTCGTTTTTTTTTTTGTTTTTTTGAATTCTTTCAATACGATTTTGGTTGTAAAAAAAAATTCCTTAAAAAATTATTTCACTTGTCTGGTTAGTTTACTCTTTAAAAAGAGACCCGGTTCTCTTTTCTTTTTTTTTTTTTGTTTTGGCCGTTTTTACTCAATTTGTTAAATGGCTTAAATTTGTTTGGATTTTTGTTTTCTTTCTGAGAGGTGTTAAGTTATGGGTTTCTTTCATTTTTCGTTGCTTATACGTATATCGCAAATTCATTGTTATTCTACGGGCAGCAATGAAGGGTGAATCAGTTTTCTTTTTTTATTTTGTTTTTTGCTTTTCTCTTCTTGCTTGTTTGCTTTTGCTTTTAATGACGCCTGTAACCTATATAAGTAGGAGCGCTTACAGGTAAATGTATATAAATGCTTTTATTTGCTTTTATGCAGTGTTTCATATGTTTAATGAATTTTCTGTCTGTTGTCGGTTTTTTTATTCAAACTTGACCGGACAATAAAATTATTATTATTGTAAAATATTTTCAAGCTTTGCCGAAATGTTGAAACGTTTTTATTCCATTTTGCCTTCAGGTAATTCAATCAAGTTTTATCTAAACGTTTTGATCTAAAATGAAATTTACGGACAACATATCGAAGTTGTTTCTTATCTCTTTTGCAAATGTTTTATTTACTTAAACGGAATTGTCTTTCTGCGCTCATAAATATTCAAATTTTATTTACATTTGGTCAGCAAAGTGCTGAATTCGCAGAATGGATTCTTACTTCCTGGATAGGTCAAGAAAAAGGAATATGTATGTGTGCGTGTGTGCATATATTAATTGCAGATATATAAACGGTGAGTGAGTTAGAATTCCTCTAAGGCCGTATATTGACCGCAAAGGCTTAATTGAGTGCAATATTCATTTTCTTCTTAGTATAGTGTATTAAATATATGTATATGGGCGTGTGTGCATAGATTAATTGCAGATATATAAACGGTGAGTACGTTAAAATTCTTTTAAGGCCGTATGTTGGCGGGAAAGGCTTAATTGAGTGCAATATTCGTTTTCTTCTTAATAATTCAGTTTATTGGCAATTAATTGTACCTTTGCACCCGCAAACGAGCGATTTAGAAACATACGCGTGATATGATAAACAAACAGAAATAAATTTTTATGAAAAGGGCATTTTTATGTCATTTTTTTTTTTTTTTTATATGACCAATAACACAGGGTATGTCCTTCATTCCTGTAACACGACAATGACCGGAAAGAAGTAATAAAAGAGAAAGTGATTGGTGGTGGCCGCAGAGTCCAATGTGCCTAAACAGCAAATGTTATGCCTTCATCGACTGAGCAGTCAGGATAGCTACGACTGAGCTAGTACGGTCAAAAGGTACTGAGAGTTGAAAGTGCCAACATCGACTTAGTAGGCGCGAATCCCATTTACCCGGCTATACGATAGTTGTGGTTCGGTTCTGCTCACTTCCGTCGGCTATTATACTAGTGTCCCTAAAACCATAGAGGGGACACAAAAATTATCGTTAGATCGGTAGCGGTGGTAACACTACAGGTGTGCGAACTGGATTTTTTCATATCCATTATTAGAGAATGATGAGAGTATGTAGAGTTTGGTACCGTTTTCCAATTTCCTTTGCAAGACTGGCAAATAAGCACCGAAGATTCCTCTGTCCGCATTTGTGTCCGTCTACTTGCGCGTCCATCTAGTGCCTTTGAAGCTCACGGTGCTGAAATTAGGTTATTAATTTTAGCCAGGCCTTAAGTTAGACGATGCCCTCACAACCAAATGTTTACCGTATTCTGTTTGTGGTGATGGTGGTTAGCAAAATAGCGCTCTCAAGCGAATATGATTTTCTTAATAGTCAACTTTTTTCTTTTGCGAATCTTTACCTTTCTTAAGTAATCCTAGAGATACAATACAAACAACACTTTTACCATTAAGGCTAACTACGAAGGACTGGCATGGGGCTAAGAAAGGTAAGGAAAGGTGCGTGAGGAAATACGTAGGTTAACGGGGAATGAAATAGTTTGAATAGCAAAAATCAATTTTAGTCAACGCTAAGGCAAACATTCACCCAAAATAAAAACAAAAGCGTATCATATGATAGGACATGAAACACATGAATACATGATATTACGTTAATAACAGGGAAAGTAATAACGTAACAAGTACACTCCAACAAAAAGCTTATACTTGGAAAGAACCAAAATTGTGAGGAAAGGTGGGCTGACGGAAGAGTTTTGATTCGGTTTGATATGTTTATTAACCCATCTGCTCTTTTGTCTGTTATTTGTTTTCGTAATATGTTTACTTGGAACAGAGACTGTTTTATATACACAGCGTAAGGATTGTTAGATTGCTATACAACAGCATTGTGATGAACCCAAACCGAAATAAAGTCTTCCTCTGTGTTTGCAGGTCCCATCTGAGATTTGGGGCAAGTTACCATTGCCGTAGACTGCCTTTGTAGAATCTACTAAGGCTTGGAAGAGATTAAATTGCTTTTTCTCTTGCTTCTGTTTTCCCTAAGAGAATGAATTGTATAATGAAAGCTTAAGTTGCGGTAAAGCTTTGAGTACTGATGCTACTAACACTTTTTCTTTGCTTTACAACAATAATCGTTTATGAAATAATAGATTTGAAGAGTAAGTGTTAATTTTCATATATGAACAACTTAAGATGCTATAATTGGGCAAATCGGCCTATTAGCCATTATTTTGCATCAAACATCTCGCTTAAAGAAATGTTTTGCAAATTTTCGCCGTCCTTTTGTCTCATTCTTATCACATACTTATAATTGGGAGCAATATAACAATACAAACGTGACGTTAAGTAAATAAGCAGAAATTATGTGAACTTAGGACGTAATTTAAAATAATTAAAGCAACAAAAATAAATTAATTTTTAAATAGAAGACTTAGTATTTTCAATCTCCTTATCTCATTGGATTCGTCTGGAAGAGCTATTGCCAAGGGATGTACGTGATTGCTTAGTACAATCACGATATTTTGAAGAAAAATGGTGAGTCAGCTTTTCAAAAAAAGGGAAAATCCAGATCATCATGGACATGGTTGTGTAGGTAGATTCGTATTGCACGGGCAAGTGAGAAAACAACATAAGGTAAGTTAATGAATGCAAAAAAAGAAGGGGAAGAGAAGCGAGCGAGTGAAAGATAAATCAGCAAAAACTAGGCGCATGGAAGAACAGAAAGTTCGAGAAGATCCAACGGAACATAAGCAAACTCCAGGGAAGCAAGCAAAGTTGAAGGGAGTAGAATTACAGAGAAGCAAACGAAAGATATTTGTATGGAGCGCAACGGAAAGTGAACAGGTGGGAGATATCAAATAGGAGGCGGCAAGAAGGAAGACGAGCCAATGAAAGGAGGGGAAGGAGTAGGCGAACAGGAGGGAAAGAAATAGGCGAACAGGGGGAAAAGGAATAGGCGAACAGGAGGAGCGGAAGAGTGGAGAAGAATATAGGAGCGAATAAAAATATAAACGTGACCGTACGTAGATCAGAAAGACCGGTGACGAGATTAGAACCGTAGGATCAAAGAGTTGATGAAGGGAAAAATGTTGACGGAAAGGGACCAGATTTATACGGACGGCGAAACTAAAAGAAATTGAAATGGTTCCCAAGTAGACTGAGTAGGCTGAGGAAAATACGAGTCAACTGCAGTCCTAATCATATATAGCACACGAATATATTTAATTCGTAGGATCACCTATATGTACTAAAAAATCAATGCACCGTACTTCCGAATTGTCTAAAACTTTTAACAAAATTCATGTAAAATTTTACGCTGCTTGCTTCTTTCCATCTTATGTTCGTATAAGTTTTTTTGGGTAGCTACTTAAACGATCGCATCAAATTTATTTAAAATTTCTTTATTATTTGCAAACGTTCGCTTGTTGACGTTTCTGAATTGCTTTTATTAATCGATAGCTTTTTAATAATATTTTTAAAATGCTAATCGCAAAAAAAAAGAAAGACAAACGTTATTAAAACAACGATTAGAATGTAAATAAAAGAAACATCAATAAAGCATAACGATTAGCATATAAAAAATAAAATATCAATTGATACCTATAGATAAAACAAAGACGCGAAGTGAAATTTAAATAATTTTATTGACTCTAAATACATTCTAATACCATAACTTAAATAAATAAAATGAAAGAGAAACATAAATACTATCAGACACCGATTGATTGCCGGTCAAAGTTTGTTGGATGAAAGTATAAAAATACCCCCAAAAAAACCGTGCCAAAACTGGAGTGTTAAAAAAAGTTAACAAATATTTAACTCTGTAAAAAGTTAAAGTTATGGCGTTTAATCTTCTAATACACAATATTTTGATTTAGGAAAAAGTAGCGAGGAAGGATGTAGTTGTCTCTTGGCAGATTTCCGAATTGCTTATTCATTCAGTCATTTGATGATTAGCGACATCAACAGCTTCTTGCTCTTGCATATGCACAAAGGTGCCAGCATCATTCTTCAACCGCACTGCTCGCTTATGGAACTAGCACTGGTCTTTCCCATTGTTTCCTACATTTCCACTCTCAGCTTAAAAGTCATTACTACTTCTCTCTTTTCTCTTCCCCTACGTACAAACCTTCTAGACTGCCACCGAGCTTAAACGCACAGGGGACATCTCGTCTATCCGGCTGGTCAAAGAGAAAACCAACAACACATGTTTATGTTTGTGTCCGTCTGGTTATTGTGTATCTACTCTATTTTATCTCCGGCCGATATTCTGTCCGTGCGATTTTCTATGTAGGCGATGGGCTGGTATGTCCCTTTGTAAGATCATCAAAGAAAATACGTTTGTCTTATATGTTTGTTCTAAAATAAAAATTTGAAAAAAAACGTCTTGAACTGACATTGAAAAATTTAACGCATTTTCCCTTTTTGAGACTATAACCACTTTAGGCAGACTTTCAAAGACATATTAATCAGCACGTACTGTATAAAATGTATTTTACACCAATTTACAAATGCGTTTACATGCCATATGACATCAAACGTGAAGCATTTAAAAGAAGTGTTGTTCAATATTCAACAAAAATAAAGCCGTGGAAAAGAACACCATGACACAATGTTGTTGTTAATGCCTTCGAAGCCCATAAAGAGTGGCGGTAAATGTAAAATTAAATTTATCAATTGCCTAAAAGTTGACAGGCTTAATAAAATGGCTTTTAAAGTCTCTCTAAAAGAATATATGACTTTTGAAAATGTTATTGAGTATGACACGCTCTCTAAGTGGTTCCTTTGGTACTTTATAAGTAAATACCAAACACGTGGTAAACGCTTACGAACTAAGCAAGATTTTCAGTTTCCAAATTTTTGTTTATTTTTGTTCACACACACACATACACACACACACACATATATATATATATGCGTCAGAGGACATGCACAGAAAAGGATCATTTTGCATACGTTATGCATACGTGTATGAGTGAAGACATATATATTTATACTATATATGTGTTTGTATATTGTAATGGTAACCAATCTGCATATTTAATCTCGTTGAACTCATTGTAGAGTAGCTCGGTAACGATTGGAACATATTGATGTAAATATGTTTTATAGGCATGGTGTTGAAAAGCAAAGCCTTCGCATACTATATGCCCTTACTATATATAGGTACGAAGAAAAGGAGCCCAACATTAGCAGGTGAACTGGTAAACAGTAGTTGTACCAAAACACCAAAGCACCAATACCCTGGCAGTATCGTATGTACACGACAGAAGCATTATTATTTTTTTTCTTTTGGTTATTTATGAGTGTACGTGATTTTCATAACAAATCGACATAAGTAAAATAATGTATTATATCAGAGACTCTGCAGCACCAAAGTGAATAGTATTGTTTAGTATGAAAGAATATGGGGATGAAAGCCAAAAATGTACGGAAAAATCCAGCCAAAGAGCCTTAGCTTTGATCTCTTCTTCTTCCCGCATTCATACGTATAATTTCAATTGGCAATACCATCATAAGCATCATTATAACATGTTTATTGTAACAAGCGTCGTTATCATCATTATCCTTAGCATCATGTCTAGGTTCTATGGCCCTTGTTTTTTTTTGTTTTCTATTTTTATATGTAATTTTGTAAGATGTGTCTCATCTGGCTTGGTTCTCATCGTATTCGTATAGATTTGTCTCCGTTTGTCGCTTGCTTACTTACTACACCAAACATTATTTTATTAATAATGAATTATTAGCTGTACATACACACATATATAACATTTGCTTATATTATCACTTTTCAATCGTTTATATGCATTAGATGACAGCCATTGTGTCCCATTTTTGAATATTATGGCGTTAATATGTCTCTCTCCTGTCGTCTACTGTCGTGAACGTCACATTTAATGTATTTTGTGGGGATTAGAACGAACCAATCAGTCGATGATGGGTTTTCGATAGATACAAGTGTTTATGTTTAAATATTATTATTATAGAATATCAATATTAATGGAATATGTATTTATTAAGATGACAGTTATGATAGCTTTAGTTTACATCAAAACAAAAAAAAACATATATATGTATATATATATATATGCAAGGAATTTCTTAAGAATTTACATTTTAATCGAAATATGTAAACAAAGCTAAGGCCAACACATTTATTGAGTTCCGCTTATGATAGTTTTATGAATTAAGTTTTTAACATTTTATTATGACACTACTTGTATAACGTATGTATACTCTGACCAGTAGGATATTGCAGGCGTCTCCAAACAACTGTGTAACGAAGAGTAATAAATATTTTTCACGCTAAGAAGAATTAAAGCGAAAAGCTTTTAATAATCACTAAGAGTAAGCTGAGGTACCTGTGCAAAGACGACATGCCGGAGAAAAGATATGCTGTGAGTGTCTGATTAATAAGCAAATCTATCACTTTTGTAAAGCCTCGAAGAATCTATAAGACATCCTAACTTACCTATACGTTTTATCAGTAATGGACTGGTCTTTTAAGGAACTGATCTTCTGCTCATCTATTTGACCATTAATCTATTCGGTAGTTTGTCTGTCCGCGTATTCCCCGCATATCCATTCCTAAATTTTCCCGCCCTCTGCCTCTTTTGCCCATCTGGGTGTTTATCTAATCATTTGCTCATCACATGTTACAAGGCATTCTTTTGTTTTGTGATTTCTAGCTTCCATGGTCCTGTTTTATAACAAGGTTGTGGCTGCTTTCCCCTACAACGATATTTGAGGCAAAATTGCAAAACCGATAAAAGAGAAACATATGGTTTCCATTATCAACTAGTGACTGTTCACAATGCTCGGTTTTACGTCTACATCTATCTCCCCTATTTATTCGTCCGTCTGTTAGTCCGTTCCCTGCTTATATCAGAGTTCTGACAGATTCACTCAATATTCAGTAATCTACGGTCTTTTTAGTGTTTATATACGTTAGTACGTCCATGCGTTATATATGATTTTTAAAATCATTAAAAATGCTGGTCATTTCAACGTGAAAAGCTACCAATACAATATAGAAGACAGGAACACAGATATATCGATCCATTATCACAAGATTCATTGATCCCTTCCTTGCGTTCAGTTATGATTCCGCCCTTTGAGAGTCTATAGGGTGTATTCTTTTGGATTACAAGAAGAAGAGTGAAACTTTCACTACAAAGATATTTTATGAAGTTTACTGAATTTCTCTCCTCCAAGTATTTTCGTAATCGTTTTCTTTTATATTTATAGAATATTTTTTAAAAAATCTTTTGTTTGTAATTTTTTTTTTTAAAGTTGACCTATATTTTGGTGATACACAGATAGTATCATATGCATATGTAATCTCTTTTAAAGAGTTAATTAATTTTATTTCATTTTGTTTTTAAGTATTTATTTATTTGTCTTACGATTGTAAACCGTTAAGTAGATGGTGCATAAACAAAAGCAATCATTCGCGTAAGAAATAGTTTTAAATCTTAGGTCATTAAATACGAAATACATTTAAAATTTCATTACTTTTGTTTTGTTTCATTTCATTTGCTTTGTCTAACCTTTCATAATTATTTGCTAATAATGTTAATCGTTATTGAAGTTCGTATGGATTTTCATTGTTTCACTTCAGCAATTTTGAGATGGATTTAGATGACTTTGCTTGAAACTTTTTTTTTCTGCGTGCGAATTTTGTTAGGTATATGTTTGCGTCATTTTCATTTTTCATATCCTAAGACATGTCTTGGAATTTGAAATGATTCTTGTGCCAATTGATAGTGGATTAAAGTTTCTCTTCTTGTCAGAGATCCCATTATCTAAAATATTCGCCACATTTCAACAAAAATCGAAACAGTAGACAAAATAAACAATTCTTTATTAATTAATTATAGTTCGAAGCATATGCTGGGTCAACGGCATTGAATTTTTTTATACCCACAAAAATTCGAAGTAAATGATGTCTAAGATTGATTAGATATCTGCAGCTAACTTTTAACTATAAGAAAAAAGCTTTCTTGAAAACTTGTCTGGTTTGCTGCTATTAATCTTTAATATAATTAGGTTAAGAGTTAATGAACAAAATTCTTTAGCTTGATTAGATTTGGATTCATTTTCAAACGCTTAACCTGGTGTGCGTAGCAGCATAGAGAAGTTATGTAAAAAACTCTTTGGTATGTAACAAGTAAAAAGCTTTTACAGAAATAGAGTGTATGAAAAGCCCTTTATAGATAACTTGATTACCACGTACAACTTAATCAGTCGGCTATTTTGACGACAATAGTATTGATATCTTGAGATTTAAGAACCTATAGTTTCATTATTTTCATCTTATTCAACGGGCTAAGAAGTGTCAAACACCTGTTGCAGGTAGGAAATCATTGAGCTTAAGATTAATGGTCTGCCAGGGACTCTTTTTACACACAATGTTGCGTACATGATCAATATTCATTTTTATGCCTGTGTCTGTAAATGGTCAAAAACGTATTAAGATATTCAAACGTATTCGCGATAGTCCACAGGTGTATGTATATGATGTATTCGAAATAGCGCAAGATAGTTTTCTAGCTGCTGTGATTACGTCTAAAGAGCACTTTGCCCTCTTTTTACAGTTCGGGAAATTCGAATAAATATGTGTCTGTCAAGTTTTAACATTCTCTGTTAATCTTTTCGACAAAAATAAATGGGTAGATAGATGCGACAGAGCGCAGAGCTATAAAGGAACAACTAATGATTGCGTCGTAGCTGTGAACGTTATAAGCACTTGCGCGTGCGGAGAGTTGATTTGATAAAATTTAATGAATCCGATAGTGAGTTTAAATGGTAGACGTCGTTTAGATTTTCGAAAGCACTATAAACGAATTGAAAAGCTTGTAATTATATGCACGATTACTAAGGTTTATGAAAGTAAAGTTCCTTGAAAAAGGGTTCGGGGCATTGAACTGCACCTCGTCAAATTACTTCGGCGAATCGACAACAACATTTATTAACTTGATTAAAACCATCATCTGTCATCTATCATCCATCATCTTTGTTTCTCAAGAGCGCAAAGAGGCAAGCAAGCTCCAACGCAAATTCTTAAAGGCAAAGAGCAGCCATGGAGACTACTGAATTTACATAGCCCCTACAGGAAGGAGAGGCATACTCAAGTAGTGGTTCGTCAAGTTCTTTGTATCACGGTGTAATAAAACTAAGCGCTAACCTCGCTTTACTTAAAGAGCGCTCAATGTTCATATTAAAACGTAATTTTTCATGAATCTATGAACGAATCCACATTTTTCAATTCTAATGTATCGATAATCACAAAAGCGTATTGGACTTTTTCAGAAAAAAAAAACTTAAGTTCCATTAGTGGATTCTTTAAAAATTATAATAAAGGATATTGACATCGAGGTAACCGACATCACGCTATATTAAGGTTAGTCAATTATATCTAAGATGACATCTTGGATTTTCTAATTCAATTTTTGAAAACAGCCTTTTCCTTCGATGTCTTAAGTTAGTAGTTAGGCCCTTGGTTAACTTTAGTTGTGTAGAGATCGTCTGACGTCATCGAAGCTTAAATAGCTAACAACCCTTTGATTCCTTTACACATTGATATCCCTTATATCATTTTTCCTATTTTACATTATTTTCTATCATTTTCCACAAGTCCATCTGAAAATCCATTCAAAAGTCCTGCTGTCCTTCTATACTTCTATCTTCTTATAATATTATGCTCTTATCCCAACTATTGATTATGTCATTTTATAATAAAAGTCTCGCAAGATTGGAATCTTAAGTGCATTTTTCTGCATGGATTTGGTCGATTGTGATAAGACATTAACATGCTCCGCCTAAAAGCACATTCACACAATTTCGATTGATTTTCGCCAATAGGATATGATCTGTATGTAAAAACATTTTTGGGAACAATTTTTGCGAGCCCAAAAGGGATTCAGACCAGTTTACTACACAATGGCCATCAGAGCAGAGTTTCCTTTGTTTTATTTAAAGTCTTTGATTTATGTTGCTTTCCTTCTCAAAATAGGCGGTGCAATAAACCGGACAACTACTACACCGTTTTATATGGTAAGAAGGTAGAAATTGTTGTTGTTGTTGTTTTTTTTTTTACTCACAATTTATTTTAATTTGCTACATAAAAAATAAATAAACTATTAATTGCATCGATGATTGCACTTAAAAAGCAACATAAACAACGAAAAAGTTTATCCCGTATATTCTCTTAATGAAGTTAAACGTATTTTGTAAATAAAGTTGAATAAAGTGCTCATTTTAATTATCTGCATAAGTGATCAATGTAACTAGCGTAACGTATGTGTATGTACTTACGTTAATGAACCTGATAATGAAAGAATGATTTGTGTAAATATTGCTCTATAAAAATAATAGTTAAAGCCCTTTTAATTTTATGAAATTATGTTCCAACAATAACAAGAACGCCAACAACACCAACAAAAGCAATACAATGTTTTAGTTAAAATTGAAGCTAACAGCAAGGCGATATATATTGGCCACGACTAGAACTCCAGTCAACTATTAAACGACTTGAATAACACTCCATTTCGAAACATTGCATTGATGACCTTCAGAGCAATCTTTTCATTGTTACTTTCGGTCTAAATTTAGATTATTTCAGCGTGCAGACCAATAAAATCATGATGATGATGATGATGATAGTGATGGGTGATGGTGATAGTATTTGGTATTTTTCCTTCCACTTGCATATGAAATTATTTATTTAATGATGCTGATAATCATTATTGATATGAAGCAATAATAGTATAAGAGAACTTCAGTAAAACCACGTTTGTCCTCATCGAAGTAACCCCATAGCCTCGTAGTCATTCCCATTATGTTAATGTATATTTATGCTTATGAATTGATAAGAGCATCGGACATCACTGCAGGGTTGCTAAGGCTTACTATTACTTAATGCGTTGACTTCAAGAAAATAAATATTTTCGAAAGGAAAAATAATCCGAACATATCTAGATATATACATATATGTTTTAAACGGGAATCCACTTGTATCCTGATAATCAATGTACAGCAAATATTGTGATATCCAAAAACTTTAAGTCAAGATATAGACAGAGAAAGAGAATGAGAGGTAGGATACGTTGTTCTAAAAATAAATAAAAATAACTTGAAAACAACATTCCTCAGATTTCTATGCTTGTCATGCTTATGCTATTAAAGTAGCCGTAAATTGGTTGATTGATTGAAAGTCGTATGATTTGATTAATTACATTTTTCTTTTCACTGCTAGATATGTTGGTGTTAGCTTCAAGTTGCAAATAGCTTTTAGTGCCCATTACTGATAAATGATGACATATCGAAAATGTCGAAATGCGTTCAATAACTAAGAAAGTTGCATTCGTCTCGAAGCGCATCTTGGATACCCTGTAAACTTTTTCTTTTTGTCTGTTGTTCATACAAAAAAAAAAAAAGCGCAGTTGGTCAAGGCCGTCCGGTAAAAGCCCTACAACATTTACTCAACTAAGACTGTGCGTTTTCTCACAAAATATTAAAACTTGTACGTTTTTCACAAAGAGCGGGTCGTTTTACAGAATTCATTGAAAAAATTAAACCGACTTTTAGCTACATTGTGTAGTTTTATTTTTTGACGGGATTATTGGAGTGAACGTAGCCTTATGATATTGTAATATCCGGAATCTCACTAAAGAGTTTACAGGATTAGCGGCTTATGATAATTATGATGTACTCTACCCGCTAGGGAATTGACAAGAATCAATTCACTGTTCAGTGACTTTTTTAAAATATTACGTTATATATGGAGGGGTGATCGTAAAATTGATCCGCTACAATAACTTTGCCTTAGTCCAAATCATACCAGTGTACGACATTCCACCAAAATATACCGAAGTTTGCGGATTGAACAAAATAGTATAGAGCAGATGTTGGAAAAAGGGACAAACAAACAGACAAAAGGGCATACGTTGATGCAGCAAGTCGTGCTGTTAGTGCATCCAATCGCGTAGATTTGAGATTGATAGCAAGTTGTTGTTTAATAGAGTGTTTAATGATAGCACTTAAAAAATCGACAATTTCTACCCGGGTAATGTACATGTGGTGAAATTTTGTCCGGCTCTTTTGATAAAAATAAATCCAATTAAATGGTGGGAGGCTATTGCCTCTTATAAATATCGCTCGAAGTAAATTTTTCGTTAATTTAATTAATACTAAGCACTTAGACACGAAATGTGTATCGATTGGAAGACGAAAAGAATCGTTTGCGCAGAGGATTTGTCTCCATTCTACGGGTCACCTGTTCCTAGAGAGGAGCATACAACTGCCAAAAAATGTGTCAAATGTCTTTATTTCCAAAGAATTTGTTACTATATCAAATGTGATCTTCCTATCATACTACGAAACCCGGCAATGATTGGCTTTAGCTAAATTTATTCATTTCGATCACTACACAACATAGATTATCTTAGTGCTCTAATCCTTATGTGAATTGCTTCATTTCATGCTTCCTCTCGTTGCGACAATTGTCAACTATTTTGTTTATTTCACTGCGCTGTTGCTTCTTTTGCCTTTTTCTCGCTTTTCTTTGGGCTACATTTGTGCCACGATTAGCATTTTTTCGTCTCGATGACATTTTTAATAACGGCGGATTTCGAGCTCTTTCGGTGTTTTGGTAATATTTTCACCTTCTTCCCTATTCGCCGTAACGAGAATCTTAAATGGCTTTGAAACCTCCCGGTGGAACGCAGTTTGTTTTGAAAAATTTTTCTACATTTATCTGCAGTAGTTTATGAGTAATGAGCAAAAAGCAAATATTTTCATTTGCTTCATTTTTTAGGTCAGGAAAACATTGACAACAGACATTACAGAGACGGACACACGGACGGACATGCTTAGGTACACTTTTGCTGTCTCTGAAGCTCACTTCCAGGCGCTGCAAACGTTTTGCAAAGTGATCCTTCATATTCCGACGAGGGATAACAAAAAAGAAAAGAGAGAATAGCCACTAGATGCTGAAAAATGTTTACTTTATCAGACGTATTGGTTAGGAAAGTGCAAAAATTTCATCCAAGAAAGAGCACTTCCTTACATCAAGAAAGCGTATTTTCTCAAACGGGAGCTAAAACGAGAGTGTACTATAGTCCACTATGCAATTCTCTTTTTTAATCTTTAATATAAAGAATAGATAATATAGCTAAAGCTAAAAAAGCATTTAATTAATACAAAAATGAAAAAGAAGCAGCTTTTCGAAGATCGGAAAGAGCTGGTCTTCAGAATGTTTTAAAACATATAATAATTGTAATAAGTGTAATTGTATTGGAAAGCACTTTTAGAGATTATATAAAATTTCTCTAAAAACGTCAACAATGCAGAGAGCACTTGTAATTTATATTTATATATATTTTTATTCTTTTAAATTGTGTTAGTCTCTTAAGGCTTTTATTTTGCAGTTGTTGAGCTTTGCATATACAAAAATACAATTAATTAATGTTTCACAAAATACAATTAATTAACATTTTACTTCACTCTCAAACTGACCGTGACCTATATAAATATGTATAAAACATATCCACTATTAGATAATTGCAGTCAATTAGACTTATCAGAGCGTTTGCAATATTCAAGAGAAAGCATCAACAATTTTTGCGAAAAACACACGTATAACACGCCTTTCATATAAATTGAAATTCTGAAGTGATTTAATCAAGTCAGTGCACAAGCAATCAAACCCTCATGTCAGACAGATGTAGTGCGTAGTATAAAGATTTAACGTATAGGACGCTTTGTTGTGCCACCCAGAAGTACCAAGGACGCATTAATAATTAATTTAAAACTACTTGTATAGTATTATTTTGAACAGGGAGATATCACTTTCGAGAGTTTCGAGATGTCAAAGTTAATGCAAATTAAAGAGAAAATTAAAGAGAGTCACTTTCGTACAGTCTAAATTGATCTCAAGAACGAATCGCTTCGACAGGAGGGTTGTGCTCTACGTGTGATGAAAGGTGCTGTTTTTGCTAAGCTCTTAAAAGCTGATGGAACGCTGATACCTAATGCTATGGATAGAAATCAATCAACTGGAAGTTTTCACCAGGATGTGAATGATTTTTCACGGACGGAAAAGTCGGTTCAGAATGCGTTGGAAGCAAGTGATAGTCCACCACACTAATTGACTAAACTTGGGTCTATTCGGTTGGTACTTCTTTGCCTCGATGGGCTGAAAAACACAATTTAATGAATGGTTGCGGATAAAAGGACAACATTTTTGCCGGCATAATTTCCGTAAATTACCTGGAAAATGACAGAAAACGGCGTAACTACTGAGTGTAATTTTAAACCAAAATCACAATTCCACCTTATGGTAAAGTGTACAGGGCCTAACAGACTCGTGAATTGGAAGATGCATCTGAAGATTATAACTATTTGAACTAAGCCGTTAATATATATACTGACAATCTATCGACATGGAACAGTAAAATGAAGAGCAATCTCTTTTTAGCAAATACTAATCATACGCCAATCGTTTACATACAATAACACGGTGGTAATCTTAGTGTATTCGTGAACTGAACGTGAAATTTATAGCTTCGCTGTCGGCTGCATATCTGCATTTAAGTACACCTTGTTGCCGCGAAATTGATGGAAATTCTGCTTGAGCAAATACAAGCACTAGGTCTATGCGACACGCTATATTACGTAATCAAGCGTAAGAATCTCTTCATTTTGTTTATGCAACGTATTATCATTAATCTTGTGCTAGCGACGGCATCAAAGAAAAGGAAGGGCAAAGAAAGAGCACAATTTGCATAAACTGGTAAACCTTAAGATGATAGTTTTTATATCTGTATTATATTTTCCACCTCATGTGACTGTTTAAATAATGACTTCAGTACATTCTCGAAATCTTTTGGTAGACGCAGAATGTGGATTTGTTTTGGACCTAAAAGTCCTTTTTCTTTTTTTAATGGCCAGCATTCTATGCACACAAGCATTACAGGTGAAGAACATGGAAGAACATAGTCCTAGTAGCTCTTCGTAACTGTTTAAAGTTGATGTAATAAAAACGAATAAGTATTAGGTGTAATAAAAATTATATGCAAGGCCTATATAATAATATACGCAAGCAAATGACGTACGTCAAAGTCTAAGTTTGGGTAAAATTTTTATGTAAATTTCACGATATAGTAATTGTCAGACAAAGATTCATGTGAAGTGATCATTCTAAAGTTGATGATGTGATCATTCTAAAGTTATTGCTTCGTTTGCAAAATGCCGAATTATGTATCATTGATTCTGCGAAATTTGGCTGGTTTTTATTAGATCAGGTACCTTAGCTTCAATCGAAAAATAACCTTTGAAAGCCGTACAGTTGCTATAATAGAGCAGATTAGCTTTGCAAACCTATGCGATGCTAAAAAAATAGAGGCGCAAAAACTTAAAATCAGAGATCTAACAAAAGAAGGGAAAAAGTCGGAATGGTTGCTTCCCTTATATCCGTACGAAATCCTCATTTTATTAGTATAATAAAGCTTTTGAAAAATTTGATTTCCTTCCAGCATGTCTTTAATCGATCAAAAATGTGTAAAAAAGTTAAATAAGCCTTTGGCCAAATCTTGTATATTTATCACATGGAAGTGAATGTAAAAATTTTGTAAGTGTCGGTGATTTATTGCTTGCGCGGAGGCCATCGCCCGCGTAAGCTTCTAGATGATTCCTACAAACGTTTGCAACAAATTCCAAATAGATACTTGTCGTAATTTGTAGCATAATGTCTTGTTTAACTTTTTCTTATATATGCCGTGAAATGGGAGACAAGGCATTTTCTTTTGCGTACATAAATTGCACCTATTTTCAAACTGTAAACTAGAATAAGTGCATGTATGTTGCCTTTCCGATTTCTATATTCGAATTATTGGGACGATGAGAGCTCCAAAAATAGACCGATTTGTGAACAGCGTTTAGACAAACCATCTCAAGCTCGTAAAGAAGTTTTACTATATTTGGCGTCTCTGTTTCATCTTTCAGATATCTGTCAAACAAAGTGTCGAAAGTTAAGAGGAATTTGTGATAATATTTTGAGAAAGGAATTGATTCAGAATCGTAACGTATACGAAATTCGATTATATTTACTGAACCTACAATGAAAGGCATGCATTTACGAGAGCTTCCGTTCTTTTCTTTTGATTCCTTTTTCAAAAGCTAGTAAAGTTATTAAAAATATCCGACCAAACTACGAAACGCAAATCGAAAGCGAAAGCATATGTTTCATTTAAGTAATTCCTTTGCGAGCAGTTTGATCCCTAACAAACAAATTCTATTCGCTTTTTCCATTCTCTTCTGCATATTATTTTCCTCCTACTTTTGCATCCACTATATTATAAATCAGCTTGCCTTCACCATTGAATGAGTAGCTAAAGTTTAAAAACAAAAACGCTAAGCGCTTTACTCAATCCTAAAGACTAAAAGTATCGATCAAATCAAGTCTTAGAGTAACTATATCCGCCATTTGTAGCAGTTACAAAGATGGCCCCTTACCCTGCATAAATTTTTAATTGTTAAAATGAAACGAAATTGTACGTAGATAGCGGGCGAACAATGATAAAGGAATGAACTGTTGAAGATTCCAGTCGCGTTCGGAAACTTTGCAAAGATTGCAACACAAAGAGATATAAGATTATAAAGATACGATACAGGTGTGCATCACTATACAATTCAAGGATGGAGGAAGTATGCTTAGAGATCATTTTCTTAAAGTTATTTGCCTCCGATCAATCAATAATGTCTTGGAACAAATATTTTATATTAATATTTCTTTGTTTATTTACTTATTTTTATTTATTACTTAACAGTTACACTTAGCTTATTGTTACTTTTTATTAGTTGACACACATGACAAACAATTTTGTAATAACGCTCTATAAACAAAGTCGTGGCACAGCAGTTCTTGAAAGAAAAGGTCCAGTGGTTGCAAATATTTTATCTAAAACAAAGGGAAAAAAAAGAAAAAAAATGATAATAACCTTCTCCTTCCTAGGAGTTTTTGAAAACTATTGATCTAAGATAAGAAACAAAAAAAAGGGTAATGCAATCATTATCTATTGCAAGGGATCCTGTATTCGTTGTGAATTTACACACAATAGACACAAGAGTATAAATATAAAAATTTCATCATTGGGTTCGTTCATAATGCATCATTCGCCCGCTTTACCCTGTAGTGCGCACGTGTGTATATATGTGTACATTGTTCTCACAATTTTAGGACGTATTTTTCGTTTATTTTCCGTTTATTTTTTTTCTTTGTTTTTTTTTTTAATTTCTGTTACAGTCCATTTAAACCGTAAACGTAAATAGAAAGAGGCAAATGAACCTTTTTTCCATTTGAGCGAAATGAACGAATAAATAAATAAATTAATGAATATACGAATGTGTGTACATAGTCTTTGGATATTAATACGCAAACACACAGTTTGATGATACGCATAAATAATTTGTAATATTTTATTACTATAATTCTTTAACTGTCTATACGCTTGAAGAGGTCGATGCTTTTGGTATAAATGTAACAAAAACTTTATAATTATTTGTAATAATTATTTTGTATATGAATTATACAAAATGTGTAAATCGTAATGTTTTCATACACATGTGTATATATGTACATATAGGTGGAGATAAAATATGTAATATGAGCACAAAAACAAAAAAACGAAAAAAAACTATGAAAAATTTAGAGTGAAATTGTGCCATTAAGGACATGAATATACATAATATGTGACATATGAGTGTCATGCATAACATTTGTTAATAATTATATAACGTATGTAAATTAATGCTAATGTAAATTATGTTTTTAATTAATTTAAAATGTAGGTTATATACAACATTCTCTCTTTCTCTCTCTCTCTCTCCCCGTAGCTTTGCCCTTTCAACTTGAATTACATATATATATATATGTATATCCCGAATATATTATCAATGGTTGGACGATGGCAGCGACCCTAATGGTATTTTATCATAATTTTTAGAGAAAATGACACATTATCACGTTCACAACTACAATGATTGTAAGCAGTTTATTGCTTTCATATTGCAGATAATGAAATGTAAAATCAAAAAAAAAAAAAATCCTTATTCCTCTTTACCATAAAAACAGGAAATTACTTAGCGTTATATATTAAATCAACTAGACGCGCTAACACATACACATGCGAACACATCCCACATACATGCGAACACTTATCCTTAAGAGTTTAAGTGGTTTTTACTTGTATATAACTGAAAAGTTAGTCAGGCAAAGCAGTCTAGTGCAGTCGTGATCAATAAATTAAAGTAAGAGTGAGTGACATATAAACCCAAATCACTCATAACTACTTTTGGTTAACCAATGTAATGCCAGCTACTTGTTCTACTTATGTAACTTGGTGTGTACGGGCATAGGAATATGCCAATCATATGAGGATGAGAGGAGGATAGAAGGACAAAAATCAAGAGAAAGGGAAGTAAAAAGAATTTGTGACAATGTATAAACTACATATATATGTATATATAAAGCAAAACAAGAACCCAATGTTGTATACCGCAATGCGTACTTCAAGTTCTTAGGTATGTGGATGTAAGAGTGTAAAGGTTTATGAAAAGAAGGATTTACTGAAAACGAGTTTTTAATTCGAAAATATTCTTGAATGCACCCACATCAGTGTGCACACACACATGTATATATATATATATATACATATATGTATATAGTAGATATATAGTGAAGCTTGTTCATATATACACATTACGGTCGTAAGTTGTACTTTCTCAATGATAGGCAAGCAGGCAGGACGTGCGAATGTATATAGATTTTCATTTATATACGCATAGTTGCGCTCTGACAACGAAGCATATCACAAGTTACCAGTTTTTATGGTTGACGACAATATGTTGTATGATCTCTCATACACGCATCTGCCAGAGTATATGTGTTTTTCTCTTGTAGCTTATTCACAACATTTCATTTCATTACTTATATTGGGTTTCATTGAAATTTCTTTTATTTTTCATTTTCTCTTTTTTTTTCGTTTTCACCCATCCATCCATCCATCCATCCATACGTTTATGGATATCACCCTCTGTCTGCTTTGTGTGTACATGTTGTTGTTACTATAGTTATTATTGTTGTCATATGTCCATTATGGCACTTTTCATTAATGCTTTTTCATATTATGGACGCCTGCCTGCCATGCAAGTGTTCGCTTCTTATCAACTGTCTTTACTTCTGTTGTCATTTCTCTTTTCAATTTTTCACTGTTTACACTCGTTTTTACGTGAATACAAAAGTCTCTACGCATTCCATATTCATAGTTGCGTGCGTGTATCTGTGTGTGTTTATAGATGTATGTGCGTGTGTGTGCGAGTGTACGTGTGCTTATGTGCATGTTATGTGATTTTTTCCATAAGACAGTTTATTATTTGATTACATATATAGTTGGTTGAAATCTCTTCTACTATAATATCAACAGTTTTCCTTTTGTGATTTCCTTCTCGCAAATGAGAGTCAGCCGCAATAATAAGGTACAGAGAAACCAAACCAATTAAAAAGAATTCTTTTCTTTCAAGTAATTAAAATACATTAAAAGATTTGCCAGTCATGCGTAACACTACTTCGGTTAATCAAGTTGAAATAACCGATTCTTATACTTATATACTTAGCGGTACACTAGATATGTTCTTCCGTTTTTAACACCAAGAAATACACATCAAAACATCCTATAAAACGCCAATAGCTAAAATTAATCCTAATCGAGTTTTCTAAGAGAAGGCGAGGCGTACATGAAATCTTGTCTTCCGCGAAGTCGCTTATTGCGCTGCACGGTGGTTCATCTTTATAGTTTTCATACTATTTTGGACACAATCGATGTTATTCTACTGTCCTCCGAAATCCAGCTTCTTAATCCGCAGACTTCCCTGTTTGTATGTCTACAAAGGAAAGAGACGGTGTTGCACGAGAGTCCTTTTAGCTCCTCCATGAAAACTTGACTTCAACACACATTTCAATAGCAAAGGAGCTTAAAACTTAACAATTTGCAAAGCTTTCGATGTATATTTCAAATAAAGAAGGCAGGGCTAATACTAGACTACTCTACACTACTTTGCCAAATTCCTCGTCTATTTTCTTTTTAAAGTATCGAGAGTCGTGCTTCTGGCCTTTTATAAAGAAGCTTAAATTGAAAGTGTTCCGAAAAATAAACCTATGTAGTAGGAACTTACCACAATAAATTTGTATGTAATACCGCTACGCTCTTTAATTTCTCTCTCTCTCTCCTTATTTTAATACTAAATATTAGATCTTGTTGCTATATAATTATAATTAATACGGAAAGAGCTTACAAGAAGAAATTGTTGCGGATTCTTGGCAAGAAATAGAAATGACAGGTTTTTTCCATATAAAGTTTTTTTCAAAATATCGCCTTATACAACTATAACAATAGACTCCATTATCGAAAGCCGTTCTTCGATTAAAGCGTATCTGTCTGCCAAAAATTGTCGAAATTATAAAAATTTATGGCCAGACGTCACACAGACAGAAGCCAAGTAGACCGACATCAGACAGACCGACGGGTGAACAGGCTTAAATCGGTTTGAAAACAAGTAAAAAGACTGTAGTGGGCCAAAACGCGTTACTTCGATTAATACAGTCTTTCATATACCGACGTTTTAGTATAAGGCGTTATATGGAAAGTGGTTGAAAAAGTTGTCAGATCTATACCATTTTGACAATAGCGTGCGTCCTTGGACTAAAGTATGTCTGTTACAAATTTCATCAAAATATATCAAGACATGCGACCTGCAAATTAAACACAAGAATACAAGACAGATAAACAGGCTCAGTATTATAAAAGATGGGTCTATATCAAGTCTTTCTGGATGTTGTATATATTTGTAAACACTTAATATACCCTTGCACTGTGAGTGGTTCGGAGTATAAAAAGCATATTAAAATTCTCGAGTGAAGATTTTTCTCCGTCAAAATGAGTCCCACGTTATTGCAATCGAACAACCGGCTACGCCAGATGAAATAATCCTTTACCTACAGGTTGTTCTTGCAATTGTTCTAAAGAACTAACGTTGCTTAAAATATTTTAATAATTTTTTTTTTAAATTTTGTAGAAATCTCGAAAAAAATTCTTTAACCCAAATATATATTCACTGAAGCTTTCCTTTAAAGTCAATTTTGATGGAAAGCAAACAAAATATAAAATAAATAAATAAACGAAATTTATGCACTTTTGTTAATTTCCAGCTTTTGTTTATGATAAATTGTTTATTACTGTTTTTAATATACCAGTGAAATAAGGAATAATGAAGAGATGATTTACAACACATTCGCACGTACCTTTCTTTCGGTGCTCGTTTAAAGTTTATGTGTTAATAGAGTGACATCATCAGAATTTCGTAAGAATT
This sequence comes from Glossina austeni, assembly GCA_000688735.1. Taxonomy (NCBI): domain Eukaryota; kingdom Metazoa; phylum Arthropoda; class Insecta; order Diptera; family Glossinidae; genus Glossina; species Glossina austeni. Next base: position 681,218 of record KK502435.1, on the reverse strand, counting down.
CACACAACAATAGTTGGCAGTTCTCTCTGCTACCCTTATTAATGAAGAAATTCAGTTTTATTTTAAAATTCACAAGTTTTTTGTTTATTTATTTTTTCCTGTTTTTGTTTTTATTTTTTTGAAAATTCTCAAGTTTCATGCTTAAGCACTTCTTCAAATACGCAGTTATTAAAATGTGAAAGTCTCGTAATATATACGGGCAAGATCACAAAGCGTAACAAAAACAACAATAACAACAACAATATAATATTTTTATTCTTATGGATGCATATGTAAATTATGTAAATTCATTATTATTTCTTCCTGTCATCATTTTGTAATATATGCCAAAGACGATGAGTGACAATGTGACAGACAGTTGTTCAAAAGCAACACAATAACAGAAAATCCCACGAACGGTTAACGGTTGACTACTGGGATAATTCCAAAAGGTATGCAACTAAGTAAAAGGTAGTAAACTTTTGTCTTTGCCAACAGAAGAAAAAAACAACAAAAAAAAGAGAAGAAAAGAAAAAAAAAAAAACAATACGTTTACTTTACCACCCCTTACTTACTCTTTTGCTGGCATGATTTGTTTTGTGCTGTTACCCAAGAGGATGTTAAAGACAGTGACATTGTCATTGTCAACTCATTAATCACATGACATTGTATTTAAAAAGAACAAGAGCAAGAACAAGAACAACACAACACAAAATATTTTAATTTTTAAACAGTTACCAGCTTTTTTTTTTTGCTTTCCTTCAGTTTTACAAGAGGTTACATTATTTTTTAAGGTCATTGCATGCATAAATAAATAAACGAAGAAAGGATAAGGATATATAATATATATGTATATAGGTGTATGTAATGTGTATATATATATATATGTGTACAGGTGCACATATATGTATTGACAATAAAGTTCTGAAGTAAGCCTTAGAGGCATTTGTTTGTGCTGTTAGAAAATTGCAACAGAGCAAGAGTGAGGGAGCCTCGTACGCTCTTGAATAACAATACACGCCCTCACCACTTTTTTTAGTTTTATATGTAAGAATTTTTTGATATAAATGCACTTGGTGTGTTTGATGAAGGCACAGTACAATGACAATAGTAATAATGATAATAATAATAATAGGAATGTTAACAAATATTTCCTTTTTACATGACAAATGGTAAAAAAGTGTTTTATGATTATTTTAATGCCATGTAGAAGGTAAGTGAAGGAGTACTTCACTGCAGGATTGTAAGTGTAAGAATACCGCGTATTTGGGAGTTGTAGGCGTTATAGTTTATATCTGAACGAGGTAAACTTGCTTTTAAGCAATGTTGCTCAACGCTCTTGGCCCTTTTCTAAGTCCTGCTAAAATCTGAAAAAAAAACATTTGAAAGCCTTCATTAAACGCAAAATTGACGTAGTACTTACTTAAGTTCCAGAAGCTTTGCTCTAGAATTGTTATTTCTTAAATGACCAACCGCTTAGAGGAGTAACATAGTGATGGTCAGAGAACAGTCAGGGAAAATAAGAGATACAGAGCGAGTGGACGCAACCTAGTTACAGTGCCCAATCGGTAAGTGTTAGGCTGCTCTACCGCACTTGACGTTTGAAACCCCAAATACCAAACTTCTAGTTCCAATTCTTACCTACAATTCATACATTATTACTTACTATCGATATGGATCTACCAAACGATATAGATAAATAGGCATCCCGAGACCCGAAGCGATTTCAAAAAAAAGATTTGAAAACCGGTGTCGTCATCTGCCACAGAGCTGGTGAAGTAACGACTCTATTGCGCAACATATCCTGGTGAAGAAACCTTTCTTTTTTTTTTGGTCTTATGTTGCGTTGTTGCTGTTTTTACCGAAAATGGCAGGGTAGTCAAATGCACTTTGGTGCTTAGATATTGCTTTAAAGGAAATAACATAAGTCTGGTTTAATTTTGGTTTTAGTTATTATTATTAAAGGCGCAATAAGTTGATTCTATTGCATGTAGAATAGATTGCGAAAGTATTTTTTTGCAACCACATTTTTCGCAAAACACTTTTTTTTATTTTAAACATGACGCAATCGGTCAAGAGGTGTCCTTTTCTCGTGTATCAGCCGCGTGTGTTATGCGTTTACCAACTAGGTGCTCACTGTAGGTACGACCAAAGAAAACTCTATCGTACTTGAGATTTCAATCCGCGAACAATGACTTGTTATCCGCAGTTCTTACCGATTCGGCTACCCACATGGATTAGTAAAAAACATATGCTATAAACGAAATTGCTGTGTGGGAAAGTTATCTGAAAGTATGGCTGCAATGCCAATTCCATTGTAGGCAGTTTTTCTACATTGAATTTAGACGAGGAATGCAATACAAAACACTGCCTTTATAACACTTCGCGTTCCTATGAGTTTACCTTGCTACCTGCTTTTGCAAGACTTCCCTCCATCCATGGTGTGGAATGACATCGCAGGACTGTATTTCTTAGAGTTTTCTATTGGTAACATATTAACAAGCAGCTGTCATGTGTCAGCTTCTCAGGCGGGAATTAAATAAAACATTTATCTTCTTTGGTTTAAGCACCCAGCTACAATGAAATTTGAAAGTGAAGCATTTGTTTCTTTTTTCGCGAAGCTATCATGGCACTGTTAATGGCCCTTCTCAAAATGTAGGGTAGCGCAGGCAGTACCGGAAAGTACTTGACATGATTGTATTAAAAATCCTCTTATAAAATTCATCCCGCCATAGATTGACCAAGCAGAGAATCTTGAGACAAGAAACGCTTGTCCTCTATGGTAGTACGGCTAGTGATATCTTTGCGATAGAACCTTCTCGTCTTCTTGATGGGTATACTGTCAGCGTATTGTCACGGCAAGAGTGACGCTAAATACAATTTGAAGCAAATCTTAATTTTATTATGGGCGCTATTTGAAGTCGCGTAAGAACAGAGTCAACTAACCTACGTTAACACAATGTATTCTATATTTCCTTTTAAACCTTCTTCATGCGATTTTAAAACATTTTCCTTACACTCCTAAAAGGCATATAAAAATTCTTTCAAAAAAACTCCCCTTATGTCACTACGTTTGTTTTTTGTGCCTGTTAGAAAGTCAGTACATAACCTTCGACACTTGTGCTCATTAATTTGTGTACATTTTGTCGTGTTGTATTTCCCATTTATGTATTCCTGCCATGCAAACCCTTATCGTTTCGGCACTGAATCACAATTTTTTTATAAGCGTTTTATGGGAGCATTAAACCATTTTTAATGTTAAGTTTTATTAACTAAAGAAAGTTATTTGTTCAACAGGAGTGCATTTTTTTTTTATTTTTTTTTTTTTTTCACAAAATGTTAGCCCGTATTGTTTAAGAAGGAGTGCTAATGGGGAGGATAAGCCGTTGACTGAGATAGTCACGTTATAGACGTGAAGTAAAGTGGAAGTGACGTAATATCACTAAATGATGGTTTGGTATTGAATGATATTAAATGAGAGATTGTTGAAAAATGTTAATTAAAACTTTTTTTTTTTTTTTTCTTTTTTTGCTGACTACATGCTTAGGTTTAGTTCATGGACAAGGTAAGTTTCGTGTATCTTTCGATACGTTTGTTATACGACGTATAAGCATTAAAATAATATTTATTTTAGGTAAGTAAGCATTAGATACGTTGTGCAGAGAATACAATAAAAATGAAAAACAATTTAAGAGATGATAAGAAAAATAGATAAATTAGATATATATTTAGGGATGACCTTGAACTGAGAGAAATTGCATGGAAAATATGAAGACCTTAACGGAAGATATGAACGTATGAAAAACAAGAAAAACAACTAAGAAAATTATTTTTGGCTACGGCCAGATCTTTCGTCCTCGTCACTGTTATCTTATGAAAGATTGAGAAAAACGCGAAATATGAAATTTGCATATTCCATAACATTGGGCGAGCGTGGCTGGTTTTTGATCTTCTTGTAGAATAGCTTTGTGGAAATTTACATTGCGTATCTGTTGTAGCTTATGGGCAACGAGCAAAAGACGCGGAAAGTAAAGTGTTGTCAATTTTAATTACGTAGACGTGTGGGCGTTTTAGGCGTGTTCTTTCGCAAATTTATGGGCGACATTTTCTTTTTTGCGAATGGGAAAGTGCGTATCACAGATACTACACAGTTTAGCAGATGGCCGAATCGGTGGACTAATAGACAGATAGACGGACATGCTTACGTGCATTTCGAGTTTGAGTAAATTTTTCTTGATTTATTTGCTGTAATGAGCAAAAAAAACCATTTTTCATTTGTTTTGAAAAGCAAAGGTATTCTTATTATTATTAATATTATTATTTCTTCACAAGCAAATGATGCGGTTAAGACATACATTACATTACATATCTCTCCACTAATGGTTATTAACTCCACTCGCCTCCAAGTTTTTTTTAAAATAATTTTTATTTTATTAGTAATTGCTTTAAATGATTACCCCGTTAGTTTCGTTTGAATATTTTAAAATAATGGTAGAAACTTTTCATAACCCATATATTAGGATATGTAACATAGTTTCTCGGGTACGAGATTTGATTAGTTAGACAGTTAACCATTTTAGTGAGTTACTATATCTTCCCAACTTGTACAGATCCTTTTTTTGATACATATCAATGTTTGGTTTAAGGATATGTCTTAGTATGCTTAACTATCCAGTACAAATCGCAACAACATTTTTATACCCATCAGCGAAGAGTGGGGAGGGATGTATTCACTTTGTCAAAAAGTTTGCAACGCTTAGAAGAAAGCTTCAGAGATCGTACAAAGTATATACATTCTTGATCAGCATGAAATTCTCAATCGATTTAAGCAGGTCCGTCTTTTCGGTTGTCCGTAGGTCCATCTTTGCAACGTCTGTTGTAAATATTCTCCTGGCCACAAAAATTAAGCTTTTGATTTGAAATATGGCAAAAAAATTGCACGTGTAGTCTATGGGCGATACTGTAGAAACCTGTAGAAACATTGACCACGCCTACCACAATATTATAGTGTATCAAAAATGTAATGAAAATTTAACTAAAAGATAATAAATATTATCGGTTGCCAAGCTTATGCATGTTTGCGATGGCTTAGGGGTTCATTTGCAACCAGGTTAGGTACCGGTTGTGGGTGTGGCTCTGTGCTAATTGTGTACATGCTTTTTTTCTTTTTTTTCTTTTTTTCCTTTTATTTGTTTTATTGTACTTATACTAAGTTTTTTTAATAATAATTAATTTAAGATTTACTTTAAGAGTCATAAATAAATAAATAAATGAATAAATAAATTTAATATTAATTGTTAGCCAGTTTGATATACGGAATCCACTAAGCATGCACGTCTGTCCCTCTATCCTTCTGTCTGTCGGCGTAACTGTGTAGTATTTATTGTAAGCATTTTCGCGTTCGCAAAAATGAAGACATTGTCTACAAGCTTGCAAAATAATTTGAACATGACCTAAGCTTTCCGAAGGACACGTCTGAAACACCCAGACGGGTATGTACCAAAAGGCTATAGAAGAATGTAGTCGCGCCTACCTAATATCATAGACTATGAAAACTTAGTTCTTTTCCCTTTTTAGGATCACAGCGATGGGTATAAAAGATTCGGTCGCGACCGAGTGTAATTCCCTTACGTGTTTTTCTTGTTATGCCTATAGAGCGAAACGCAGTAGTAAACTATTTACAGACCAATAACCACTACATACTTTCAAGATTTTATCCATCTTCAACAAAATCATTTATACTTGTCAACACTTTATAAACAAGATAAACAAGTAAAAAATTTTTATACGATTCGAAACGAATCTTTTTTACCCGATCATATCAATCTAATATATTCGTAATTGTGTCGAATAAGTTTTGCATGGAACTTTTAACTGATACTGGACGAAAAGTTAAACAAAGATTCTTTACGCGCTTCAGTTAAAGATTTTTGGCTTCGACTACGGGCGCACGATTTCCATTAAAAAAATTGTGGACATTTGCGATAGGCAGAAACGCTTGAGATAGGCTCGCCTTTGATTATATCAATCATCAGAAAATGATTCTAAATCGATTTAAGTATCTCTGTGCGTTCGTCAGTCTAAAATCCGTCCAAATGCTCCTGTGTACAAGTCCCAAAGTTCGAGTTTGGATCAAAGTTAATACATTGAATTATTTTGGCTCAAGAGCGAACGCCATTGGATATGGTCCTCCTCATATAACATCCTATTTGAAGAAAGTCTTTATATAAAAAAAATTTTACAATTTTTAATACATCTCGACGAAAACCAGTAAAAAATAGTATTTTGGCGCAGTAAATGAATATAGAAAATTTGGATTAAATGGAATCATTTTTAGGATGCCTCTTGATATAAACCTTTTAAAAAAAATTAAGTCTTCATATGGCAATAAAGTATTTTTAGTATTTTACAACGAGAGTAGTTCTTTGGCTCGGGGGCTCGGTATTTGCCGCCCTTACCACAAAAGGAATTCCATGAAAATTATGCGTTTACATAGTAACGAGATAGCGAACGAAAACAAGTGAAGTGGTGTTGCAAAGTTGTACAGAAGGCAGCTAGGCGTTCCCAATGTTCTCAATAACACTTCCCTTTATTTCCAGGTTTTTCGCCTGCCTGATTATCATGATTGCGTCTATACATAGCAAACATCTCGTAAATGGTTGTTGTATAAAAAAAAAGAAGATTACCACGTCGATTGAGAATAAATCTATGGTGTTTCTCCAATACGTGATTTGACAATTTAATAGTCTTTACAGCTTCTCTCTACTCTGGTCTAATTGAGATTATTCAAAATTTTAATTGATGGCACGCCTTAAAACTAAGTAGATACAAAGGGACAGACCAATCGTTGTCATAGGAATCAAGCATATTGACATAGCGGATATGAAATAGTTATGTCCTTTATTCGATGTTAAGTATATATCAAAATGTAAAGCGACATAAATTAAATAAATGTAAAAGGCGTACGCAGGCACACATACTCTAGAAAGAAATGCATTGATAAAAATCAGATTTTTAACCTGACACTCAATGCGTCAAATAAATTATCGAGCAAGACATCACATCAGGTACCATCAGAAACACCAGGCAAGCACATGCGCTAACACATTTACACAAACACACACACACACATTTGCTTAAGAGGAACACCATTATCATTACTTTTGATGTGTGGGTATTTTATGCTTTAAAGGTTGTTTTTCATCAGCCAAGCAAATGCTGCATTCCAGTTGAACACTTGTCTATTTGCTGCCGGTGAATGTGTGTGTGAGTGTGTGTGTGTGTGTAAGACGTTGAAGGCATTTCAATCGTTTGTTCGGAACTTTGGTCAGAGTGTGAGTATGCTTGCTGCCATAATGCACAGTCATAAGTTAACCGGGCAAAAACATAAACAAGCTAAATCAAGTCAAATGTGGCTATAAATCTTAGCATGCCTCACTCACATGCAAATCTGCAATAAAATCTTGTGATACATATGATAAAAGTCCAAAAGCGATGAGTTACTAGAGACATACGCCAACAACAAAATCTTTACAAAGCCGTTTTCACAAGTTGAGTAGAATAACAGATAAGTCGACGTAGAAGAAGGGTTGTATAAGGGTTGAGTGTTTGTTTTACTTACCTTGCTGGATGGCCGTCAATCGTTTGCTGGGTCAGTGCGAAAGAACCATGGCGTCCGGTATTTACAAGGATGCAGCAATAATTACTAACTGGCGTTATTGTTGTTGTTGTTGATTGTGTTGTTATTGCATATTTACTTAGTAGTAAGTAAAATAATATAGTCTGCGACAGCTTGGAAGGTTTAACTATAGACGATTTAACTCTATTTCGTTAGTCAAATGAACGCTTAGTTGCTTTATTCTACTCATAGACGTTTTAATTGCCTGTTATCCAAGCCCATAATTACAAGCGTATGATGTTGTGTTAGCTTCTTAAGCTTAGTCTACAAGTTATTGTAAAACATCTTAAGATTTTATTTTATTTAATAATAAAAGGTCTTCTTCTTCTTCTACTATTACATTACAACCATTTAATAAATTTCTTTTAATTTTTTCTTCCTTTTATCTCTTTGTAGGTATGTGCATTCGTACTTACATTTGCGGTTAACTAAACTGCTGCGATCCTGCTGTAGATGTTTGTGTTTTGTTTTTGTAAGTACTTTTCTTCCTTTTTTGTATTTTTTATTTTTCTGCAAGCGCCCTTTAAATTACACCTCTCAGAACCGAGCCACAATTTATTATCAATTTAAATTGATTTATTTTAGATTTTATTCCCATTAAATACAGATTTCCAACTATGTACATAGGGCAAAAGAACGGGTGTAATGAGGGGTGAGGGGGCTATGCCTTGAAATGGAATTCGTTTAAAAATTGTCTGCAACAATTGCTTTTTATGTGTGTCTGTATTTCGATTCTAATGTTTATCTACAATGTAGACAATGTTGGGTAATAGTTTTGAAAAAACCGATTAATGTTAATATTATTAAAAATTTATTTTGCGGTCTTCAATCTCTGGCAGAGCAAATACAAAACTTTATAGTTTGGCTTAAATAAGATTTATCACTTTACTGTGTATAATGATTTGGAGATTTGTGGTTAACTGTTCAATGAAATGAAATTCTGGAAAATGCTAACCAAATTATATATCCTTCTATTTGTATCTATTACCATAAAGTGGGATATTATATATAATTGCTTACGTTTGTAACGTCCAGAAATGCTAACTGGAGCCTCAGAACAGATAGAAGCATCGATTTGGAAATGTTTGCAATTGCTTTTGCAATAGCAGTTTGTCTGCTTGCCTGTTAGTCCGACTATCAAGCCTTGGCCATAGAAAGGAAATAGTTTATAGCCGGGCATTTTTTCTGGCATTTAAGGATCAATTGACCTATCAGGCAGTTGGATTTATCTCTCTTGTGTGTAGGGAGCGGCAACTGACGCTTTATAATTTCCCGTATGTCAACGGCTATCGCGTATGTCAGCACTTACCCGTGCGTAACGGCAACGGTTACGATCTTAACACTTTATTTGACAAAGTAAACTTGATCCCAAAATTATTTTTATCGTTGTCAGGTTAATTTCAAGAAACATGGTATACATAGCTCCGGGCACAATTATCAAAGAACGTTTCATTTTTTCTGCTTGCGTAAGCTATGTCCACTGGATTAAGGAGATTTTAGTTTACAGTCTCCAAACACGGTTTTTTATATTTCTTCTCAATGAGCCTTTCGAACTTCACCTTTCACATCATGTACGAAAGTTGGTTAATATAGAACCAAGAGTTCACCGATAGTTACAAAAAGTTCATATACACAGGTGAGGCAAAGAGATCAGCAAGTCTTTATTACGTACTTATCGCCGAAGTTTGTTGCCAATATTAATTTTAAACTTAGTAGATATATTTGCCAACAACACCTGCATGTTTACCTGAAATCCGGCCTTGGCAGCAAATGTGCCCGCAATGGCCCGCAGGTGAAATTTGTCACATAAATGCTTCTCGTGATTATTTTAAAATCTGCTGTAATAGCTATCTTCTGGCGTTGTGGCCGGTCACTAGTCATAACGCAAAGCTGTTTGTTTTCTTTTGATAGCGTTTATGACTTTGTATCAAGTTCCAGAGAAATAGACGCAGCGAAATTCTCCAACATAGGCTATCTTATGAAGTAAGATTGTTAACTCACGAACAACACCAGCAAAAATAAATTCATTTTGACTTGTTTTATGCCAATGATCTTGCCCAGAATATGGCTCGTAAATTGTTTTCAAGCTGTCACGACTGACAACTGTAAGTGTTGAAAATGTAAAGAGGAAAGTAAGACAGACATAAAATACAAGATTTCAATGCCTATGTTACATCAAGCAGAGTGCGGAGGATTATTTACGATCAATTTTCCATACAATATATAAAAATTAATATAAAAAGAAAGAGAAATTGAAAAAAAATAAATTAATATTCTCGGATATATTTTCCCCTATATACGGGTTTAAAGGAGAGGTCTTAAAAGGACTTGAGAAAGACCCATCCCTTCTCTATATCTTTTATTATACCGATCGACTAAGAACCATTTTTATGTCCATCTAAGTTTGTCTATCCGTCCGTCTATCTGTCTATCTTGTTTTCTTCTCTCTAACGTGTAGGCCGCAAATTTTTGAAATATTTTGTTGGAATTTGGAAGACTGACGTGTTTTGGCACAAGGGCGAATTAGATTGAAAATGATTCGTACTGGACCGCTTTTACGTCCACTTGCCAAATAACGCCTTATTTTAAAATGTATTGATTTACTGGATGTAATTCAGAATCTCCTTACGTCGTAAGTTTAATCACACGCTACACCACTTTTATTACAATAGAAGAATAATGTTTGCAACGACTAAAAGGGCTGTAGTAGATCCAGTGGCTTGTGTCTCCATCTGTCCGTCCTGTATTCTCGCAATACACTTTTTTAGATATTTTGACAAAATTTGGTACACTGGCCTGTTTTGGCCCAAAGACGAATACTATTTAGAATGATTCGGATCGAACCTGTTTTGCGATGACTTCCCATAAAACGCGTTATTTTGAAAAGTGGATATGTGGATAATGTGTAAAGTGGTATCGGATATTTAATGGTAGGCAGCGCCCAACTATAGTGTTTTTACTTGTTTTTCTATAACTATGGCTTCATAATTAATCGAAAGAGTTTTTCATAACCCACCAACACCATCTCCGCTACAAAAAATATCTTCTTACGCGTCATTATTCAGTTGTTCTCGAAAATAAGAGAAGAACTATTGCGCTCTAAATTAACAGTTCATCTTTCGAGATTCAGTTATTCATGCAAATTATTACGATTGGAGCTTTTTAACCATGCAGCGCAATCTTATCAACTCAGCAGTTTTCCAGTTTACAATCAATTATGTTCGAAACCTATTAAGTTATCATTGTTCTTCCCATCCTTGTACTCGAGACACTCTTGTTTCATATTTGGTTAGTGTCACGTACAATTTTTATCTTCAATAGGTTTAGCTGAAAGAAAGACTTTCTAACAAGATGTTTGCGATGCTTAAGACAGACAAAGCTGAGTAGTTGCTTAACAAAATATTTTTGTTTTGTCATCACTTTTGTTCGGTTTTTTTTTGACTGATTAACTCTGGCTTTACTTTCTCGAATCAATGGCGATTTTAATGAAACTGAAGACAATTGCAACGCACTGTTTTGAATATAAGAAGAATTTTTTTTAAACTTCATTGAAAAGATATCTTTTGGTATTATGGCATTGGTTATGTTTAACGAAAGTGCGCTTCAGCAGTGGAATGAGTTTCAAATCACCTTGAGTTAGATAATAAGGTTAAGATGATTATATAAGTTTATGTTAAATCTAAAATTATATTCTGTCAACAATGTTAAATAACTTTTGAACTAAACTACTAGGGCTCTTAGATACGTATTTATACATGAAAGCTTCGTTGCTTGTATATTCGCTTTATCATTCAACTAAATTGAAACAAGCGTAAATGACCCAAGAAACTTTAAACACATTTTTTGTGTGAAACAGAGAGAATAAAAAGAAGAAGAACAAGAAGAAGAAAAGAAAAACTGCGTACAAAAGTTTTCTATATGTCTTAAGGAAAACTAGAAAATAAAACTTGTAAACCTCTGCTCATACTTTTATCCTTTCTATATTATCCATGCAGCTAAGAGAGAGAAAGGTTGGAAAAGTGTTGCATATCATTCGTAATTAATTTCAAAGAAATTCTGAAATGTGAAAATCAGCTTTACGAGATTGCTGGGAAACATTTTTCTACTTTGGCTTATATGCGAGCAAATGGGTTACGCAACTGACGGGTAGCTTATCATACGCAATGTAACAGCTTTCTGCCAAAGATTTCATAAGAATTTCAAAAGACCTGAGAAAGTCTTCAGTTTTAGACTTAGATTTTAGAACTTAGTCAATGGGAGAGTGCAAGAGATGCACAAACTCGTAAGAGATCATCTGTGAGCGAGAGCAAGAAAGAGAGAAAGAAAGAAAGAAAGAAAGAAAGAAAGAAAGAGAGAGAGAGAGAGAGAGAGAGAGAGAGAGAAGGATAAGAGATTAAAGAGCCTAAAATTCGACCTACACCGAATACAACTTTCACTTACATCGGCCTACCGCTAGAGGCAAAGCATCGAAACAAGCGTGAGATTTTTAGTTTGCACTCCATTTTACAATTCTTCCAGAAATGTTTTCCTTTTTTTTTCTTTTCTGTTGAAAATGAACGCAAAAATTATTGTAATTGTAGCTGTGTACGGAGGGTGTTCGTGTTTCTCTTGGTCGCTATAAGGCTTTTTTAGACCAACTGCTTGAGTAAGAAACTTGTAGGAAAAACAATTATGAAAATAATAACAACTAATAGAGAAACATTTAGAAAGCAAAAGTTTTGTTAAACAAAAGTTTTCACAGAAATAGTTTTTTTTTTTCCTTTTTTTTGCTTTCTTTTAATTTCATTTACAGCTAAGTAACAAGAAAAACTAAAACGAAGGCGAGAAAAATCATAAAAACCGAAATAAAACACACAAGACACCACTCAAGTATCGTAAAACAGTGGGAATATCAAGACTTAAATTATCATAAACGATAAGATAGTGCGAGACCGTTGCAATTGCCAAAACCCATAATGATGTCAAACAGGACTATACCCAGGATTGTTGCAGTTTTTATTCCAATAATTGCTTTTGCACGGTACCGTCACCAGCAGAAACATTATCATTATAATGAATGCTAGAATTGTTGTTAATGTCTGCCGTGTCAACAAAGTATCAGGAACCTGCAAAAATAATAATGCCTTTGTTATTTTTTATAACTGCCAACAAAATTGGTAAGACTTATGTGAATTCCTTTGCGTGATATAAAAAATATCAAGAAACCACATACACCGGTGAAGACTACCGGTGAAGAAAGAATTTCATTAGTTAAGTTATTTGACAGAAATTGCTAAACAACATACGTCCCCTCGAAGGCAATTTTTTGGTTTCACATTGACAATCTTGATCGGACTATTGAAAATGGGCTCACTTTAAACTGTCTTCCTTCAACATTAGCAGCGATTTTCCAAAGCCATTCTCTTCGCCTTGTTAGTGTTTTCCCCTCCCTATTCTTCTTCATATTAACGTCATGTCACGTTTAAATGTATTGCGCTTCCTGTAGCCCAGGTCCTGCGATGAGGAAAAAAATTTATCTTCTACCCTCTATTGTGGGTTTTTGATGAAAGTTAGTAGGTAAGAGAAAAATTTTATGGCGTTTTTCGCAAAACGTGTTTCCCGCGCGGCGGTACGGGGGCAACTCTATATCACTCAAGACATGCTGTACACGTATGACAAGTGACGGTCTGTAGATAAACAAAATGTTGCATTTTTTAATTCAGCCAACAGTAATTGTGATTCGAAAGTAAGTTTTAAGAGCAGAAAATTCCCTATGCTTTGCAACGATATCCCATACAACAATAACGTGAGAAAAGGATATCACATCGTACCACCTATGTTTGGTTGAATTCAAATTAAGTTGTGCACCATGGTTAAGTGATTGATTTCATTCACCACAACATTCAGTCAATAACTAATGGAATCAATGAACTCAATTGAGCTAAAGCCTCCAGAATTCGTCAATGGGAGAGGCATCATCTCAGAAGGCAGAAAGCATTATGCAAAGACCCCAAAGTCTGAAACTTATCACATTCGATTAGCATTTTCTTCGCTCTCTCCACAATTCTCTTACTAGTGTAAAAATGATCTCATAAAAGACTACGAAATTCATTTTCTTTAGTTTTTCAACCAGAAAGCTATTAATATTTGGGATGATGGAATGATAATTTTACCAAGAAAGTGGTAAACGGCTATCCATGAAAACGCCAGATATTTGTTTTAACAAAGTATATTTCAAATATGAGCATCATTGTTTCGAATTTTGGTGGAAGATCGTAGTGACCATAACTATCGACAAAAGGATTGCTTTAGAGGCGCTGAATTTTACGCCCAAATTCTTGGTTCATTATTATTATCAGAAAAAAAAAGAATTTCAAAGCATTAGGACAGCAATTGACCTAAAAATAATGTTGTAAACGAACTAGTCCACACTCCACCAGAAGCGACATACTCACCGGCAATTACGAAGAATTAATTTCATGATATCAAAGTTAAAAACATTACGCGATATTACTTCTGCCCCTCGGACAATATTTTTTAATAGATGATTCTCGATACTTTTTTACTAGAACGCAGTTGTGAAAACAAAAAAAAAGAAATTGCCAAGTGTTACTATTAAACTTCATTTACCCCAAACCTTGCAATACTCGTTCGAATTGTAATTGTTGTTATTGTATAATATGTATACATATATATATATATATGTCTGTTCCCTCCCTTCGCAGTTGTTTACTCGTTTATTTACAATGCTTGCCACAGTCGCAATTCGCAATCGTAATAGCTATTGCCCGGGCACTCGCACTCTTACTCGCCAAGAAAGAACATGAATAAGTAATTAAAAAGTTGTTATTAAAAATTTTATGGAAAATGTTTGCGTGTAATTGAAATGAAATTAAATGGAGAATATTGCGCGCTGAGCATAATTTGTTGTGCGCTTAATAAACATTTAAAGTGTATTAAGCGGCATTTAAATTGTAACAACAGCAGCAGCAAGCAATACCTATCCAACAATAGTCTATGGTATAGCAGCTCACAAATCCCTATCATAATAATGGCCACAGACACAATAACTACAACTACAGCATACAATATACGTACATTACATAAGCTTTTCTACCACTTGTTTGAATGTAAATTTCAGTTGGCAGGAGAGTGAAGGAGACTTTCTTGAACTATTTGGTAATTGAATTAAACAGCAAAACAAAAGAAATATAAATGAGGTTAATGTAAAGGCAACACAAAGATACTTAGCAGCATTATTCATCATCCTTATTAATAACGAAGCCATTTAAAAAGGAGGAGAAGGAAGATTTTCTTTAAATTGATAACATCGGATGTCTTTACTTTTTTTTTGTTTCCGAAAAATACTTGAAAATGAAAGCAAAATGATTTAATACTAATAAATATTTCATCGAATTAGCAGCTGTTGTTATAAATACAAACGCAAATAAATTTAGATTTAAATCGTTATTTATATAATTCTCTCATAAATGTTTCACTTAAGTTTTGCTTAAGTATGTAAGGTCTTCGTTTTAGCTTCTCAATTGTTCTCTCTTCGCTTCCTTAGATCCCTTTGGCTTTTCTTCTATTTTCTTCCAAATGCACTGTCCTTCTAATCTTTATATGACGAGTCTCATTTATAGAAACTCCTTCCAGTTACTAAAAAAAAAGTTTAAACTAGAAGTATAATAATAAGTCGCGACCGCTTTATTTTTTGAGGATCGTTTATTAAAGAAAACAGTAACAATTATTTTCCGAGACTATGAATTCCGAATCCAAAAGAACCAGGCGCCTTCGAGACTACGCACAAAAACACCTTATTGTGGGTATCATAATGGAAATTGAAATCTATAGTCGGACATATTATAAATTATCGAATGCATCAAGAGTTACACTCCGTGTAATGGAATGTCTGATGAATACAGTGCCAATCCAGTATGCCTACTACTTGCTGAATGGATGGTTTTCGTAATAAGCTGCCAGGTGCTGCCTTGTATACCGCAGCCGTTGTTTCTTTAACAATAGGCATCAGTTTTTGTTAAAACCATGCCTTCGCCTCAGAGATGCTCATAATAATCATAAGCTTATACGTATTTATCATCGCTATTCACTATTCTCCCGAACTGCGAATATAATGGAATAAAGGTTGGCACTACATTGCAATGCCTTTAACGTTACGACTTGCGTCGTGCGATAAAGCCAAACAATAACGACTTTTCGCGTCTTAGAATTCCCTTTTCTATTAAGACTTTTCTTGCCACGTCTACCGTGTCTGGTACAAGATAAAATTTGTACGAACGACCATATGAAATTTTTAAGTTAAGGCATTGGAATTAATTGTTGCTATCACTATTTTATGCAATGTGATGATGTTAGCAATATTGTTGGATACATGTACTGGTAACAGTTCACACCGGGGACAATAATATGTATTTTGTGTCGTAAACAATTTATTCAAAATCTATTAGCGCGCACCGTTTCCGGTGATGTGGAAACGGCATCTCTTTATAATCAGACAGGCATAGGCGGATTCAGTAGGTAACGTTTCTTTGCATTACAGTACAGCTCAAAATACATTAGATCTGGTTAACTTTTCTAAATTAGGATGCCAAGTATATAACACCTTGACTTTTATATATTTCGGTTCTCCTGACGTGTGCAATGGTCACAATCTACTTCTTTCAAAGGCACTTTTCTACGAATTAAGTAGTAGATCTAACTTTTTCGCGCTTGTCGTTTTACTTACTCGAGCTTTGTTCTGCATATTTCAGTGAAACAACTGACATTGTTACGTGCAACTTCAACGTTATATCTCCCGTATAGAAAAGTCGCAGCTTCAAAAATGCTCAAATAGTCGTTTTTTAAACTGAAAAAAACCGATAAGGACTACTTTTTACGCCTGATGACAATGTTGTTCTCCTTACGCAAATGGCGTGAATTGAAATTAATTATACTTCTCACCTATATTTTCGTTTCATCATTTCCCCTTCTATTCAACGGAAACTTTGGAAAATGTTTCGAGTGGAAACTATTAACTTTAAATGATGTCAAAAAAATCAATAAGTTCTTATGCTTGTTTACTAGCAATTAAGCAATATTTCTATCACCAGTCGCTGACGATGCCATAATATTAATAGTAAAGTCAAGTTAGTAATAGAGTTGTAACGCAAATACATGTCATGCACGTATGTGATGCCTTTACAAATAACTTCATGGAAAGTTGGCTACAATTAAAAACACATATAATGTACGCGTATAGAACATTAGTGATGATAACGTTATCGAGTACCTATCGCAATCCGCTTTACTATTCCGTGTAATAGATTTTTTTATTTAGTTTATTTTTTTTTTATTTTATGTGGTTCTTGACTATTAAATTAGATTACATAACCTAGCACCTAAATACATGTGCACGTATACAGTGCACATCTATCTACATATACACATGTATCGTCATGAAATCGTCATGAATGTGAAATTTGAAATTCCAGTCACGTTTTAGATCTATAATGATGCACTTTGTGTTTACGTATATGTGTGTATGTATGTGTATGTTGTATATGTATGTGCGCACATGACGAACAGTTTTATGGTTTGATATTATGTTTCAATAAATTGTATGTTGTAAATATAACATATTTTTTGCTTGTTCAAACCAATGAATGATTACAACAATAACAATTCCTTGCGTTAAAATTATAGATTTCGGTTGGGTTATCTGTCGCGTTCCCCTGTAGATTTTCATTTGGAAAGCGAAAATGATGGTTTTAAGATAAAAGTTTGTAAGCGAAGCATGCATATTTCCGAGTTATTGGGTAAAGCGTTCAAAGTGAATATGGGATAGAGTTTGCAGTTAATTTTATAGATTGATTGCCGTAAACTTCTATTGACACGAATTTTTCAAATTTATGCAACATTAGTTTTTCTGTATAAAACGTTTAACAACGTGGCTATGCGGTAATTATTTAAGTGTGATTCCTTTATAAGTTATACTCGATTCACATTTTCTCCTAGCTGGAAAGTCTTTTCGTACCCAAAGGTCTTACTTATCAAGACCTTCAACGGTTTTTCACCTGTGGCAACTATCGTTCAGGGTTTCGTAATATAAGCTGAATTGCAAATGTTGGAGAGCCATAAAGGATTAAATTGTTGTGGGAAAGAGACAGTTTTGGGTTTTTTACCACAGCAGAACAAGAAGAAGTTTTTGCAATAAGCAATTGGAATCGTAATAATTGATTGATGAGGGAAACTCTTGTTATAGATAGTGATAAGGCTCGCTTCAAATGTACTTTACATAATAAATCAACTTTACATCTATCAATCAAAGCCGAGAAACCACCATAAAATAACTCTGCAAATAGCTAAAAATTCTTACGCACAAAAGGCCTTAAACAACAAAAAGCTTCTTAACATGGCAGCATAGACTTTTCGCTATTATAGCACGTTCGCACGTTCCTACGTGTTGGAGTTTTTAATTTTTTCCTTAGGTTCCTGTCGAACGAAGATTCTCGTAAGGGTGATCGGTGAGATCGGAAAGAGAGAGATTTATAGACCGCGAATGTTTCCCTAACGGAAAGAGTAAGACTCTCTTTCTCCGGTTTAAATGGCAATTATGCTTAAACCTGAAATATTTTGTATCTTTTCGTACGGAAAGGACGAAAACGTGGAAAGGTTATCTTGAGGTAGCTTTGTGATGGACATGCCTTTGTCTCCCCGACAGTCTTTTTCTTTGCAATGAACAAAGCTAGAGTTGTACTAATTTAAGTTATTAACGCCTGATCAAGATCTTGAAATAGCTTTGCGGCCATTTGTCAATATGTGTGGATTTGCAAAAACTATCCCATATTGACGGGATTATTTCCCACGCATTTAATTTAATATTCTTAACTTAAAGAATGCTTGCGTGTGGAATCTTGACAAATTGAATTTTTGGAAGCGATGAGGGGTACATATTCTATTGAGCGAAATATGTCGAACTTAGACATTTTTGTAATAAATTATATATTAATATAGGGAGAGAATACACTGTTACAATGTTACTGGAAAGAATACATTCACGACTCAATTCATTAAATAAGCTTTGGGCTTAGCACCTTGGTCGCTTAAGATTCTGTTGATTTTGTTGGTGGCTTTCTTATCAATAAGCACCGTCGATTCTCTGCTTACTTGAGTCTAAAGTTATACTAAAGAGAATTGAATGAGACTGTAGAGGATTACGGAAGTACCAAGTTGGACTATTTGGCCAGTCACTTAGGAGATGCACTCCACGGACATAAGGGAAGGGAAAGAGGCATTTGTATTTGCACACGTTCTATTTAACAGTGAAAGCATGCGGAATGGCTGGTAAGATCCCTGCAGGTACACTCTTTTAAAGACAGGCGATGCGGTTGCAAAAAGGGGAGTTGTATGCCATGAGTGATTACAAGACATGAGAAAACGTTAGACACTTGCAAGAATTTTTTGTCTTGTTTAGTCTGTAACCAAGGTGCCCAAAGCTACGAGAATATTTATAGATCTTAGGATTTGGGTCGTGCATTTAAAACAACATTGCATTCCTCAAGGCTAAACAAGCAATCAAACTTAGGGAGACCAATTTTAATTGCTTTTAACCTGTCTGTAAATATAAAAACGCTTAGCTGGTATGTGGTGCAACGAAATTTAGATCTTGTTTATTTTCTTATTTCATATAAATCGCGTAAAGTGCAATTTTTGTATCTTTTTTGCCCTTCTTTCTTGAGTTGTCGTCTTTCTCATGCTGCTATGCTATCGATAGTCAATGTTATCTGTGCTTAACAAAACGATTACGCCAAAGATTATTACGCAACTTACACTTGTCGCGCAATAATTTAAGCTGCAAAAATGTCAAACAAGACGCGAAGACTTTGCCGAGTTAGGTAGAAGAAGAAAAAGAATACGGAAAAGAAAGAGAAATGAAAAAAAAAAAATGAAAAAGAAACAAACAATAAATCCAATGCTAAAATAACAGAATTTAACAGAATATTGATAAAGTATAGATGAGTAAGTGAAGAGAGAAGAAAAGCAATAAGAGTCTCGAGGAATATTAAAGTAATAAATTGTTCAATCCGTTGAGCTCTACAATGACAATTTACGTTACGTTAGTTTTATGCAGAAGCAATAAAAGCATTAACGAAAGAATATAATCAACCGTCATGCACAAGTTAAATAAAATGCAAATGTACGTAAGCAAAAATGATAGCATCAGTCGCAGAATAACTGAATTTGCAATAAACGAAAAGTAGCAACAGCTACAGCAACAGCAACAGCAACAGCAACAGCAGTAGCAATAACGGCACATGTGGAGCTGTGTTGGCTTGAGTTGAGTATAATCTTTCGCAATTAGTGTTGACTAAGGGTGAAAAATGGAGAAGAGTGAATGGTTGCTAAAAGAATGAAAAGTAAGTTTAAATCAAGTTAGGAATTAATTAAATATTGCATACGCACGCATACGTATCCTTAAAGGGGAAATTAAAATGGAAATTGTAGATTTCCTTGCGATGTAATATATTTACAGAGTAGTTTAATATCGTATTCTCTGCACCACTGCAAGACGGTTAAACTAATAAATCTTATGTAAATACTAAAACAACATTAATTTGTTGCTTTCCGCCGCATACCAGCATTATGTACAGTTACAAACTAACGACAACAGCATATCAATGTATGCCTTTACGTAATCATTAAGCAAGATTTTTTTTTTTCTGCTGCTCACACACACTCACGCTTACAATTTTGCTTGATGACTCGAGACGTTAAGGGCACATCTTAGGCAACAACTAATCACTTTCATTTACTCAATTAAGCTGTGATTGCTTTACTCACTGGTTGCTCGTATATCGTTTTTTATTATCTTTTATTATCTTTTTTTTTTTTGGTACTCTTTCTCGTTTTTACATTACTTATGCTGTCAATTATTCGTCATTTAATTTGTCGTTTTTCCTTTTCATCTTTTACTGTACAAGTATCTTGATTGTGATCGTATGATGTTTCATCAAAGGTTGCTTTCTGTCATTTTGTATTTTAATGAGAGTGCTTAACAATAGTATAACGCTCCGTACTTGCAAGCACTTTATAAAAGATTTTTAATTAATTAAAGAATTGACATTCTTAGTGGAAAGACGATTTTGTTTTGAAATCATTATCCCAATTGAAGCTTCAACAACTGCGAGAAACTAAGACTTCAAATATTTGTTTTCTAAAAAGGCTTATTCAATGCTTAACTCCATTTATGCCTTATATTTTTATATTATATTGTAAAAATTTGTAAGTAGTAGAAGGTTCCGGTCTTTTAATACATACACACATGCATGCATGCATGCATATATAGATAACTTCACTTTAACGTCCTTTCCCACTCTCATGAAACGATACTTAACGGTGGTAGTACAAGTATAAGAGGATGCATGGGCGGTTTTAACGGAATATAGTGCCGTAGGGCGACCGGCACTGTAAAAAACACAATATACATATATACATGTATGTATGTAAATATATGCATTTGTTTATTTAATTAATTGCTATATTACTACAATATCAATGAGAATAAAAAAAAAGAAAATTTCATCAAAACAAATTTTGTCACTATTTTGTTGCTTAGGCGATCATACTTCATAGATAATCATTTTTTAAACAAAAATTGTACTAATTGTCAAAGAACTTACGTACAGCTTTAAAATATATTATACCTAAACACAGACAATAAAAGTTTATATATATATTTGCCTAAACGTAGTTAATACGTACTACGTATGTGGGTTCTTTAAAAAATATCCAAACTTTCGATGAAAATGGTAGTGCCTGGCTGCAAAAGTTCGGAAATATGTTTGGGCGTACGTTTACAAGTTCACTAAAAGTTCAGTTGCTTAAAAATCTTTTGGGTGAGACGATGTTTTCATGAAAAATCTAAAAATCGGGCGTTAAACTGGCAATAAGCATCTTATCTTGAAAGGCATGATTGAAGACGATTCAGGCACAATGGGCGAGGGCTAAAATGTTGGGCAGCGGAATTGAAGTATGGACAGTACCAGATTGTAAAAAGACGGGCGTTCGGCGCAAGCAAAAACTGTGTCCACTCCGATAACATCGCCCAAGTTTATCAAATAGTGTCAGACGATCGTCATATTAAGGTTAGGGAGATGGCAGAGGCTACGAACGTGCTTAAAAACATTTCTCACGTGTTGAATAATCAGAAAGTTTACCGCAAGTTGAGTACTACTTTTGCTCTCAATGACACAAAATCACCAAATCGGTGGCGGCATTGACAATATTGCACGAACTTCGATTTGTAGCCACAGATTCAACGTTCAGTGACGATTATCTGTTTGCCAATCTTAAATAAAAGTATCAGGAAAAACCGGATGTGGAGTGACTTGACAACTTCTTCTACAACAAAATGACCTGAAATGTTAAAGAATAAAAGTGAACTAATTGTATCATTCTCGAAGGAGACTACGAATAAAGCTAAAATATATTTTGTTCCTTCTTCAGTCGAACACTTTCCAGCCAATCCTCTTATATCTTCTTGCCTGCTCGTAGGAGGTGGAAGATTATTTTTTTTTTTTTTTTGCCTTAGCGTAGGCAGTGGATATATGTATATGCTTTTTGCCTAAACGTAGGCAGCAGAATTTATTTTTTAGTTTTTTAAATTTTATTTTACGTACACATGAAACTCAACTAAAACAAATTCACAGTCGAATTAAATTGACTCTTAGGAGTAAATATTATACTAATTAATCTCAAATGCTAGTATAAATAAAAAAAAAAGACAAATAATAATTATTAAATAATAATTCATGTATAACTAAATAAGAAAAAAAGAAAAGCATTTACACAACTAGCATAGAGACACGTCCACAACCAGTACAGAATTAAATTGCAAGTGAACCCTTAAGCCATGCAAAAGCTTGGCAAACAACAAAGTAAACAACGCCAATTAATTTTCGAATCATAATGAGACATTAAGGTTAAAAGTTAGTCCAAATACGACATAGGAAAATCGCACGGATTTAATTGTTTTAAAAGACTTTATAGAATCCGATATTGAGGTTATGTGATAGACATCATTTAGGTTTCTGCAAACAGCTCTAAATGGGTTAAAAAGTTCATAATTATATTTACATCCACTCAGCTTAATGAACATGAAGTGCCTAGAGAAGCGGTTAGGGTCATTAAAGTTTAGCTCACCATGTAATGTGGACGAATTGATAGTACTATTAATTAATTTAACTGCGGAGGAGACACCAAGAACAAACCTACGTTTCTCAAGTGACCGTAAGCAAAACAGAAGCAACCTATTTTCATAATGAGGCAAGATGACAAGCGGTCCCAACCCAAATTCCTAAGAGCAAATAGCAAGAACTGCTTATGAACTGATTCGATTGAATCTATATAGCACCTATAGGAGGGAGAGCACACAGCCGAGGCATATTCAAATGTTGGTCTAACTAAGCACATGTGTAGCTTTTTTGTAATTTAACTCAGCTCTTTAGGCCACTTTTTAATGAAACCAAGCCCGGTATTGATCAGTATTCCGTTCTCAGACTATACGCATAGACCTATGCGTTTTTATGTTTACTATGCACTTTCATCTGCTATCCAAGTTTAGTTTGGAAACTCGCGTGCAAAAATGAATCATTTTTATAAAAATAAAGGGCTACATGCAGCGAGATTCGATTAGGAAACGCAAACCAAAGTGACATACTTGTCGAGCGGTACCTGAAGAGACACTTTTGTAATAAGTTCTGTTCCTCAAACATTGATAGCCAGCTCAGGAGCAATGATTGATAGCCAGCTCCGGAGCGTTTAATGCTTATCACATTATTGTATAAATGTTTTGTAGCACTTGAATTTTCGAAATTTTGCACACGAGCACTTGTGGATTGGATTAGCCTTGCAATTTTGCTAATTCATAAAATAATTCATGTCATTCGACATGCGAACACGACTCGTGATTTGCATGCTACCAAACCATGGCATATATCAGGCTTAAATGTAGGCAATTTTAGTTAGACTGAAATAGTGATGGAAGTAATATTTTGCTTAAAGAATTATTTTTCCGTCGATACGGAACAGAATTTTAATTTATCGATTTTTGCGTTATTTATCATTTTTTCAAGAAATTTGTATATTTTTTTATCAAAGAATTTCTAAAAACTCCACAAAAAGTGTCCATCAGTTGTGTTCATTCATTGTATTTTATGCGAAAACAAGTATAAAACTAAAACAATTGAACTGAAATGGTATATTTTATGGAACATATTCATATTCTTGTCTTCCTGTCGTACATAAATGGAAACCATGAATACTAAATTTCAAATCAAGTTAAACAAAGTGCTCGTAAAGTTCTATTTTCAGCAACATATTGAAGATGAAATCCCATAATTTTGAATAATAAACTAATGCTTGTATCGCTCGAGATGAAGTTATCTCGACAAACAATTGCTTCTTTTTTCTCTGTTTTGTTGCTTTTTTTGAAAATATAAATACAATAAAATATAAAATAAAAAAATTTTCTCTTTCACTTGTGCTCTGACTTTAAAGCGTTACCCTTCCGCCTGACTTTCTCTTTTCATAGAACGTGACGGTGCGTTAGTGTGTGAGTGTGCGTATTTTTGCAAAAATAACATTCATTTATAGCTTTTGATTTAAATTTAAATTTTTTATAATTACGCACGCATGCACTAACATATCATAAGTAGATGAATGGCGTGGATTTATTTGTTTGTTGTTGGTTTCTTATGTTTTTTTTATTTTCTGCAAATAAGTACGCGTGCAATAGGAGGGTGTGCGCATATACGTTAACTCGCACTCTTACTGACCCAGTTACGTATGCGTACATGTTCTATCGCAAGGTTAATTCGCTTGTTCTTCTCAACACTTACCCACACAAGTGTGTGCTGCTAAAACGTACTCTTAAGAGCCAGAAAAAGAAAAAAGCAAAAAACACATCGCATACTTACTTTGTAGACAAATGTACACAAAGGAAATGATAATCTACAATAAATGTTTTCTTTTTTTACTAAAGCAAAGAATAAAATAATAAAAATTCTATATATATACAAAAAAAAGAAAAAAATTACAAGTATACGCAAAAGAAGAGAAAACCATTAAAAAATTTGAGCACACATTACCTCAGACATCATAAACGACGAAGTCCTCGTTAAAAATGTCACTTTTAGTGAAATTTTTAATAAAAACAATAAATTTATGGTAACGTGCTCTTCTACTCATACCAATGTAGGTGAATGGGTGTATAAACATCTTAACGGTTTGTGTTATAATGTAAAAAATTAAGGCAAATATGGAAGAAACAGAACAGACAGACATAAACTGTTCTTTTTACGTTTGTTCGGCGTAGAAAGTGTTTTAAGTTTGTTAATAGAAATATGTTTCGAATATTCTATGAATCATTATATCTTTAGCGATGCATGGTGTTTTGTCAGTCCGTCTTTTTTTTGGTTGCTATCTCAAAACATGAAAGATCTGAAGAATTGTGCACGTTCATTAAAAAAGTAATTGAACATCTGCCATCCCTGTCTGTCTATCGATGCGTCTCCCTGTCTCTCCATCCGTCTTCTTGATAAAATTTCCTTTGTAATCTCAAAAAGAAGGATAACCCAAGTCATAAATAAATCATAAAAATTCGATATCAATTTTAATAACAGAATGCATGTGTTTGGCTATATGAACGTGTGGTAAAAAGCAATGGCGGTCCCGAAAATTATATTTGTTCCTTATCTGCCATATATCTGACTCCGCCAATTAACCATCATCATATTTAAGACCTCAAAAAATCTAAAAGTTTGGCAAGTGTTTTTTAAATTCCGTCTATGCGTCTCCTTAATAAAATTTCCATTTCCAGCTTAAAACTAAAAAATTTTTATAAAAAAATAATCGATTTAGTCATGTTTAACTCTCTGTCTGTCCATCTATCTTACACAAAAAAAATGGCGGGATTGTCTTCAGAATACATGGAAATAAGCATCGTTGATGCGGAAAATCGTATATTAACAGGAGTAATAAAATCGTTTTACTGATGCCTCTCGACGGCACTATAATGAGCTGAATCCATACTTCCTTATATCAATTCTTTTAATTAACCGTAAGTACAGGAAATGGTTTACTCATCTTTTAATGTTTATAGGTATGACTGTTGCACTTTTCATTACTTAACTTCAAAGGCTCACATTACCGGGAAGTAAACGATTTCATATGCCTTAGCATTGTGAATGAAAGTACCGACTTAACTATGTTCCTCCAAATACACTTTCAACTGAATAATAAGATTTGAAAGCTTGATCTAATGTGCAACAAAAGTAGAATTAATAGTCTGTTTATTAAAATATCGGGTCACTCAAATGTACTTTCGTTATGCATCTAGTACGCTATGCTAGTTATGGTAACAATTATAGGTTACCTCACCTACGTTATCTTACGGCAGTAAACCGAATATGGCGGAAAATTAGTGCCCCATAGCTGTTATCATTGGTGTAAAAGCACAGTGAATGCATAGCATAGATAATATTTTTCATTTACAATTAACGTAACCATAATGTAATCACGATCCGGTCTAAACTGATTATAATTTTTCGCCTGCTTTCTTTTTGATGTTCTTAAACCAAAAAAAAAAAAAATATTCCAAATGCTTTCAGTCCCTTTATTTTATTGCTCATAAAAGCGCGAGAATTTATTATTCCCCTGAAAAGATATTTTCTTTTATCAGTCGTTACACTTCAGCAGTTAGTTAATCTAAAGATTATTGCTTGCTTTAAGTTTTTGACGTTTACTTCATCTTGCTTTTTTCAAATACACGATGATTGAGATGATCGTTTCATACCGTTCGTTACTTATGATTTAAGAATATTACCTTAACGTTATTACGATGGTAACTTCTTTGCTTTGGTAGAGGGGATAGATATATTGTGGTTTGTAGATTCTTGTTGTTTAAAGAGGAAGATTTTTTTTCGGTTCGTGATGTTTATTTATGGTAAACATTTTCCTTTTAATTTTTTTTTTTTTTTCGAGGAACTAAACAAATTAAATGCACTTTTGATAAACATGCATATTATCGCTTTGCATTAGGTAGTGCCGTGATAGAGATGTTCTGGCGACTTTGTTCAGCAAACAATTTTGTTCAACTCACCTTAATGCACGGATGACGTAAATGTTTAATTCACGAAAAGAAACCGATTCGTGCAAGCTTTTACTATGTTCACCGCAAGGGTGTAATAAATGGGACTTCTGCGGCACTCCACAGTAGGCGAAAGAGATGTTCTTAAACATGTATGTATGCTTAGAGATTTGAAATTCGCGTAGGTATGTCCGTCCTTCAATTCGCCTGTCTGTCATGGTTTTCCTTTGAAACCCGTAAACCCGCAAAAGCCAGTCTAAATATATCAATTTTTTTAAATATATTATTATATCAATTGCAAAAATCAATTGGGCGTGGTTCAACATTAAAATAAAACTGGAGTCTCAACCATTTCCTCAGCTTGCTCGCCTTAGGATAACCACCAGTTTTTAAC
Organism: Glossina austeni; assembly: GCA_000688735.1. Classification (NCBI taxonomy): domain Eukaryota; kingdom Metazoa; phylum Arthropoda; class Insecta; order Diptera; family Glossinidae; genus Glossina; species Glossina austeni. The sequence goes on along the minus strand of KK502435.1, from coordinate 654,041 downwards.
CATTTAACTGTGCATGACGAATATGTACGTCATGTTCCGTCCGTCCATTGTTTGCCGAGTTTAGTCATAAAATTTGCTCATTATGAATGCGTTTTTGGCATAATAACACGCTTTAGAAAATGTTTTTGTCATTTTGTCAAGTCAGTTCATTACAAACTAATTTCGTATCATATATACTCGCGCTTGTACAATATATTGAATAATAGCTTATAGCCTTCGTCATTATGTTGAGGTCTAGCAATGGACAGGTTTCAAGCCTGGTAAGTTCAACTTTCCATCTCAATTTTTGCGACTCTGAAGTGGCAAACTTGAACCGCCACAATTCCACCATCAATTATTAGTTCAATCGACGATAGATATGTATATAGTACATTATACGCATTTGATAATTGACACACAAACTTGTCGTGAGTGGTGTCCAAGATTCGTATAGCGACGATTGAAACTCTACCTGTGCCTGGAGTGTAACTTATTTATTTATATTTATTTTTTGTTTTTTTTTTTTTGCGGTTTCTAAAATTTTTTACATAAATCGCTTTATATGTTCGTTAACCACAAAATTGTGCTTTTATTTTTAAAGAAGAATATAAGCAAAGAAGAAGTTTGTCTCGTTTGTTTTCTGCATTTTTTGTAAAATTTGGGAAAAAACTTTGCTTTGACTTTCCTGAAATTTTACCATTAAAACGTAGAATTCTTTCTTACTTGTGCTTATTTTGTCGTTCCTTTGAAATCGTTAATTAAAAATTTTAAATTAATTGTTTAAACTTTTCTTGTCTGCTTAACAAAGATTTTGTAAGAGTCCCGAAAACGTTTAACAGTTGAATCATCAAAAAGAAGAAAAATTCACAAATCTTTTTGTTGTTGTTTTTTTACATCAAACGTATAAAAACCGCATTAATGTGTACGCAGCTAATGGTATAATTTATCAGCAGATTACAAACGACTTGTTGTAAACCGCAGTCAGAGTAAGAAAGTCATAATCGCTTTCAAAGCGAATTTTAGTTACACATTATCCAACGGTATCAACGGTATCAACGGTAAGGGCTTTTAAAACTATTTTTATGCGTACTACGTACTTTGCGTTTGTGAAATATTGTACAACCATTTGCTTTACTTTCCCAAGAATTTTCGTTTTTTAGGTTCTCTAGAACGAAGTTTGGGTAGATGCTCTTGATAGGAATCGATTTAAGTTTCTATTACTGTGCTCAGTGCATATCAGTTAAGATTGTATTTCAACATTTCTGTAATAAATTGAAAGGCACATAACAAAGGCGAGAAGCAGCGAAAAGACCAGCTGCATACAATTGATTTAATGTGCTTTGCTTATCATAAATAGTTCCATTTACGTCTCAACATTGCCTGACCAATTTAGTATACCTCAGTCCATGAATAATGATTAAAAAAAAAGAAACCCATTAAAACAGTGATTTTCTGGGATTTTTTTGATTATGCAATAAAGAATGAATAAAAAGATAATAACATCTTTTTTTTCTTTCGGTTAAATTATAGCGAGAAAGAACGTTTAAAAATATTAATATTAAAAAATTTTATTTTTGTATAATTCAAATGCTGAAAAACAAGCAAGGAATAACAAAAGTGAGAGAAGGCGAGGGAGGGAGACAGTGCATACAAATTTTAAAAGAATTGAATAAAATAAGAATAATATTGAAGATACTAACGCACTTAGATGCACTCAGAGAAGTCGTATTAAAGTTTGCATCAAAGTTAAAGTAATACCGGACTTTTAGATTGAATGATATATCTAATCGTCAGCCAAGCAACAAATTGCATGCCATTGCATTACCACCACCATCATATTATATTTACTATCCTCTTGACTGGAAGTTCTTCAGACGAAATACTTTTCGAGGCACATTCTGTGACGGCATGAGATCGATATTAATTATTCTATTACGCCGTGGTTTCCTTCATTGAATATCACAAATCAAGCCTTGGTTTTCTTAAAACTTCTTACATTGAATGGAATATGAAAAATAAATCGATTTAATTTACACTTAGTACAGTAAATTTATATGTCAAGCTATTCTTCTGGAGTAATTTTCATGCTGAAATATTAAAAATTAGATCGAAAAGAAAGAGTCCTATCTAAACGACGTTTTCTACATTTATTTATTAGTAGGCATAATATTATTTTTCACCGGTCTTTGTCGAAAAATAAAAAATATTAAAAATAAATTAAATAAAAAAACTAAAAACAAAGGCAAGTTCGAAAAGATGGTTTGTACATAGTCCAAACCCTATCACCGCCGCAATATTTCATGAAAAAATTGGAGCTGATAGCTTGCATACGAACACGCATAAGCAGACAGTACAAGCTTGGGTGGATAGCCATGCTTGCATCGATTTGGCAAATAATTTCGAATCTACTAGTATAACAAAAATTGGATCGATCTCAGATAGTTGCCAATGTTGTCTATATCCGCACAAACTCAGTACACCACAAGTGATGAAGCATATGACTATAGCACTTTCAATGCGCCGGATGATTGAGTTGATTTTTGTTTTGCTGGAGAGAAAGAGATTCTTTTCAGATCCCTAAGCATACAAGCTAGAATATTGCTGGGGGAAAATGTCTTGTGCGAACAGCGTGGTTACACATAGCAGATGTCTGCTTTTTTAAGCAAGATATTAAGCCTTTGAACCGTGAGAGTAGCTTGATTCCTGGCACTTCCAGTGAGCCGATTACAATTGGCTAAGCAAAAAAAAAAGGGTGGATAAAAAAAGTGTACGGATCTTACTTAGCATTTGCACCTAACGTATACCTACAATGTAATTGATCCCAATTGTCCCATGTGTCTTTATAAAGAATCATAAATTTTTTATTAGAATCGTAGAATTAATTAAAACTTTTTTTTGTCTACGGTTTAAACTCGTTTACCTGTCCAAACAAGCTATATGTAAACATAAACGCAGTATATGCAGTATGTAATCAAAAGTAATCAAAAAATTTTGGCTCAAAGTTCAAATAATGGAATTCTTATATAAAGAATAAAAAATTATTTATACGTACCTAACCGCTAGTGAAAGATTTCATATTATTTGTTTACCTTCTTCCTAGATTTAATTTCGCGAAATTTAAAAACTCATTATTTAGATGAAGAATGTCATCAATACAGATCCACCTGAAATTGCAAGTAATCTGCTTCTTATAACTGTTCCAGTTTATCTCTGCTTTCACTTGTTAATTGATACGTGAAACAGTTAACAAAAATGTCATTTATGCGAAAATAAGAACGCAGTTTATATTTAGAAATCAACCGAAAGTTTTGATTGTGATGATTTTGATAAAACATTCTTCTTCTTTTTTGTTTTATTTTATATAAAACTGAACAACAACACAATAATTAATATGCAAAACACAGCAGTGACTACCTTAACAGCACTGAAAGAGCATCAGTCTCGAAAGTAGTTCAGAGTACGCGAACAAAAGCTTTAGAAGGTTTTTTTCCTTATTCTTATTTATCGGTATATATTGTATATATGTCTATGTATACATAAATTTACATCTATATATATATATATATGGATGTAAATTTAGGTTAATTGCAATTTTTTCTTTCTTCAATTCAATTATTATTAAAAGTCATAAAATTATTATTGTTATTATTATGAAAAAACTTCTCGACTAAAGCTTCTTAATAATGCTTCTTAACTTAATGCAAAAAGAAAAAATATTTAATATTCTCGCAGTAAATATGTAAGTATCAGTAAGTGAGTATCAGTTGGTTACCTGCACAAAAGGCATTTTTCTTTATTTTACATTTAAAATGCACGGAGCAAAACTGATAAAGCTAACAGTGAATGTTACATGCCCGACAGCACTACGCCAAGACAATTCTTCCATGAGGGTGGTCCATAGGAAACAAAGTAGAGCATGAAATGTGTCTTGAATTTTCCAGTAACCAGATATCTCTTAGCATTTTACAAATAAAACGCATCCCGTGTCTATCGTCAATGGATGTATGGGTTGATAGGCTGAGAAGTATAAATGGACTTTTGTTTTTTATGCTTCCCTTGAGGATACAGGTAAATGACTTTGGCCATATATTATCGAAGAAGTAAGAGACTGAGTATACCAACCCCCTTTCCATATAATGGCTGCCCTTCCACGATACCGATCTCTCCATAAAACGAAACAAACTAAAACGTTATAGCCGAGCAAATTCGTTTATTAAATACTCTGCTCCATTTTGCCTAATACAAGCCCTCATTTATCTTCGCCATAACATATATATATCAAAAATTATGGTTTGCGGCCATATAAAGGCTTGTTTTTTTATGAAGACGCTTCTTTAGGAAAGTAAAGCTGTTCGCCTTAACCTAATCGCAGTAATTTTGTATTCCGAGCTTATTGAAATAGTGAAAATTAGATCTCGTTGCCTGTGTCAAGTTTGACTTTGACTATCCGAAAAAACGAATTCAAAAAACATATTTTTTCGATCCAAAAATTCATAGTAAGCGAAATTACTAACGTTTTTCTTACGTTTTTATCAAATTTTTCATCGATTTTTATCGAAAAATATTAATTAATATTTCTGGTACAGACAGAACGGTCGATTGCAAAAATTGGCCGATCGAATCCAATTTTAATTTCAATAGCGTCCTTCGTTGGATCAAAATAAATTTCGTTAAAATGTGTCGAAAATTGGTGCTCCAGAACAAACACATACACAAGAATGCACACAACACAAGAGCAAACGTCAGAAAAACGGCGGGGAACGCGTAGATGAATGAAAAGTTAAGAAAATGAATTTGAAACCCCTGATATATAAAAGTCGAAAGTCTAAAGTAACGCAAAACTTCATCACATTAATCATCCCTAGGGCAGACGATCTTAAATTATACGCATTAATAAAGACTTTGGCATGTAAGAAGAGACTTAATCGAATTATTGTTTCGTTCATGTTTTTGAGTTTTCATACTTTACGAAGTTCAAAAGACATTAACCCTCTTGAGTGTTCTGATACTCACGCTTCATACGTTCATTAATATTAACGGATTAAATACTTATTAAAATAAGCAGCATTAACTTACTTGTGCTGCAGAGCTTCAAAAATTCGCTTTAAAGCTGCCATGCACTTGTTATCTTACTTTAATGTATGCTTTTAACACACAGGCTACCTCTTAACTGGCCGAGAAGAAATATTTAAGTAATTTTCTCTTCATATAGACTTATTTGATGTATGCTTCCGCATGTATTACTGATCGGCTTTTACTTAAAATACAAGACCTACGACACCGTCCTAGGGAAGAAAGTGGTTTACATTATTGTTTATGTTAATGCTGCCTCTGTTTTCTTTGCTTTTTTTCTTTTTTTTTTTGTTTGTGTTCCGTCATTGTCGACCATGTCTTGTTTATTTTATTAACTACTTACGCTACTTTTTTTATTGCATTTCTTTTCATTCATTGGCTATTTGATTTTCCGTATCATTTGAGAATTTTTTCCATTTCATTTTTTTTTTTTTTTTGCGGACAGCAAGACGAAAATATACGGTAACGTACGGATATAAATCGCAGTAAAATTTTTTTATTTAATTTATTTTATGGTATATGAAATGTGCTTTAAAAATAAATATATCTTTTGTCAGATTGGAATGTTTATTGATACCATTCTGCAGGAATTTTAACCTTTAACTTTTTGGCCCTAGAAAATTGAAAGGCAACAAAAATATGGGGCTTTTTTTGTGCAACGACGACCAAAGTTTTTTTGAAGGTTTTTACGTCCATCGTAGGACATATTTTACATACTGAAGCGTAGAGCAAAGCAGAAGAAGACCCGATATATTGCACACATCGAGGAGAATTTAGGATCTTCCTTCCACCTCACCCATATAACGTATGACGATGTTCACACATTCGTAGAATCACACCAAAAATGTTAGGGATTGGCATAGGCATGAACGTGCGCGCATGTGGACAAAAAAATAGGTATACGTAGTTTTATGCTGATGGTCTTTTTCATTTTTCCCCCTGTTGTATATTGTATTTGTCTTACATTTGTAAAGTAAGGACAATTCCCCTTATTAAAAATGGTCTTACATTGAAGTATAAACAAGAACTGAAAAGAAGTTCAGTTAAAACATATCGCATGTCTGTAGGTGGACAATAAAGTAGGTACAAAAGCTTAAAAAGAACGGACTATTTTGCGCTTAAAAGCAATTATTTTTATAGCAATGACTTTAAGCAGTCAACCAGCAGAGCCAGCCGGTGTAGCAAATGTTGTTTTGGATTTTTCTAGGCAAGGATGAAATTAATATAGGGTCTTTAGTGGCATATTATAGCAAACTCTTTGAATATTGTCCCACAATTCTTTCTTATTGGTACAGGGAACTTGACGTTTTAGTTCTCCCCAAAGGATTGAGGTCGTGAGACTGACTTGGTCAAGTGGACTAGGCTATCATCAAATTGGATGGATTATTTTTCGACATATAATTGCATTACACTTTCCAAGAGGTTTTTGTATACAAATCTCAAATCAAAGATGTATCAAGACCAACACATTCCCAAGAAAAGTAACCCCATACCATAGAATTTCTTTCGTCATGCTTCATTGTTTTTTACTAAAGTTACACCTCGCACCTATTTGTCTGTCTATCTGTGTATATACAAAAGTATTTCCATACTAAAATTTCATATATTATCTTTTAATTATTTTTTTTATAACTTATAATGTTTTGATAGCACAACACGGGAATGGATAGAGAAAGCAATTCCGTGTTATGCTTACCACCAAAGGACGGGAGTATGTTCATTGTGTCAAAATGTTTTCAATACCACTAAAAGGAGACTAAGCATCAAGTTCCGAGTGGATTTAAGAATTTCCGTCTGTCCGTCTGTCCGTTTGAGTAATATCTGCAGTAATAACGCACCCATTGGCAAAAATAAAGATATCGTATTCAAATTTGACAAACATAGAAATTCTCTTCGCGATTGCTATTGAAAATGAGCCACGTCGATAGGAAGATATGTACACAGTGCAACCAAAATTGAAAATTGGATTTCTTGTTCATTACTCATGAACTATAACAACAAAATGATTCCTTAAAATCATGCCTTCATCGTGAAATATTCTCTATAAAAAGCAATTTATTATAAAAAACCTTGCTTATCACGGTAAGGTCGATCACCAAAAAAATCAATCACTTCAGTGCGATGTATTATTTTCCTCTTGACGAGTTAACTGGCCACCCATCCTTATCCGATTTCCTTATAACATTTTATTATTATAAATGTGTCTGTGCCGTGATAATGCATTTTAGAAAATATTTTTCTCATTTTGTGAAGTTTGTTTCATTACAAGCCAATTTCATATTACACACACACTCTTTGCTTGGCGAGGTCGACTCGGTTAACTGGTTAATTCTGAAACATTGTCTTACAATTTTTAGTTTTTAATTTATTAGAGGGATGTATTAGAGATTTGAAATGAATTAAATTAATACGATATGCATCAGATAAGAGACGAGACACGATCAATGTATCGTCTAAATAGATTTTCGCTTTGTTAACTAATCAAGTAGTGCGTCCATAGGAATAATGATTAGTACGTATTGAAAAGCTCGTTGCAAGCCGAACATGACTTTGTTTTTTTGTTTTCATATTAATTAGGTCGAAGGTAAATAGCGTAAAACAACAAATTAAAACTAAAAAGCTTTGTAGGTGGATAACAAATATAGTTACCAGTAACACCACTAACGCGATCATAGGTATGACAATTGACAATTGGTGTGATTAAATAAAAATAAAAAACTCAATTGCCATCAAGAGTGTCGTGCCAGCACTATGCTGTGCTGTGGTTGCATGGTTGAATGCATCAGCTATAATGTGGCATCGTACCTCTACGTTTCAATTCAGTGCAAATATTATCTTACGTGTAGTGTGTGTGTGCGTGTGTGTGTTTGTGTGTTTTGTAGCATTTTTGCGACTAATTAAATGAAAATATCAAAAATGTGATATTTTATCACTTTGTTACGCTATTCAACACCAACCAACCAACCAACGATATTTATCTAATGTTTGTAATATTTAATGAAACGTACAATTATTTATTTGTAAAGCAAAATGGTTTGAAATGAGTTCTTTTACCATTTCTTTTTTTTTTTAGTTGTTGTTTTTGTTTAAGTAAACGAACAACAATATAAGGAAAGGAATGTAAGCCTTCCTCCTACTATCAAATAGTTTACGTTTTATTTATGCTAAGTTTTCTTGCGCGAAATTAGCTTTTAAATGTTTTCGTTCATTATTTAATGATGGCGGACATAGGATTGCTTAGCTTTTGCTTCAAGTTGCATGTTTGCGGATTTATAATTATGCAACGTTAATAATCGCTTTACTTCATTCATAACCAATAAACGGACCGCTTTGTTTAACTAATACATAATACACGTGTATTTGTGTAAACTTTATTGCTTGGTACGTGTTTAATTGTTTTCCTTTAGGATTTAATTAATGGGCCAACAATAGAAATTTAACACATTTACTTCACAGTTATAGATACAATATCGTGTATGTATATGTGTACTTTTATATATTAATATTATTGTAGATTTACATTATATGCATATATCGTATATATAAATTTATGTTACCTTTCCCTATAGATAGGATAAGATAAAGCCATTGGTCAATATTAGAGCGGTTCAAGTTTTAAAGATAATCGAAATTTTCGACTTTGACTATTCAGACGCTTTCATTTGCCAGAAAAACAAGAACATTTTGCAAGCTAGAATTTTGCATTTTAATACCATACACCGCTTGTGATACAAGGGCGCACTAAGTTTCTGTTAAGTTGTTTATACAAATTCTAGAAGGACTTGGGACAGAGCTGTGTCTTATTATATCGACAGATTCAGAACCACTTTTTGAAAGGATCGAAGCCTGTCTGTCCGTCTGCTTGTTGGTTTCTTGTGGCTTGTTTGCTAGACATAGGATGACTGTGTACACTTGACATATATGTGGTACAAAGTATCGTTTTCAAATACAAATCATTATTATTTTATGATTTGCCAGCACTCTGCAAGAAACTTTATAATAATATTTTAACTTTGTCTGCCTTATTACACCCGACACGAATTATACTTCGTAGTATATTAAGTTTGTTCGAATGCATATAACATCCGACACGATTTGAGAAAGATCTACTTGTTATTATGCCAATAGATTGAGAATCTGTTCCGGTTATCCGTCTCTGATGACTGCCCACGTAGTGCTCGAGACCCATAGTATACAATTTTATTTTTAAATTTCTTACACTAATATGGGAGCCTAGAAAAGTCTACAGCATGTATGTATGTGTATATTATATTGTACATATTATATATTTTATTTTAACGATAACTGACGGGAGTGATAAAAAAAATTCGAGATCAAGCGTGTTTTTCTAAAAAAAATTGTGAATTATTGACGTTACTAAGTCGATTAGGTTTTAAATGACGCAATTCAGCGGCGTGTCCCCCATACATGCAATAAGTTGACGAACAGTAAAAAATGAGGAAAGTGAAAGAGATGGAGATGTAGCCGCTTTCTAGTCAATGGGTGTCCAATTAATAAGTGTTATGCCTTTATCGACTGAGCACTAGTATGATCTACAGCAGTAAGATTTGAACCCGCTTGGCAGTCATGATTCCTGTTTACTTGATCATACATACTTTATTGGTTCTCTAACCGAGTTTTGAACAATCCTTTGGGTATAAAAAAAATAATATTTTCTTGCATCAATCCAATGTAAATATATATCCCTTTATACATATCTATGCCCCCTTATGTGATTGCATGTTTCAACAAACATATTTAAAGCTAATTAATTAATTACATAACATGCTGTTGTTTTCACTTTGTATCGATAATTATTTACCTCGTTAACAGGCGCCCACCCATTACGAAAGACCGACCGACATAATGGGAAAATGAAATCGCTAGAATGACTGCCATGAATGTTATGTATTTGTTTCTCGATGACCAACACACAGGATACTTATATATATTAATAAATTTATGCATATGTGCTTGAGTTTAATTACAGCTGAGGATTTTAATGGTTAGCAAAACATTTGCAAATTTTGACGAAGAGGAGGTTAACATACTCTCCTAATTCTTGAGAGATTTTTTAAAATATTTTCTCCAATTTCTTCCTTACTCATCATTATCTTTCTAATATTACCGTAAATCGCTTTTTCCCCTAACATAATAGATGAGCTCCATCGTTGAAATAACTTAAGATGTACGCGGTATATATTGGCAGTAAATAGCTACAGCAGTTTTATTAGTTAAAAAGCGGTGCTAAATACGCATAAAATAAATTCTTTTCAAATTCTAGACTTTTCCAAAATTCAAGAAACATCCGTTAGCATCCGTTAGCCGATTAGCGTTAGATAATGCTCGGAATTGCGCTTGAAAATTTTCGGTTCATGAATCTCATTCAAATTATTATCACATCACATTATTATCTTATTCAAATTATAATCACAGTAGTAGAAAGTAAGAAAGAGCAGTAAGACAATACAGGGGAAGTTAATCTTTGCTTTCTAGTGTGGATGGATAAGTGGTTAAAACCAGTCCTTTTCTTAAGCTACATTGGTCGCTATCACTAATAAGTTAAAGCGTCCTACATTTCTTCTCTCTAGACAAAAATGTCTTGTGACTATCAGAATTCTATGAACAGATGGGAAATGGCCTGAGAACTAAATCTACTCAGCATATTAAGCAAAAGGAAAAGTGCGTAGAATTTTTCACAATAAAAGGATATATCAAGTTCCCCTAACATTGGCCGCACTATCTCAATCGAGTTTAGTTAGCATTTGCTTTGTTATCTGCAAAACTATCTTAATGGTGCAAAAAAGTAAACAAAAAAAAAAAAACGCCTATTATTTATTTATTTTTTTTATTTTTTTGTTTATTCCACTTATACATGAAACTCGACTAAAACAAATGACAGTCGAGTCCAATTGACTCTTAAAGTAAATCTTAAATTAATTAATATTAAAACTTAGTATAAGTATAATACAACAAATAAGAAGGAAAAAAGAAAAACAGAGAAAAGAAAAAAAAGCATGTACCCAACTAGCACAGAGCCACACCCACAACCGGTACAGGACCAAATTGCAAATGAACGCCTAAGCCATCGCAAACATGCATAAGCTTGGCAACCGATAATAGTTAACAACAACTAATTTTCGTGATTGGTAAATCACGTGTATTAAACAATGTTGCTGTAATGGACTTTAAAGAGTCCGATAAGGAGAATAAGTGATAGACGTCATTTATGTTCTTGCAAACAACTCTGAGCGGGTTAAACAGGTCATAATTATATTTACATTGGCTAAGCTTAACCAAGATAAAGTGCCTAGAGAAGCGTTAGGAAATATCGTTTTGTTCAAATTTTTGCCTAGAAATCTGAAATATGCTGCAGTAATGGAAATACAGCTTGACTAGACAAATGATATCATTCAAAATGGCATGCCCGTACGTCATTTGAGATAAAAAAACGAATAAAAACTGCCACGAATTTTTCACATATTTTGCATCCTTCCATGCGTACCCTTTTCATCTTAAAATAGAAATATAAAAAATGACTTTAGCATAGTTTCGGTCTTAGATAGAAGTTCTCAAGCTTTTAGTTTAATTATTTGCATTAAAAATCAAAATTACGTCGAAATTTTTTATAAGTTTTTTTCTCTTAATAAAAAGTAGGTCGTGGGCTAATTTTATGTAACTAATCAAGCTCTTCTTATATCTGAAATTACAACAATATTCTTGAAAAAAAAACCTTCTCCTGATGAGTACATAGGCAACAAAAACGTATTATCTTTCACCCATAAAAGTAGGCAAAATATTATTTCATTTCCCGTTATTTAATACTCTAGTGCTTTTTCTAACAACATTTTTTGCATTACCTTCAGATTATTACAAATAAAGTAATGTTTTTTTCAAAATAATAAAATATCTTGACAATATAAGATCAACAATAATAACGTTAACAAACAGCCAGCAATGAGCAAATAGATGAGATATGAAAAAGTGTTCCGTCATTTAGGAACGAACTGAAACCAATTTGTGTGGACGTTTTTAACAAAAACCTTTAGTTACTCGTTCTGTTTATAAAACAAAAAATAAAAGGGGGGCAAAAAGAACTTTGAATAACAATGAGTTGACGTTGATGGCCGGTTTTGCTTATGATGTTAATACCCTAAGGTTATGTAAACGATATTCAAACCAGCGTTTATTGTTTCTTATCCTTTCTGGCGTTCAGTTACTAATTAAAATAAATAGTAACAACAAAGTGCATTAAATGCAGCATATAGCTGTGATACCAGCAGTAGCAGAAGTGATGGTAGTAGTAGCAGTTTTTCATGCAGAACGGAATGCAGAAATGTCCTGCAAACATAGGAAATGAAAACAAGAACGGCAACAACAACAACGACAAGATAAACTTGTTGAAAGTTTATTTATTTATAAAGGACGAGAAGCGGAATAACAAAAATTTGAAAAAAAAATGCTTACATAGTCATTGTGTTGTTATTAACAGCAAATCTGTAGAGGACATGCATTATATAAACACGAAATACACAAGGTTAACAACAGCAACAACAATAATAATAATAATAATAACAAAGTTTAATTGAACTCAAATAATACGAACCAACAATGCAGAGTATCGTAGAGAAGAGAGCATAAAGATTCTATGCTGTATTTAAATTTTTCATACAAAGAATTTTTCGTTTTTATTTTTTGTTGACAACATAACAACAACACAACCAAAAACAACGTTACTAACAAGACTAGAACTCATCAGCATTTGTGTTGTCCATTTTTTAAACGCTTTGTTGCTTTGTGCGGTGCGCGTTCATTACCTTGGCAAGGCTAACGACTAAAACACCTTTATTTGTCCAGCTAAGCAAATATAAACATGAACTGGAAAATTTTTTCGAAACTTTTTTTTTTCTGATGAAATTTGAAATTTTCTAAATTGCTGTTTGATTTTAGTTTGTTGGTTGGTTGCTGTTCTTTCCTTCGCTTATGCACAATATCCAGAAAAGTAGGCAATAGTTTTTGTATTTATTTACCAAGCAATTTGTATTTTTTGGTAATTGTTTTAAAACTTTTTCACTATTTTGCCTTCACCTCAGGCGAAAAGTTCAAAATTTGTTATGTTAGTAGGCAGGATGCATGCGCGGGTGTGTGAGTTGGCCGGCATGTTAAGATGCTTAAGTAACATATGTTGGTTAATAATTGTTATAGCAGTTATTAGCGCAGCTATGGCGGGCATGTGTATGCGCTGTTGCCTGCGCTGCAAATAATTCGTACACGAATACACTTTCAAGGATTAATAAAGTTTTATTTCATTTATTTTTTATTTATTTATTTATTTATTTATTTATTTTTTTTTTTTGTTATTATTCAAGCGAAATCTCAGCCATAACGAACACAAGTTTCCTTCATAAGCCCGTTGGTTTTTCTTTGTACGTAAACGCTAAAAACGTACATACGAATATATATATGTTTTTTACACGCATATAGGTTGCATGTGTGCCTGTTTAAAACTGTTAACGGCTATTTGGCGAATACAGTTAACATGTATAATAAAAATATTTTACAGCCTACAGCTTTGTTATCTTTGCATGATGGAATAGAAAGGAGAGGAAAGCAAAGGAAAATGTATTCTTTCGTAGGATATGGAAATTCATAACGTTTTCATTTAAGAGTAAAGATAAGTTCAAAATATTCTTTAGTTTTCCTGCGTTGCAAAATGCCAATCTTCCAGATATCGTGCCGATGATGTTGTTGTGGATTGTTTTATTCATAATACATTAATATATATTTTAATAGTTTTACGCAATACTTTGCTTGTGATGCCGGATCATTTTAGGACAGGGTACTTAGAGATTTTTTGTCATTCTTTTTTTTTTTATTAAATATTAGATTTTTCAAAGTGAATTTGAAGTGAAATTTATATACGTGCGTATGAAATGTTATTATCTATGATCCTATGCTATTTTGTCTGCAAAACTATTATGCCATCATTGTGGAACATCTTGGATTTCTGACTTTCCGCGGTGTCTTCGGAAGTCAGCTTTACGCTATTGAGAGCCTCTTGTAGAGAACGAAACAATCGATATGTCGGACTGAAAAAAATCAGTGTTATACGGTGGACATACCAGAATTTCCTAGCCAAGACTCTTTTGCGTTGTTAGATTATTTAATATTAATAATATTAGGTTTGTGCGGATGTCTGCAGCAACCATAAATATTTGACATAGATACAGATTTTATTCTACAAATCAATTCAAATACATTTTCTAAGTCAATTCAGAAAATGAATTTAAATTTAAAAAGCATCTCCGTCAGTCCATCTATTCTGAACCTAAAGATCTCAATAGACGAGATATTTTGATGAAATTTGTTTCCATTACATATTTCGACCCGGGCGTAAATACTATTGTGAATGGATTGCATCAAGACATTTTTGCGATTAATTCCAATCTAAAACTTTAAGTAGGACAAGTCACTGCGATCTATTATAAAGAATGTTTTTAAAATTTTGACCGATTGTAATCTTTTACTTCGTTTTCATCGTAATTTATCTTTGTACCCCGTATTATCCCTGATAAAGATGAATCAAGTTTGTGTAGACATGTGCCACATCCATGCAGACTTGAGATAGATAGATATAGTTTTATTATATCAATCAACTCAGAATCATTTGTAGATCGATATAAGCATTTGTCTGTTCCTTCGTCCTTCTGGTTGTTTGGTATCTTTCCTTTTCTTCAGTTTGTCGGCGTCAATTTTTTTAGACATTTTAATACAATTTAATGCAATGAAATATTCTGGTCCAAGTTCCAACGCTGTTGAAAATTAACCATTTTCATTATGACTTCCCATATAACGCAAAACTTTTTTCATGAACGTGAATTTCAAAAAATTTCAATAATCATTTGGATAAAATCTTAGTTCACTACTTTATTTTTATATTCTCCAGTGTAGGAGAGCTTATACCCTTAGAGACCTTATGTGATACATATATCACGATCATATTCTGAATCAATCTTTGCATGTTTGTCAGCGCTCGTAAAGTCGTAAAGTATAGGAGATGGATCCGTTTAGTACTGGAAGTGAACCTAGCCTACAGTACAAGATAATCTGAGAATATCTGCGTTTTCGAAAACATCCAAATTGTTTTCTTTCCTTTATCACACATAATTTACAACAACAGGTTCAACGACAAAAATTTGCATTTATTTGCTATGGATGATGCTGCAGTACATGCACAGCAATAGACAAAATCTGTCACGCCCTTTAAAATTGTAGAGTGTCAAAACTTCATATTCTTTGGGTTTTTTTTTCTAAGATGACGGCGACAGATGAATGGATTTCTTTACTTTGTATTATTTACACATTTTTATTTATTTTTTTATACCCATCACTGAAGGATGAGATCAAAAAACGTACATATATTCTTGATCAGTATCAAATTCTGGATCGATTAAAGCTCAAAACATTCTCCTGGCTGCAAAAGCTAAGTTATTGGCTTCAAATTTGATAAAAGCATTGGAAATTCTTGCACGCAGGTGGGCACTGAAAATGAGTCAAATTAGTCAAAGGATTTGACTATAATACCGCGTACACTGAGCACACCTCTGGTTTTCAAAAGAAATAAAAATTTTGTTTTTGCTCATTACTCATAAACTATAGCAGAAAAATCAACAAAATTGTAAGCATTATGGGCGGGGCTGCACGGTCCAAAAATGGGAAATATTGATCACGCCTACCCGATATTATAGTGCATTCAAACTTAATTTTTTTTCAGTACATTTACATTGCACAGAAGCAAGCTTCAAAAATTCCATAGAGTATATAAATACTTGGTCAG
Source organism: Glossina austeni (assembly GCA_000688735.1). Taxonomy (NCBI): domain Eukaryota; kingdom Metazoa; phylum Arthropoda; class Insecta; order Diptera; family Glossinidae; genus Glossina; species Glossina austeni. Next base: position 638,152 of record KK502435.1, on the reverse strand, counting down.
TTTTAAATTCGGAATGCACTTAAGTATGTCCGTTTGTTCGTCTGTCCAACTGTGTAATGTCTACGTTTTCTAAGTATGTAAGAAGCACGCCCGTTTGTTTGTCTGTCTATCCGTCCGTCTACCCAACTGTGTAGTATCTGTAGCAAACTTTCTCGCGTTCGGAAAAATGAAGACTTCGCCAACAGACTTGAAAAAGAATTTGAAAATGACGCAAACTTTTCGAAGGACAAGCAACAAAAACGGTGAACATCGTGTTTTTCTTGTTACTCATGCAGTACCACACGTATACATAAATTTTTACTTTTATTCTGAAAATCAGCTACGCCCATCCATTACTATAGAGTATGAAAATTTAGTCCTTTTCCTTTTTTTAACTCTTTTCTAGAATCGCCGTGACTTTTTTACTTGTTTTTTAATCGGAAAGTTGTGTTTGTCGGCGCGTTATATTTTTTTGTCAAACTTGTGTAAGAGTGTTCGACTACGAACATAAGCTGGGGGCTTTAATTTTCTATCCTAAGCATGCTGGACATGACACGTTTGAAAAAACTTGGACTGGTGGATAGACGGTCTACAGAATGACCATCTACTTAGTTGATATCTTGTGTACAAGTAAGTATGGTGATACTGATAAATTTTATTAATTCTTATCAATCAGTAATTTTTACCAAGCAGAAATCATGTGAAAGAAAGACTTTGGGAGAATCCGCAAGTCGTTTAGTGAATGATTTTTTTATTTTACCTTGGATCGGTTTTAAGCTCTAGAAAGTGAAAGCGAAATAGTGCAACGAATCTTAATAATTATTAAACTCTGAGGCACTTTACTATCTTTTCTACTAATGTACTATACACAAATTAATTCACCGATTCGCACTCTCAAAGTGTTTTCTTATCACTTGAATTTCCAATTTCATTCACTTTCATTCTTCGATTTGTTTGAAAGATTGAAAATTAAATTTTAAATCGCAAACATTTAGCACTTGACTGCCCCCTAACAAATTAAAGCGTTCGCAAACACACACAAAGACAATACACGTGCATGCCTCCACGCAAACTAATCATCACTAGTGTCAAACTATCAAGTGTAAGGATTTAAAGAAAAATTCAATTTACTTTCTCTTTAGCTTCGGCCAAATACAAGCAAACATGCAAACTCACGTATCATATGCATACATACAAATGTATAAAAATTTATCAGGAAAGAAAAAAATTGCATTTTATCTGCTTTCAAGGGAGTAAGTTAGTAGTAGTGAGTGACTGTTAGAAAAGTTGTGAAAGTGATAAACTTTTGACAGAAAGAGAAATGAAGAGAACGATATCGAGCGAGAGAGAAAGATGAAGGGGAGATAGAAGGGCGAATAGAAGAAGGTAGAGTTTTAGATACACTCCCTTAGCCGCAAACTTTCGCAATTTCAATTGCCTGCTATGGCAGTGCACAGCACAGCCCAGCCCTATCGTTATCCTTGAATACATTTGCATACTATTGAAAGTTACTTGCTTACAAACTAATGAAGTGTGATTGAAATTTTGTTAATTTTCTCAAGTAGTTTTCACTCAAGTTTATTTAGCTGTGTTTTTCATACATTTTCTTCCTCTTATTATTACTTCTTTTCTTTATGCCGTTCTACCACTTATTACAGTGGTAATATATTTAACAAGGAAAAGTAATTGGGATTGTCTGCGTTGGGTAAATGAGAGTTTGTGGATGTGTGCATATACACACACACACACACACACACACACACGCGCGCGCATTTTTACTAATATTTAATTACATGCTTATGATAACGTCTCTAACATCTTATGCAGATAAAGACGGTTGCGTGCATGTGTTAATATATTGTGTTTTGAAAATTTACTTAAATTGCTTATGCTGAGTAAATAAGAATGAAAATAAATAAAACCTTAGAGAGTTTGTGTACCGTATGCTGCATAGTTGAGTTGATTAGAAAAATAAAAGAAATCATTTTAATTCGAAATCTTTAGTTTATTTTACTTCTTACTTATTCGCTTACTTACTTCACATCACTTGCTTAGCTATAAGATTTTCGTTATAATTTCTATATACATACTCAAAACGAGTGCTGCGTGCGTGCGTGTGTGCGATAAATTGTAAAACTTCACAAAATTAAAAATCAAAAGTTAAATGCAAGAAATTTCTTTTTTTCTTTGCTTAAAATATAATTTATTTTTTCGTTTTTCTAACATAAGATAAACATCCGCCAATTAGTTCCTGCAGATATATAAGTATGTGTTTACTTTCAAGAATGCTTTTGCCCTACCAATAGCAAGTTTTAAAAAGCAGTTTGGTATTTAAACTTCAACGTTTCACGCGGGATGCCATAGCAAACAAAAAACACTTTTTCGATACAAAAAATTTAAGTTTCCAATACAAGTAATATATGAGTCCGTGAGGTTGGATAAAAATCGAAACTTACCAAATATTTATAAAATATAAAAAACTTCTTCCAAAAACAGGAAAAATTTCATTAAATTGAGCAATCAAGGGTGAAGGCTACTGCTGAAGATTATTGTTGTTAGTATTGTTGTTTTTGCGCAAACCAACGCCCTTTGCTTGTAACGACAGTTGCAAGGAAAAGAAAAACTAAAAATACGTAGATTTTATGTCGAATTTCGAACATCAAGCTTCCTCAAGTAATTACATACATAATTTCGCAATGGCGACCTTTTCCTTAGATTGGGGAATTGGGAATTGGGAATTGGGATAATTATCCCTTTTGGTTTAGAAAGGGAGGTTTAATTTTTGAAGTCATTTGAAATGTTTTTCAGTAAATGCAAGCGTGATTGCACAAAATTATTTTGTAGTCACTTTCGAACGCAATCCATGAAATTAAACTCTCTTTTAAATTTTAGTGTTCCATGCCGATTACAAGATCAGCTAAAAAGCTTACAAAAAATGGACAGACAGACAGACATGGCCAGCCCGTTTCAGAAGTTTTTTCACCAGTCTCTGGTAAGTATGCTCAGATGTTGCAACTAGAATTTGAATCCGACATTCTGCTAGTCTTTGTTGATGACTACAACTTAAATGTACAAAAATCCCATAAAGTTTTCACATTTCTTGCTGAAGTGAATAAAAGGCAAAGCTCTTTCGACAAAAACTTTTGTGTCTTTTACCTTTTATATCCTGAATTTTTGGTTGCTCAAGCGTGTATTAAGTTTGTGCGGAAGGACTTAAGACAGACCCACCGCTTACTATACTAAATCGGTTTACGCTTGTCTGTTCGCCTGTCTGTTTTGGTTTCTTGTGTTCAACGTACAGCTCGCAGTTCTCGAGTTTTGCTACGCCCACCAGGTTCGAATTGGATCACTTCTTTGCCCACTTTCCTTGTAAACATTATTTTTATAAATAGTCGGATTAAGCGAAGTAGTGTAGGATACTCAATTGCCCGTCTTTCACTGCAGTGGAACTTTGTCTTATAAATGAATAAATACATACACATTTGAACGCGTTCATCATCATCGATTCCCTCGTTTGTAATACTTTCTAAAAACAAATGTATTCATGCATAGTCAGTTGATACAAATCTTACATTACTATCGCGGATTTTTTCAACATAAATAAAAGAAATCAATTTTGAGAAATCATGATGATACCTGACCACCTATAGTTTAATGCAATTATTAAGGGATCATTTTCCTTCACAAGGAAAAAACTGTTTTTGATATTTTGAAATTTATAAAGACTTAGCAATTTATTGAAATATGTTTTCTACACAATCTTGTTCATTTGTACGAGCATTTAAAAAGCTTTTTAGGACACATGAAGCTGGTATAGCAACTTTCGCATTCTTTCTTCTTTTTTTTTTTTTCTTGTAAGGAAATTCTGTAGGTATTATTGGATATCTGGTAGCGAAGCATGTACAATTTTTTAAAAATAGAGCTGATTGTAAACTAAAAAGTAAAATGCTTTCTATATATATATAGATATATATATGTACATATATAGATGTCGATTTTAACTCCACAAATGTTTTTAAAGCTAATAGGTACGCATTGTTATTGCCAGTGACATAAAAAGTAACCGATAAAGGTCTGCTTCTTCGCCCTGTCCCTTAAAATAACGATTAATATATCAAGACAAAAACTTTCTCTGGAAGAAAAATTTATTTCGTAAATAAGTTTTTCTTTCTTTTGCTGTGTCGCACTCAAGAATTAGTTAAGTCGCTTGATGGTTTCACTGTCAGTTGGCAAAGTATTAAGAATTAAAAAACAAGAACAAATTTATAAGTGTTCGTGTGCAAAGACGACATAAAGTAATTAAGTTACGTAACATTTTTTTTTGTTTGGGGATTTTTAAAAACAAATCAAAACTCGTAGGTTTCGGAAAACAATCCGCATATGTGCACCGTTATAAGCTAAAAATTTTGCCCTTGAAAAAAAAAATCGGAAATTTTCAGGAAGCAGCGAGCAGTAAAAATCCTTCTATATGCAGCAAGCAGTAAAACCAATTTTTGCTAAATCTAACTAGGGACATAACCAGTCTTTTTAGACTCAGTCAGCAGCGAAACGAAGACTTTCTTAGACTTGAAAGTCTTTCTACCCATTTTTCCTAAGCCTAACTAGCAGCATAACTAATTCTTTTAGACACAGTCAGCAGCGAAACGAAGACTTTCTTAGACTTAAAGAGCAAATAAATTATTGTGTTATTGCTGAATGTTTTCTAGGTCCAGCGAACATCAAATTTTGCTTTTGGTTTCTTTTCCATGCCCCATGATATTCCGAAATAAACAATTATTCTGCGCGAGAAATTCGGTAAATAGCCATAGTGTGTTTTAGTGTGGTAAGAGAACGCAAAAATGTTACTGAATTAAAATGATAAAAGGAATTTTATCTTTTAATGATAAAAAGAATTTTACCATTTTATCGGCGGAGAAATTTGATATTGATTTTTATTGAACGTTGCTCTCATTTACTGCATAGCGAAGTTTGTTAGGAATTTCCGTGTCAATGACGACGAAAAGCACAACAATTGATTAATTTAATAAATAGATTTTCAGACCATGGTTTATCTGTTGATCAGCATATAAAATTTTCTAATATGGAAACACTCGGTTATAATATTCAATCTTTTTTTAATTTGTTTCGCTGATCGTGACAAACAATTGAGAGTTCAAGTCGCAGGGTGTTCTTGAACGATGATAGTGGAGTGAGCTTTGAGGCAGATTTCTTTCATGCGTTACAAAAGGCATAACAACTTTAATTGCTTCTCTAACATTTGAACATAAAAAATCTGAACCTCATTGAATTTATTGCCTATTTCTACTACTATTTTTGCAGAGAAGTAATAAAAAAGACTAACAATTCTTGATGTTATCATATATCTATCGCTGCGTTGCGCACACTATAACATAACAAACAAAATAATAAACGTATAATTTGATTTTATCTGAAGAGTCTTATATTGTCTTTATTTAATGTTAATAAAATGTTAGCAAAAAATGGATTTTTTATTAAATTCTATTGTTTGTGTGCAAAAAAAGAAAAAACATTTAAAAGGGAAGTAAGGGAACTAGTCTACCGAGAGCTAAGATAATCATTTTTATTTTATTTTCTTATTTATAGAAGTATTATTAGGCCAACGAGAATCATTCACTTACAGAATTCTTTTCTGAAGAAATTTCATGGCATTCACTAATTGAGCGCTTGAAATCTAAGCGTCTTGAATTGTTTTTGCTACCCGTGAAGGCGATGTTTCACATTTTTTAAAGATTTTTACAAGCATTCGCGCGTGTTATACTACATTGATTACAATCATTATATCCACTGTATTCCGTTTAGATAACAGAGTTATTTTATAAATACTCGACCGTGTGTTCGCGTTGAGAAATCTAGATTGTGTTTTGTAAAGGTTATGGAGAAAAAATAATTTTCTTTTGCAAACTTCGCTATTGTGGGATCAAGCTCAGCAATTTAAAACGAATTTAAAGCGAACTTATAGTCGTCACGTTACGTCGCCTTGTACGATTCTTCATTCAATTTCGCCATTAAATGAAACACTGGTTTCTGTGTAAAGATTTATTTGTGACGGTAACCTTTATCTATGGATATGGATCGCTATGACACCAACTACGTGGATAGACCCCATACAGATAAATGGTTAGACGGACAGACGAACTTAAAATAATTCTATGTTGAATTGAATGGTCCAATATGAACTTGACATGACCTACCAGTACTGTAACATATAAAAATATACTCTGTACCACTCTCTACCACGCAATCGCCAAATAAGCTGTTGATAATTTTTTCTTTTTGTTGGTTTATAAGATCAAAAGCTTTTTCCCTCAATCGAATCAACACGATTTCGCCTTAGAGCGGTGTTCTAAGCTTCGAAAGCAGCAGATTTTAGATGATGTCAAATCGCGTGGACAAAATGGTTTTGAAACGATATGAGTTGAATTTCTGGTGAAAAAATTTTTCTTTTCGGCGAATTAAAGCTATGTTGCCGGTTTCGCTTCTTTTACGTCGAATATTGTCGGAAGCCATAGTAAGGCGAATTGGGCTACTAGAATGGTTGCGAAAAGATATGAGTTAGTGAAAGAATTTTGCAAGCCGAATGGACTGTGCCAAGATGCATTCTAATAAGATGAACCTCAAAAGTTTTTTCCTCATAATTCCATTGGATCCGCGGTTCACGACAATCGCACGAAAGTGAATCATAGCATTTTTTGAATACGGTAGCATGTCCTTAAGCCACCTAGTCGATGTCAAACCTATTTATACCCTGTCTTGTATTCTTTTTTTGAATTTCATTTCAGTCATTTACTGATGTAAACGATTTTTATGAATTGAAAAATTGAAATACATCTGTTTTAGTCACTTACGGTACGTAGCAAAGACATTATTCTACGAAATTGACTTCAAAATGTTTTTATAGTAATGTTTACCCTCTTCTCTAACGTATTCAAATTAAAGTTGACGAACGTATGCATGAATCTGCGGCTTACTTAAGTAAAGGGAATGAAAAAAAAAGTAATAAAACTAAAGATTTCAGCTTGATTAGATGTGACTAAGTATTACACTGTATGTGTTTATTGACTTTATGTACATTCTATATGTATTAGTATGCATGATATGATGCAATTTTTTGCATAAATCTCAGAGTTCAGTGACTCTTTATATACACATATATCAACAGCCTGAGCTTGGTTGCGGTTTCAATTAGTGGTGTTTGTGTGACTTGTGTCGAAGAACGACAAAAAAAAAACACTTGTCATGAAATATGGGTTAAGTGAGAGATGAGCGAATGAGAGGGTTTTGATTGTCTTATCTATCAAAAAAAAAAACGAAAAAAGGAACGACTAAGTGGCAACGTGCAAAAGTGAAGGAGTACATGCATACGGTACATAACGAATACCATATATACTCTATCCCTTTTTCGATGCGGACACGTTCTTAATAATGGTCACCGTTACATCATCCACACTTTCGATTAAATATTTTACCCTTATCACTGCTGCTGTTTGTTTTAAAATGAGTAACATTAACGTTGTATTACATATTAAATGAGCAGTTGTCGTTGAAACTGCTTTCTTACGACTTCATTAAATTGTTTTATTTTCTTTGGTTTTTTTCTTTTCTTTTCTCTTTCTTGTTTTTTTTTTTTTTTTGCAAAATGTAAACAGTAAATAAACGAATGTTTTCTTTAACACCATAAAATACCTCTGTTTAGTATGGCATTGAAATTAAAACAGGAAATAGAAAGAAGTCGTGAGCTTCACAAATAAAAAAAAAACAGAACAAGAAATGAACAAAAAGCACGAACTATATCTTACAGTTAACGTGCATCACGTTTGCTCGCAAATGCTTACGAGTTTACCGTCCATTTTTTCACGACTCGATTATTAGCACTTTATCAAAACTGTAAGTCTTTGGGATACATGCACACTTACACACAAACACACACATGCACGCACACTAACACTATTCAAAATAGTGATGATGGGTTAGTGAGTAGCATTATGCAGTAGGAGTAGTAGTAGTGGTAGTTAGTGAATGAGTGGCTAATTGCTGCAATTGTTATTGAAACACATATAGAAAAACTTTATACCTTTTCGTATCTATACAAGTATGTATGTATGTATGTATGTATGTATGTATGTATGTATGTATGTACGTATGCTTACATGTATGTTTCTGCTTCTGTTTCACCAAAGCATGCACTTTGCGCTCATTTAGAACAGTTGTCGTATTTTGAAATATTTCGCATGCAACACTTGATGCATTTAAAAACATTTGTGTCATCCATACGTTTTCTGAAAGCACGATAAGAAGGATACCTTTTTTTTTTGTTTTGTGTGCAGGATTTGTAATCATCACATCACATTATAAACGAAGGCACGAACGAAGTGTGTGTGCCTGTATCTGTATATATGTGCATTATTCAGGCTTTTGCTTATTGAAATGCTTAAAATGGTTACTAACGTGATTCGTTGCAGTTGAATATTTTACTTCATTTTTTGCACATTTTTCTTTTTCTTTTTCCTTTTACTATTTAGTACTTTACTGTTTTTGTATGTTATGTGAAAGGTTGATGATGAAAAACTCTTGTTACAACATTTAAATATTACCTTATATACGACATGTTTTCAATTTATAATTTATGGTATTTACTACACCCTACTTTCCATTGACCATAGATTCTATAGAATCTACAAATGTTGTTATAAGTAACGCAAAAACAAAAAAATCGAAAAAATAAGTCTCGCCTCTCACGTTCATTATATCGCTTCAGGTTTTGGATACACATAGCAAGAGCGCACAACATGTGGTGCAAGTTTGATAAAAAATAACAAGTTATTTATGCAAATTTCGGGCAACAAGAATAATGCACTGAGAGACAAATTTTCATTATCTTAAAAGTTATAAACTTTGTTAGCCACGATCGTGATCCGTGTTATACGATTTAGAAAAGAAAAAAGGATATCCACAACTTGGAATTAGAAAAACTAGGATTACTTTCAGTCACACCGCATCAATTTACTACAATTACTTAATCGGAACCGTTATAGTAAAAACAAACTTGCATTTGCAAAATCCAGAAGGAATTGATAATTTGTAGTAACTAAGTAAAAATAATATAGTGATCCCTGCTTTACCATTACAAAGCTTACATCACTTCGCATTATTATAGTTGTGCCTGTAACGCCGTTTTAAAATTGGGCGTTATATGATTAACACTTGAAACAGTGGTCCGATCCAAATCGTTTTCAATAGTGTTCGTGGTTGCACGAAAACATGTCGATGTACCAAATTTCATCGAAACGCTTCAAAAATTGGGAAGAGTAGAAATATAAGACAAGTAGACGGACGGACAGACAAGCTTAGATCGGCATAATAAAAGGTGGACCTATCTCAAGATCTTCTGAATGCTGTATACATTCCCATAAACTTTTTACCAAGAGCAGACGAGATCGACTACCTCTCTGAGACTTATTCTATAGCAATTGTCATTGCTAATCATTCGTTTCCAATTTTTTAGCAAAGGTGCACGAATTTTATACGGATTTTTGCGGAACATCTAGAAGAACTTGACGTACATTCATTGCTGATCACGCCAATTCACACAGATCATGACTCATATACATTGGCACAAGGACGAATACTTTCAAAATTGTTAGGGAAGGGACTATTATTAGACTAGAGATCATCTGGTGACGCTATATTTCAAAAGAGGCTTTCTACGAAACACGTTTTCCATTATTAATGATTCTCAAAAAAAAAAAATTTACTGAAAAATAAAGTTGTGGCATATTAAGTTATAGTGGAGAATTGGATGGGGTGCGCTCATATCTTGGACTTGTCCTAAAGAAGCCTTTTTGCAAAAAATTAGTCTTTATATGAGAATAGGATTTAATTATTTACTATAACCTATAGCTACATTTGTTACTACTTATTGGTAGTAACATCTATTTGATGAATTTCAAGGTGTAAGTGCAATTTTTGGCGGTGTGTTTACAGGCCGATCGTAACTATTTCTGAACCTAATCTGCGGACGCTAACAAAAAATATGAATGTGAAATTTCGAGCTTCTATCTCAATTTACGCCACAGCCACCTAAAAGGAAGATTGCCTGGAGTAAATTGACCCAAAATCGTGCGCTAACCATGTTTCTAAGAAACTTTTCAGTGTTTATGACACATATTTGTGGCAATTATGCGGACCAGACGCTTAACTCTTAATATTTATCATCGGTTTAAGTTACGACAGTATTTAAAACTTCCTTAACTGAAAGCGGGTCGGATGGAAGGAGAAAACCGAAAGCGTACAAATTGTTCTGAATTAACTCAGAATCGCAGATAAACAGATTTTAAATCTTTTTGAAGTGTTCTATCGTGTATATTACAACTGAAATGAAAAGATTGCCTTATATTCATCCTTCAGTGATCACCTTCAGGCTACTCAACTTGTGCTAGAAGAATGCTTCACACTAAGCTAACGCCATCAACACTATATGTATCCTGTTACCTCTTCTGTCTTCTGCGGTGCGGTTGGCAGTGGCAAAACGCACTCTTGAACATATACACGGATGTATGTATGAAAAGTTTTCGAAAGCAAAAAAAGGCTGTAACGAACCAAATTCATATGCCGTACGAATACAAATTTCTTAGTTCAGCTGCATAGTCTTTTTGCTATTCGGAAATTTTTCATTAGATACCTTCATACGTGCGTGTGTGAAATTGAATGCGGTTAATTTTGCGTGATGCTCACCTACTTTATATTTGTGCATGTGTATATTGCGTGTGTATGTGTGTGCCTGCGCATACCTCAACGAAGACATATTGAATAGAAGTTGACAGTCTTCATTAAGGAGGACATGCATTGCATATCCAGGAATTGTTAGAATGACGTCGATTTGAGTTAATTTCCCGACATAAAAACTACTGGGAAGATTTTTAATGCGATATGAAATCATACCATAGCATTATTGTTATAGCTTTTTCGATAAATATTTGCATATTTGCCATTGCTGCCTTAACTCAGCTTGTGGGCAAATTTTTAAATTGTGGGAAAATATTTTTGATTTCATCCTTTTATTCTACAAGCATTCATTGTTTTTGGCATCAGTGTAATCTGATTAATTTTTTGTGAAAATTGCTTTTTTTTTCTCATCTATGCATTTATCAGAATAAATATGCATTATGTATTTAACTAATTGTCCTAGTAGTGGTATTAGGGCTAGTCATGTTGGCGTATTATTAAATCCATAAAGATATTAAACGGATATCATTACATTGGCAATCGGCTTTATTAGCGCATAATACGAATACAGACAGCACCCAACAGAATACAATATACCGCATTATGCATGCAATGCCAATAGAGCAAAAAAATAAAAACATTTTTTAAATAAAAAACGCCGCCACACTAGCCTAGCCGCCTTAGCTAATGAAGTACTTTAAATGTTTATCGTTTAAAAAGAATGATAATGATAATCTCCCTCCCGTTCTATGCATGCATGCATGCATGCATTCGCGCTCGCGCATATGTGTTAGCGATACATGTAATTAATTTGTTATTGCTATCATTGTTGTGTTCTGTTTAATTAACACAAAATATTTATCATTTGAAATACGAAATTTTTGGCAGTTTTTTTTTTTTGGAAAACAGTTTGAATTACGTACATATCTGCTGCACACGTATATATACGTACATGAAAATCCAATTACTTGCGGTTGGAAAAATTAAATTATTTATTGCGGCCGACCAAGTTATTTATAATTTTATATATGTTTATATATATTCGTTTGTGCCCGATTCTTCCTTTCATCCTTCGCGTAAGCGTGTTAAAACCACATTTTAAACAAATTTCGCCAAAATTTTATGAAAACATTTAAAAATTCTTCTATGAAAGTATTTAGGAGCGAAACAAAAAAGTATTTATGTATGCATATGTATAGTTAAATTTGAGATATATATATATGTATGTAAATATATATGTATACTGCGTAAGTATAGTTTTCCTATAATTGCATTATTTTGTATTATAAACGAACTTTTATATGAGCTCTTTACACAAAGGGAAATCTAATTATATTTTATGATATATTATTTAATAATTTTATTAAAAATTATAAAAAAAAAAACCGTTAGAAAATTTATATAAATTTCGTTAAACGTTGGCTAAATCAGTTTTGAGGAATTTTAAGTGGATATAAAATACTTAGCGCGAAAAGATCTTATCAGGTTGAAAACACGCGGAGGTTCGAGGATGTGCTTTATTGCATCCCATAAGTGATGAGTCGATACATTCGCTGTTTGACCAACTCAGTGACAATTTTTTGAAAAATAACTAGTCATTAAGGTATACGATTGAGTGCTATCGAGTATTAAGCCCCGGTTACGTTCGTTGAAAAGGAGAAATGCAATATAGAGAAATTTTTTACGAAATAACCTAAACAGAGCAAAAGAAAATGAAAAAATTCTCTTCAATGTCACACAAAAAAAAGGGAAACATTCAAAAGAAAAGAAAAAACAAAATCAAAGAAAAAAAGAAAGGAAAAACGCTCAAGAAAGAGTGAAAATGGAAATAGCAGCAAAATTGTAGAATGAAAAAGGAATTAAAAATAATGTACTCCATACAATCTCGAAAAAAAGAAAAGAGAAAACGAACAATAGAAAATTGAAAAGTGAGAAAGGAAAAGCAAAATCAAGGATTTTAATAATATGTAGGAAAGAAAAAAACAAAAGAAATTGAGAAAATTCCGTATACACCAGGTGTGCAAATAAACCCAACAATTTTAGGAGAATGACAAAAAAAATATATTTTATTCAAAGTTTAGTTCATCGCTGGGTGCAGGGCATTCGAATTCCGCGTACGAAAGTATAGCTGATCTTTCCAGGCTACCCGCTACACCTTACATAACCTAACCTTATATAATACAGCAGCAGTGATTGCAAATTCCAATTTTGTGCTGCCAATAATGGGCCGAGCGTCGTTATGAGAAACAAAAGTCTATGTCTTTACAAAACTCTTTCCCTGCAATGCTTGACGGAACTACAATAGTTGTTATTAGTAGTGTTTCTTAGTGATGCGTTCTTTGAATTGGAGCAGCATATAACATACTACACCCAGCTCATCTCGCTAACTGGAGATGCACAGGACATTCGGTTTACAGGACTCGCAGGCGGTTCTAGGGCTTCTCTGTCTCCAGTGAGCAGCCCTTTGGGCAAACGATCACAATTCAGCAGCATTTTTCCGAAGTAGATACAAAAAGTAATATGTTTTTCTATTTATTTATTAGCTGTATAGTTTGTGTATAAATTTACAAACTGCGAATTTAAAGACTGTCGGATAGATCATATGCTTGCGTGTATTGAAAATCCTACCACGGTTGACCATTGAGTTGTTAGCGGTAATCCTTTGCTTACTGGGCTACTCATGCGAATAAGAGGTAACATATTAAACAAGCGTTTAGGTCGTTTTCGCATCAAACTCTACGACTACCTTATTTCGTAAAGCTTGAAGATGATGGTTTCGTGGCAAGAAATCAAACTTCCCCGATAAGAAGGCTACATTTGATAGAACACGCGTGCAAAGTTTTTTACTTGTATCTTTTGTACTTAGAGAATAATGAAAGCAAGCACGTAGCATTGTAGATGTGATTTTCGACCGATTTGGCCTGTCTTCAATAGCAACCTGCCTTCAATAATCTCCAATATTTTGGCCAAATCGGGGCAAACTAAGTGAGAACGCGACTGTCCGTTTGTGATAGGTATAAAAAACGTATGTAGGCAAAGTAATGCTCTCTCCTACAGAGTTCGGTAACTAATTGGTTTATACATCTAGTATATACATATACACGTTTGAGAGAAGTTTTTTAAAATAGATGAAAATAAGAAAAAACGATAAGAATCTTATAGGAATCTACAATAAAATGCCTACGTCAAATCTGCGATACTTCTTCTTCTCTAGCAAAATCTTTTGGTCATCAAATCACAGAACATCAAATGATTTAAGCAAAAAAAAACTTAAAAGTGAGAACCTTAAGATTCTTCACGTCTCTCTTCAGCGTTTAAGACGTAATCACTCTCTCTTGTTTTCCATGGTGTATACTTCCTGTACCAAGAAATATTTCCACAATAATAGTCTTGATTATTAATAAAAATTCTTGCATTATGGCTTTATGCGTAACTGGACTTTTTTGTTTAGTAGAATTGACGCGCAATGCATGTCTAACCTCATTTCTGTTATTGCTGATCAGAAGTTCACATGTTTTAATAATATTTTTTAAACAAAAAAAAAACATATCAAACCACAAACTTCGTTAAATTTCATATCTCTGCGGGAATAATTGGAACCGTTTCAATCTATATTGGATTCGAAAGAGAATAATTGTTATAAAATATTTTTTTAATAATTTTTCAGGAAAAAAGCTTCTCTTTTCATAATATTCTTTCGTTTTATTTTCTGATTTAATTTCTTCTCATTTTTCGTAACACGAAAAAAATATGTTCCTTCCCTGCATAATTTTCTTTGATTAGCATTCAATGTGACATCTTTCATGCAAATTGAGTTTTCCCTAAAGAATTAATACAATTTTCTTGTTAGCCAACTGTTGAAAAAAAAAAGAGATAATCGAAAAATGAAAAGAAAAAAAGGGAATCAAAGGTTATTAACACATCAAACAACTGTAAGACACGTGTAATAAAAGACCAGATAATGGATAATGTTAACTAACTATTTAAGATTGAGTAAAATGGCAAGAATTCAACATCAAAGTTGTAGGAGATGACAAGGTTCAGATTTAATTTGATCAAGTTGGCAAGAACCTTTTTGTGTTTAAGAATTTTAATGGGAGTACCTCCAGCACGGTGCATCGTGTTCAACGGCACAAGGGTCAAATTCATAAGAGTCCCTGCCCCTGAACAGATATCTGTATGTGTTTTAACGTCTGCACCTGGCATGTGCCTTAATCAGACGGGTTGCCTACAACCATGGGCAATTGATTGAGGACCCCTTAGGGAGAGAGATAATCCCCATTGAAGGAAGCTTCGCTACCCTGAAGTCCCGCAATAGAAAATGGGCGTGAGCCAAATTCTCGTTTAGTGGTATACGCCAAGGCCTATCTAAGCACCTCTAACTAGCTCCCGCGAAACTTTGGGGCAACCACAGCCATCACGAATACTCCCCGAACTGCCGTACCCAGCAGTCAGCCGAGAAGGCATTCGTCTGGCATTCCTACTTTGGGCAACCCGACTCCCGTGGACACCCTTTAACTTCTTGGTTTATCGTTCAAGCAAGAACTTACGCCAAGCCATAGAGCGCTGGGTGCTCTCATACATACGCATATAGCACTTGTCTTTGGACTATCCACACCAAGACTGATCCTTCACTATCCTTTCTCAAGGAAAATAATGCTTCCAAGGTTGTCATCGCACAGCAGACACACCCAGCTGTGCCACAGCCCAGTGAACAATAGCATAACGCGATGTCAACTCACTCTTGCTGGCCGAGGCGCAACCCACCTAAATCCTCTGCATTTCTTTGAACGAAGTAACCATCCGCGTTGCAACAACCGGTTCTCTTCCAAGAATTTCGTTACAATCACCCAGCCAATGCTTATTTCTATTTATGAAAGTCTCTTCTCAAACTTCAGACGGTGCACCGTAACGCGGAAAAGAATTTTTTCGATAATAATGCAATAGGCTTTGCTCTAGCCAAGGACACTCAGAGATCTAGCTGTGATTTTCCTGAGTATTTGACACAAACTTCAAACCGATGTCTGGTACGAGTCATACGCTAAGATTATGGCCGGCAAAGAGACAGTAACCTCACAATTAAAAAAAAAATTTACCAATGTGTTGCTTGTTGGTATCGATCGCTTAAGGATAACGGACCTGAAGAAGTAAAGACCTATAGTGAAAAGCCTTTAAGTCAGAGAATACCGCCCTGCAACACTAGCAAAAAGTATCGCTGCTGTCTTTGAAAGTATTCAGCACTTGAGAATCACTTGAGCACTACATCGGTAATTCCTCGGAATAGTCAATAATATTATCTCCAAGAGCACACCCAGTTGTATTCCCATAATGTTCAGTTAAGGAAACAGCTTGCAAGAGATTCGCTAAAATTCTGAAAGAGTGCTAATAAAATGTTATAGTTAACGATCTCTTTGCGTATAGGAGTTTGTCTTTATTTTTTTTCCAATGTTTTTTTTGGTGGATCACATATGTTTGTAAAATTGAGAATTCAATTTTTGTACCGTGAGTAATGTTACGATAAAGTAGTTTAAAGACAAGAGCAACATTACATTCAAATCTCTATACAAATCTAATTGTGAGACACGCTTAGTGTACTTTCAATTTTCGATGAAGGATCTAAATATTTCCTTCTTTCTTTTGAGTTAAAACGACCAAAAGTGTCGTCTTGTCTTCATAAAAGTTGTGGTAAGATGTGTGTATATGTGGACGCTACAATTGGTATAATAGATTTAGTATATCTTCCTTTATTTGATAGTGCGTTTGACAATTGTTTTCCAATCTGGATGGTCTTTTTCGCAACTTTTGCTCGATGACAGGTTTTAAAATTTTTGCTTTAAATATTAATCCGGAATATATTCCTCTTTTTCATTTATACACAATGGGTATATAAGAATGCAAAGAATTTAAATTTCGAACAGATTGGTTGTGCTTAAATCAGCGTTTTTTTACTGTCTATATAACTCTAATTGCTTTTTTTTTTTCTGCCTCCTCTGCAAACAAAACGCACGCTTTCCTGATCGTTGTGGTTGTTAAATGTTAAATTAAGTTATTTGTTCTCCTCTCTTATTTGTCATATAAAAACGCATGCATACACAAATTTATATACAGTATATAGTTATATATATGTATATATACGAAATGTTAAATACTTTTCACAAACCCAACCATTTGCGCCTACGAATAGTTTTTTTCGTTCGTGCTATTAATCGCAAAAAAATCAACCAAAACATTTGAATATAAGCGAGAATGTGTGTTCGCGTTCCCGCTAATGACCATATAATAACTATTTTGATACATTTTTACCGACCACAACACGTAGCCTAACAATATGTTATGGAATTTTTGGTTGTTTTGCTGCTGCTGCTGTTGTTCTTGTTGTTGTTGTTGCTACTGTTGTTGACACATTTAAAAAGTGTTACGAAATAAGCAAATAATGTTGATTATTTATTATTCAATCAACATTTATAAATGTCACGAGAAGGAAAAACGAGCAACGAAATCAGTTATAAAACTGCGAGAGAATGAGTGCATAAAACCTTCGAGCCTTTTGAAATTTGACCCAAAATGTATATCTGCTACGATAATGGATATCATAATATGAAAAGACGAGGTATGGAAAGCAAACGAAAGAGAAAGCATTTGAAGGAAGCTTATACCCCTCCTGTCTTAATCTCACTCAACTATGATTTAAGAAAGAAAAAAAAAACTATATTGCAAAACTTATTTGTTATTAGTAATGATACGGACGGTCTTGGAACAGCGATCGCAGGTAAAGTGAATGAAATAAAACAAAGATGTCTTTGTTCACGCGTGATCAAATTTCAATTATTCTCCTATTCCCTAAGCTGTTGCAAGGTTTTCGAAAAGAACCCATTACTTCAAGCAAACCTAAGCCGTTTGTGTTGAAAATATAACTTACGTACTAATCTTAGCTTCTTCATTTTTTTAGTTTACGTACTGCCTGTAAATTCCTACATTCTTCGATTTTTTCACTCCAGTTTTTATTGTGCTCTCTTGGTATTCTCTCTCAGTATGGCGGCACCATACTTTGTGTAAGATAAAGTTTTTAAAAAGTATTGTGTTAGGACGCAAAATGAATTTCCTCGTCAGTCCACCTGATTGATTACGCCTTACGCGTTAGACGTGATGAATTTATCGACGATTTCCGCATTACAATGATGTTTCCTCACGTGTTGCAATGGCTCCTCGAGGACTTTTCATCAGAAATTTAATTCATATTATTTCGCAGTCGCCACAGCTGAGGATACAGTTGCGTTGTGGTTGAAAAAATGAAAACAAATCGAAAAAATGTTGACGTCCTTTCCGAAAGTAGATTAACAACGGCTTCCAACACTGGAAGAAAAGTTGACATAAGCTTATTTCATTTGAAGTCTATTATTTCGATAAGAATGAAAAAAAAAATCAGAGTAAGAGAACATTTGTGTTCCCAACTTGTGACGGCAACTTCATAAAAGCTGTGATAACTGAAATTAGTCGAAGATTCTATTACGTCTACTAACTAACGTAAATTTAATTCTTTCTAAACTATCACATTTAAAGACGCTATTACGTAATATTATTGTTTAATATTATGTTTACGCATAGAACGGGGAGACACACCGAATTCTCTCTTACGTTGGACAATTTTGAGACAACTTTGAGAAACTCTGGATTAACTTGCAGCTGCTTACATCTTATGATTAATTTTTAAAGGGAAGTGATTTTTTCTTTGCCTTTTTTAATAACTTTTATATACAAATTGAACGTTCACTTAAAAGGAGATATTTGCACTTTATTTTCATTCTTCATATTCACCATCATAGAAGTTTGGTAAACTAGTTGTGGTAGAGCTTTTGTAATATGCAGAAATACACATCAGGGACAATATAAATACACTCGATAATAGTCAGATAGCATGACAATTTCTGTCTTTCCTATACCCCTCCGCCTGTTTACGTGTCCGATCATGCCAAAGTCTGTTTGTCCGCACGTCCCTATGTCAAAGGGTCTATTTTTATGCCTGCCCGTTGCCGTTCGTATAGCTGTCCTTCCACATGTCGGTTCTTCCGCATACCTGCCACTCCGTATATCCGCCCTTCCGTATGTTTGGCCGTCCATGCCTCTATCCATGTGTACTTTGTGCGTTAGTACTTCTGTTCTGATTTTTTTCTGTGTTTTCGTATGTATTTCACTTTTCGATCTCACTTGGGGGAGTGCATATGTATATGTACATATACACCTATTTACAAATTAATAACCTATGACCCATATCATTATTTACTAGAGCCACGTGAGAGTGAAAATCGTTCCAAAAGGCTCACTTGCACTCAAAGTGCTACAAGGTGCGTTTAAGATTCGCTTTGAGACGGACATAAACCTCTTGTACTTTTTTTTATATTTTCATACATATGGCTTTTAAAGTAAACAACGCTAGTGAAAAGATATACTGAATAAAGAATGGGTGACTTTGGAAGAGTGTGTATATGTTCCAATGTGCGCGTGTGTGTCATTGTGTATGCATAGTAAACATTTTACCAACCACATCATTAAATTGCTCAATTTAACTTGAATTGTTTGCTGTTGTTGGCTTCAATACAACGAATGCTAGAATTCTAGATAATTCTGAGTTTCATATATAAAAGCCAACGGCTAACATTAGATACACTTGAGCAAACACAAATGCAAAAGATAAGAAATCTCTGTGAATCTATTTGAATAAGTATATGCGTGTGTGTTATATATGTATATATATCTGTGTATGGGTGCGCGCGTGTGGGTGTATGTTTGTGCAAATATAAATCTAAAGGAAAAAAGGCTTAAAACTCATATAATAGTATTTAGATATGGTTAGTGGTCGTTGCGTGTGTATATATGGGTTACAAGTATGAGTTGGTTTGCATTTTTGAATCACGCTGTACTTTCCCATTTTCTGCTGTTTCATCTCTCAATAAGTTTATTTAAAATTAAATGCTGGAAATACTTAAGAATAGTTCAAGCATGCGTTGCTGTTGGTTGCGTTTTAAGAGCTTTCATAATAATTACGTTTGATTCTTTTTCCTCCATTTTCATATTAAATTTCGCCAGAAATTCCTTAACGCTAATTGATGTTAAACACTAATTAAAGAGAAAACTAATTAAAAATCAATTATATGAAATAAGTATTAATTAAAAGCATTTATTATAAAACGCTCTCTAAAATAGCTTTGATTTAAGGAATTTATAGAAATTTCACATTAACAAACATTTTCAAAATTTTTTATTCTTTTTTTTTCGTTTGTTTGTTTTTTATACCGAAAAATTAAAGTATTTGTTGCTCTTATCAGATGTATGCTCTGCCATAAAGAGAGATTATAATATAATTTTGTACGGGTGAATGCCGATTTTACTTAACTAAATGGATTAATCAGATCTGTGTCTCTTCTATTCATGAGGAAATATAACAAAATTGATTAGCATCGATATTTTGGGGACAAAAATAGAAAAGTAATTAACTAAGTGTTAAGCTCAACCAACATTTTAAATTTCAAGAATCCTTTAAGACATGATTCCTTTAGGTTTATATTTTATACGAGAGAGAATCGCCGTACCAAGTGAAAGAAAGAAAAAATTGTAAACTTGTTGGAGCATACAATTTGTAGATGTTGGTCAAAAATTACCGGTCATTGAAAAAACGCATTGTACGCAAAGCGACAAGGATTTGTTAGAAAAAGTGTAGTTGCAGCGATAATCTGCAAATCAAGAACGACTCGCTTAGCGCGCAACAGCGCAAGGATTCAGATAAGTAGGGGATTAGATTGTCTGAGTACGCTTTTGAATTTGCCAAAGTTGTTCTTATTAGTATAAAAAATTGCCTAAGCATTCACAAAGATTGTTTTGCGTGGTAGTCTGCTTCTTCTTTTCGTTCCCGGCGTGAAAGCTTCATTTTAAATCATTATACGATCGGTGTAATTCTGTTGCATCTAGCTATTCTTCTTAAGTGTACTGTATGCTCGCAAATATAGTTTACAATTGCGAGTCAAACTTCAGGCCCATAGGTGTCGTATTCGTTTTAAGTCAAGCAAGTGCGGAAATAATGAATTTTGTTTGTAGACAAACGAGCCCTTCTCCATCGGCAGAAAGAAGTGTGTCTTTTTGCTACAAATACTTAGTCCGTACGCAGACATAAAGTCCGAGATAACATTCTCTCATTTCACAATATTCAACATTCAGCGCTAAGTGTGCGTAGCGTTTCGTGAAGAATACAAGTCCTTGTCATACGCGAAGGAAAAAAATCGTCCGCTTTAAATTTGTTATAATGACGGCTCCAATAGGTGTGGACTACACAGTGCCGTGCATTTATCCAAAAATGTATAAAACTTGGATCTAGATTTAGATAGCATTTAGGGGTGACTGCCCGAGTAGAGCACTTTGCTTTATATTTGCTGTAGATATTACATCATAGGGCGGCTTTTACTGTGGGTAATTAGAACAGTGATTAATATGTGGAAAAAAATACTGGAGATCACCGTCTGTATTACGCTGACCCTATATAATGAAGTGAACTTTTTGGAAAATGTGAGCTAATTTTGGGCGTTGCTTAAAAGCACACGCACATCTCTTAAGTACGCTCGCTGAAGTACGCTTACGATAATGTCTTGTAAAGAACATGATGACTATCACATCGGCTTCAAAGCTGTATGAGATAAATCGGCGCACAGTAAATGAACGCGTAAAGATTTTTCCAAATAAAAAATAGCAAGTCGTCATGCCAACACGCGTCATGCCGTCGTATACATAAGGTGCTCTATCTAAACAAACAAAGTGCGAAATGTTTGTGTGAATTGTAATTAAATGTACTTTACATCGATTAGCGTGTCAGGCGGAAATTATATTGGGGCGGCTTTACGCACTCAAGACGTCTATTATTATTTTGAGCTGATTATCACAATCATCATAGCACTTATCACTGATTATATGGCACCTTTCGGCATCGCGATAGAAATCAAAAACCTATTGTAATCTTTGCTGGAGATGGCTGTTCACGTCACAAAAAATCTTAAGGTCACTAAAAGTTTCTCGTGTCAGTGAATGATTCCGTCTCTTAAGGCCGATTTCAGGCAACTGACTGCTCTTCAGTTTAGTAAATATGTTGAAATTGAAGTTACACGCATGCAAACACCTCCTCCTAGACGAGTACTTATTAAAACTGTAAGTTCCTTAATTTTAAAAATTCCTCATACTTTTTGATGTCGATCTGCATAAACAGACTTATGTATGCCTAAAGAAAGTATCCTTTTAGTATTGCTACGGCAACATAAATAACTTTCTGCATATCGTGCGAACACACAACGGTACAACAACACACACTTCTCTCTATTATTGTTTACTTTATCCATCCATCTATCTATCCACACATATGCCGATATATAAATAGTAGTAAAGAAAAATAATTCTATTCATATGGCAGGCAGTGTTTGTATTTTCATTAGTTTTGCTACATATGCATATGGAACGAACATGAAAAGCATAGGTAGATGTAAATGTTTATTGAATTCTTAATGAGTGTATGTAAGTACATGAGCAACGTAATCGTTGCACACTCAAATACAAATTCTTATCACTTTGTTATTTCCATATTCATACCTACGTGTATGTATGCGTATGTAATATATGCGTTCATATGTGTGTGCGTACACACTCTCTAAAGAATAACAATTAAAATTTGTGATGCTCTGTGTTTTCATATGCATGAACTTCCTTTAGTTTGTTGCTCTTTAATTGTTATAAGGATATTTAATCTGTGGGGTATATATATATATATGTGTACATACATATAAGTGTACACATTGATTGTGCAATGAAACAACAGGAGTTCTTGTTTCAATTCTCCAAGTGCTTGTTTGGAAATGTGTGTATATAAAATTTCATGTTTCATTATTATTGACAAGATATTTATATGCAAATCAATGGGTTACCTTTTCTATACATATGTAACTATATGTGTATATGTACGTTTATAGTATGTAAACGCTTGGTTATACAATACTTTGATGTAAATTTGTTGGTGCTGTGTGCTTATGTGCATAAAGTTAATTTTAATAGTTATCGTTTAAAGGATCCTCCGTAATTTAATATTATAGTTATTGTAAAAGTATTGTAAAGTAATTTATTGAAGATTTTAAAATTTCAATGAAGCTTCATGTAAATTAAGTAAAGAACTCTGAGGCTACGCTTTATGCAAACATCACCTTATGTCACTAAGACGTTTTATATCTTAGAGCTTTGATGATAGTATTAGTCTACTTACAATGTTCGCAAGAAATAAACAAATTTGAAAATATATTCGTTAACAAAATTATTAAGTAGACCGTCACAGCTTACCTATTAATCTAAAAACAAACATGTTATGAGTTTGAGGGAAATAAGTTAATACTGTAAGATTAGGTATGGGGCAATTATGGCTGAATCAAACTTGTTCTCTGTCCTCTCGATCATAACGTAGTAAGGTTCGAGTGACATGATTTGCGGTACATGATCTTTTAAGTTCTTATGGTCCGAGCTGTAGTGGTTTGCGCTTTGTACTCTATATTGCGTCGTTGCGCAGTGTGGAAATTGCAGGTGTCCATGTGAAGCGAGGTGAAAAATTGATCCAGAAGCGATTTTTAAAGAAAAGCAGAAAACTCGATCGGGTCACATCTTTATTTTAATCAGGATATTATGAGAGGCTTCGGTTAAAGAGCATGGCACCAGAGCATCAGCTGCGTCGGTATCCTCCGCTCAGTCATTAAGTACTATGGAATAATTGTCTTACTCGAAACTCACTAGCGGTGCGCGTGTCAGGGAGAGTACTATGTTTTCTGTGCAAGCCCCACATTTTTCGAGATCGTCCGGGGCAGTGCACGCTCTGGTTGTGATGATTGTATCCTAAAGGTCACGAAAATGTCCCACTGTGGAATTGCTGTGCAATTGATCGTTTGACTTAAATAAAAGCAAACGTTTTGAATAGGCGTGGCTATGACCAGAAGGACTTACATGATATGATGAGGGCATGTATTGCTTACCGCTCGAGACTAATGGAAACCAATCTGATATTATATAGTCTAGGAGGCGCAGGGTGATGCATTATTGCAACCAGCGTGGATTTTAATGTTACTGCAACCACGTATTCACATCTCTTAAGACATCTCTGTCTTAATCTGCTCCCAGTAAGCGCTAACCAATCGCTGTTCTCGTTTGCGTTGGATTTCAAGCTTTAAAATCACTAACATTTTGAGTTTCTAACAAAGAGTTGACAGCACCTGCGTGTCTTAGCACGAATTTTTCTTCTCTACTCTCTGGTATTATAAAAATAAAAATCAAAAATTTAAGTGAACGAGGTGTTGTTCTTTTCACTTTTTTTCCCATGGCTACGCTTTTCTCTATGCTATGCTTGACAACTGCATGTGGAATGGATTCATTTGTAATGTACATCAATGCCGAAGGCTCCAGGCTGAAATTTCTTTGCCTAATTATACTTGAAAGTTGTGCGAGATAGGCAGTGCACCCGATATGTCGGTATGTACTCCCGTAATGTGTGCGTTTTTCTTTTATGTTTATTTCCTTGGCTTCTTTCCACTTCCCACGGACAAGAGTTGTTTTGATCAGGTCAGGTAATGGTATGTTTATTTCTATCCAATCGTTCATTCTTCTCTGCAAACTCTCTCATCTTTGCGGTCATATATTTTAAAATTTTTTTCATTTTTAACGTGAAAGTGGAATTTTTGGTTTATTTTAATTTTTTATCATAGAAAATTTACCTAAAAAATTTATGAATATTTTCGAAAGATAACAAACAGGATGTGGTTTTTTATACGTATATGGGCAATTATTAGTATTCATGATAAATGGCTGAGTTATAAATTTTAATTTCTCATATAGTTGTTATTATTTATATATGCGTGCAGTTTATTTTTTGGGGAGAAAATTGCAATATTTTATTAAACAAACTCATATAATACTACATAAATATAAATATGAGTAATTTTGGAGAAAAAAAAGTAAATATGTGCACGAAAGCGAATCTTGAATACTCATCATCACTCCCTGAAAATAGCCGATTAGATATAGAGTTCCATGGAATCGATATCGATGTTTGCTGTAGTAACCAAAATAGTTTGCAGATGTTTGCTTGTTCTCAGTTGCGAGCTGAGCTTTCGAGCTCAATTTAGAGCAGGGTCAGTACATATAAAGCAAAAATTTTGACGCTAAGTTCGAGGCATGGACAGACATACAGCGGAACAGCGGACTAAATCTACTAAAAAGTTTATGTTAATCAAGGTTATTATCTTCTGTATTAAATTGTGCTCTACTGACCTTAAACGAAAAAATCGATAATTAAAAAGACGGACAGACATTGCAGAGTCTCTTTTTGCTCCATGCTGCAGTACGCTCACCCCTGGGTTGCGTAAGGCTTTTCGAAACTAATATGCCTGAATAATGTAATGACGGACATAAAAATCCCATGAATGTTACCAAAGAAAACAAGAAATGAAGCGCAAAGAGAAATAGAAAAATAAACCAAAATCGCATTAAATTCTTAATAGCTTCCGGTCCCAATATGCATTTAAGTATGAACTGTTGTAGCTAAACTCATACGAGAATCTTTAAAATAAGTTATTTTCGGTTAAGAAAATCCATTTAAAGATAATAAAATAGAAAAAGAGAAGGAGAAGGGAAAATAACCAAAATTTGTTGTACAGTATAAAAACGCATAAGTCATTTGCCGTCATTTCAATTCAAATCGCAATTGCAAATGATTGTCCAATTTCGCAATGTAGAAGCGAAAATATTGCAATGGATGAGATCGAAAGGGATTTTAAAGAAAAACAAAAAGAAAACTTTTTATGAATTATGAGAACTCGAACGACTAGAATTGATTTAAATAAAGCTAAAAGGAAGAAGAGCTCTGGAAAATGCGTCAAATCAAGAGCTAAGGAAATCTTTACACCATTCAGCCTTTCAATGTTTAGCTCCTATCATCGTCATGTTGAAAAATCGCTCTCTAATTTTGGGCATCAATCGCATCAATTTCTATTGGTAGAACTACCCCGCAGTAGCTTCGCGGGACTCAGTTGATTCCACCAAATGTTTCGTTTGCATAATAACTTTTTGACTTTCGAATCACTGTTGCTTTTGCGCCACTAATCGCAATTCAGCAGCGCTTTTTGATGCAATTCCAAGCCCAGAATGCCCATGCTGTCACCTGATCACCTTAGTGAGATAAGGTGTACTAGGCCAAAAATTCTAAAGATGATAAGTTCGTATGAACAAAGTTACCAGTGTTATCCAAAACGATATGTTGCTATATATGTCCTTTCTTGCAAAACGTTTAAAGTACTTGTGTGCCTCTCCTACATTTTCCAGTGTTTTCACTTTACTTACATTTATCATTTTACTATGCCCTAAGATGTCTGGTACCTGCCATCTCCACTGTAGTATATGCGCTGTAAATTGTGTGGAAAAAAAAATAGTGGACTGAGCTGATTTCACTAATGTGCAGCTCCAGCATTTTCTTAAAGAACGTTTATGTCCCTTAGAAGCAAAAAAAGAAAGACTAATTTCTTGCCTACGAACATTGATTTACTCAATACCAATTTTGTATTTATTTTTATGTACGGAGCTACCCATATGAGCTACCCTACTATATGAACCCATAAATATTTGCCTCAATTCGTAGGTTGTCAAGAGGTTATGAAGTTTGAAGTTGCGGTTATCGTTTTGAAAGACTATTAGGACTTGCCATTAATTTTGGTCATTTTTTTACTTGAAAACTGAATTTGGGAAAAATTGGCAGAATATCTATCAATCAAAATATTGTCCATCATTTTCCACAACATTTTACCACATTTTTCGCAACATGACTTTTCTGCTTGTGTTGAAGGAACTTAAATTTTCTTCTTAAATTTTGCGGAGCCGCGTGCTAGCCAAGCTGTGCTGCATCGATCTGAAAAGGTGGTAATCAGAAGGCGCTACGAGGAATGAGTACACTCCATTCCTTCGAGCTTCAATATTATACCCTTTACAACTCTCGCCCAAAAAAGGACATTTTCAGTCAATTCGAGTCATCACATGTAAAACATTGAAACCAAAATCGGCAATTGGTACATGATGAAGCAGCATCACCATAAGCTTCTGAACGATTTTGAAGGATTTCCGCAGCAGATTTATTCAAAACAGCAAAAACGCAGTAATAAAGATCGAAAATACAATTTTGAGCGCTCCATGATTGGCTTATGGTTGGTTTATGCTGAATAATTCAATAACACTAAATGGAAATCTGTTCTTTTATTGTTGGCGACGAAGGTCCAAACCATCGAATTTAACCGTTATGTGCACTGGTTTAAGTTATGTGCATTGGTATTTCCCATTACTTCATCATTTTTACCAGTAGAAGTTGCCGGCCAAAATTAATGCAAGTTTCCCATATGTATGCGCAATTTCTCAATGCCTCTCTGCCCCGAATTTTGTGTCAATTAGGTCTTGCCTGTCCAAGCTACGACAGTCGTTTATATCTGTGAGGCTATGAGACACATCGTGATAGGTTTCATTATAAAAGCCTACGCACGGATTAGAGTTAATGCTTATTAGCTTTTTCTTAATAATGCGAAAGGGGAGAAGATTTTACGTTAGTGCAAAACCATACACCGGCCTACCAATGTGTCATAG
Source organism: Glossina austeni (assembly GCA_000688735.1). NCBI lineage: Eukaryota > Metazoa > Arthropoda > Insecta > Diptera > Glossinidae > Glossina > Glossina austeni. The sequence continues at coordinate 610,747 of KK502435.1, read as the reverse complement.
TTAATTTTATTATTTTGTTACTCTTACCAAGGAGTGGGTTCCTGTTCATTAACGGTAGCGCACAACTCATGGTCGACAATTGGGTAGTTATAGCAAGAAGAAGGGCTTTTCTTTCTTTCAATAAATGTGTCGTATGGTCGTCGTTGCCAATCATTCAAGACCTTGTTTGCGTACCCTTTCTCTCTTCTTAATATTAATTTTCTCTAAAACACTGTAAACGCTAGATTTAAATCTAAGGTCGACATACAATGAAGTACGTAGAAATCGGGGACGCCCAAAGTTTAATGCTTACAATTCAAACAATTGCTCGGTTTGAGAGATGGGGATTAAACAATATTGTCTCACATATCCTGGAAAGTTATTAAGCCTGAATTTAGTTAAAAGGATGACGCTATTCACGCGTATCAAAACTATCCGTGATGTCATTTAAGAGAGCTTCGCTTCCTTTCTTTTTGCTTTTGTTTAAATCGTAAAAATCACCAAAAAAATTGGAAAATCGCTGATTTGTCTACTTAATAAAAATAAACTGTGCCGCTGTTGTTGCTTTGCATTATAGATTCTTGGAATTTAATTGCGTATAATGGAAAGAATTTATATGAAGCTTGTCAAATGTGTGTAGGGTATGCAAGCAAAAAAATCAAAGGAATTTGTTTTGTGACCTTAAACATCAAATTGTTTATCGACTTAACTGTCGATCTCTTCGCGATATTCCGCGTAGACAATTCAGACTATTTACTAGATCGAAAGAGAAAGGAAACTATTGTGGTTTGCCGACAAATGTACTCATGCGACAAAATTAATGTTTACTTCGATTTCTGGCTCCGCAAGACGCTAAGCTTAAGCGATTCGGGTAATAAGCAAACAGAGAATGTTTTTATTCTGAAAATGTTCAGAAATTGATCGTAGTTGTCAACACGTAAGTTCGAGGAAAAGAGTTTGTTGACCTTTGAACAAATTTTAAATGGCCTAAAGCATATTAATGTAAGCCTTTTCTTTACACAAAGTAACTTGCTTTACTTTACTAAGAAGACACTCACTTGACTTGTACGCTCCGCTCGAAAGACCGCTTTAAAATAACTCGCACTGTTCCTTTTAAGGAAAGAATGAGAAGCTTGGAATTGTCGAATTTCTAGCGTTTAGGAGTGCTTCCGGACTTGTAGCACTCACGATTACAACAAACGGTTGTGATAATATTAATGTACTTTTCGGACTTTACTAACCTATGCTGAATGCTTTTTTACTATCAAAAGCGCGCCAAACGCGCGCCACTGTCGTTTTAATTTATTTCACCCGTAATAGTGAAGAATGCTTATAATGACAGATTACAGTTGCAAGAAATTTTAATTATTTCGAATTTTTTATTAATTCATATTTTTTATCTTTCGAATACTAGCAAATGCTACGTTTGGGTATAGGAAACCATATAACTAGGGAAACTTATTCCTTCAAAATAAATAAATAATAATAACAATTCCGATATCTCTGCTTTATTCCTTGTATATATATATGTATACACATATATGTATATATGCTTATTAAGAAAGAAAGTTCATTGGTATATGAAAGGCCTTGGCAGTTAAAAGGGTTTGCTACTTCATTTAAATTTATGGCCGTTTTTTGTTTTTTGTTCCTATTTCAGTTCGCTTGCCTATTCATTTGTACATCCTTGCAAACATTAATGCATTCATTCATTCATACGGCCGTTCATACAAACATTGTATTGGACAATTTTTTCTTTTTTTCCCTCCTTTTATTTATTTTTTTTTTTTTTTTCCTCTCATTTCTATGCATTGAAAGTCAGCCATTGACTATGTATGTTGTGTTATGAGCACTTAAATTCTAAGTTCTTATTTACTTACTTAGAGGAGCAGCCATTTTTCTGCTAACATTTTTAGTGTTTCCTCTTTGTTTCGTTAGCTTTGCTTCCTTAGTCTTTCATTTTAAATTCAGTTTTATTACTTCATATACAGTTTGGGCTACGATACAACTAAACATGCTTCAAGTTGCTTAAGTTTTTAAAGCTAATTGATTTTGTGATTTTATCTTTTAATGGCTTTTTACGCTTACGAAAATTACAGAAAATAATAATAAAAAAAAAAAAAAAAAAGGACAAAATAGTTACTATGTTTATTTAGTTGGTGGCCGTTCATTGCTTTTTTTTTTTTCTTTCTTTCATTTATATTATTGGATTGTTTCAACATTAGCTTGAGTTTAATGAATGCGAATTATTTGCTGGGGATTTTAGTAAAAGCTTTTAATACTTGGAAGTTTACTGCTTTTACTGCTTAGCCGCTTAGATTGGCAGTCTGTTAGCAACGTCATATGGTCGACAAAAGTCAGATTTATTTAAATGGAAGGACACTGCGAACGTAATAAAAATATATTGGAAATTGTTTTTAATTAAAAAGATAGCAACGTTTTATTTTCCCAAGTTTTTAAGAATTGCATATAAAAGATAAATTCCTTCACAACTAACGGAAAACCAAGCTTTACCTTCGTAACTGCTAATGGAAATCGAATCGTAGACACCTAGCTTTAATACCATGGGCTGAGAAAGAGAAGCGCTACCTACGACAAAACAGTAGCTAAATGAAGATGTTTACGAGACTATTTATTGCGCGACATCAGCAAAGCAGTGAATAAGCATTTAAGAGATTTATCAGTGAAATAGCAAATTTCAAGCATCGACGATATTTTCCTTATAAATGTTTTTGAGAAATTTAAGAGAGCGAAGGCTGTTCACTTCACATACCATTTAGATTATATTTCCTTCACAATATTTTTCGAGAAGAATATACGTCAACAGAGATGTGTTGTAATAAAACTATGGACAGCTGAACGAATTATTCAAAGATGTGCGAGCTGTTATTAAAGATACTTGTGCAAGTCAGGGCGTGATCTATGTACGGGTTGTAAAATTTAAGAATAGTCTTAAACTTTACTTAAACTTAAAGGGAGGCTTAAGTTTTGCTTTCAGAATTAAAGATTGATTTAAAGTTTATTCAAACAAAAAAAAAAAAACTGCGTATTACTGAAGAGGATTAATATATGTGGCAACTAAGCAGCAACAGCGACTGTTAGTAGACAATAGCAGGATTGCACAGAAGGAAGAAATGCACTTTTTCACCGTTGAATTTGCTCGCAGCAAACTTGGCTGAAAAATATTGTCTATTACTGCTGTATATGAGAGCTGTTTAAAAGGGACCCTCTTCAACCTTTTTTTAATGTCTTTCTTCTATCTCTTTCTGTCTCCCTTGGATCCCGTGTTATACCCTAGTGTCTACATAAGTACACAAATTAAATGTTATGAAAAGAAAAATTGTATTATTGACTAATACCAAGTAATCGAGATTTGGGACGATTTGATAATTAAAACGATTGCGCCATAGTTTCAGATTGCAATCAGCGCGATAAGCAGTATGCTTAGGCAATCGCAAGCAAGGTATTTGTCCATCTAAGGGTGAAGATTACACACAGAAAACTTTCCTTAGAAGCAATTGAATATTGATTGCACTGCACGTTCTGCCTTTGAATGGACTTGGCCTCCTTGGTTAAGCAAGGGTTAGACAATGCTTCTATGTCTTTTCCAATAGAATGGATAAGAGCTGCCTTTAAAGATAATGCTTCACACAAAAACAGGACTCTTACAAAATCATATAACTATTCAATTACCTTAAGTATGCAAGAGACAGGGTGATGTAGGTTTTTAGGTCGACTTTGACCGACGTTTAATTTTATTAATTCATCGATACACTTTTGTTACATTGTACTCAATGAAAGCTTGAATAGATGGAATTAATTGGAATTTTACATTTCAACGAGAAGATGCGCGTTGTATAAGAAGACCTGACTAAAAAGCATTATTAAACTATTTAAATTATCATAAGATGCTTACATGTGCTATTAAGTGAACTATTGGCGTATGCATTACATTAAATATGCTTCAAGCATATTCTATTAAGTAACGGTTTCTTGGAATAACTCGATCAGAAGCAGTAATTAGCAACGGACAGCATATATTTCATATAGGATTTTTCAGACAAGTCATATAAAAGTTACGCGAAAAGATGCTCACACTTACAAAGCGTATACGCACCAAAGCTGGAATTTGATTTCTAATGGCCGCATGGTGACATAAAGTTCGCATAGACATACGTACACCTATGTACCGTTATTAATTTTTGATAAAACTTCCTCCTATTCTTTTCCTTTTACTCCACCTGACCGCAACCCGCATAGAGGACATGTTCTGAGTGACTGGTCATATAAAAAAAAATAAAAATAAAAATAAAAATTGGGTAACAGAAGATTCGGTCCAACCTGATAATGTATATTTTAACGATTTTTTCATTGCAATTAAAATGAATTTTCTTTTATTTGCTTTAACGGAACACTGTTGCTTTTCAGTTTGTATTTTGATCTGCTTTCCAAACATCTTTTGAAAACTGTACACACTTACAATCGTATTATACGTACTGATTAAATAAATTTTGTTTTTTTTGTTTTAATAATTAATATATACGTTCACGATATAATATTAAAAAATAGAAAGAATCCTTTAATGTAAATAAATTAAAATTTTCCTCTTATTTGGTTTCAGAGTAAATCCTTATTTATTGCAATTATTTGCATTTTTAATTACAACTGTGATTTTCCACATACGCATACTCTAGTGTGCGCATACACACACACACAAACACACGCACACAACTGCGTGTACGCATACGCTTGTATACATAGAAAACCGAAACCTATAATGCCATTACCATCATCATCATTATCATTATAGTAAGAATCTTTATCAACATTCTGATACTGTAGAGTAACATTTTAATATCGTTTGCTATAGATATGCATGTATGTTCTATATATAAATATACGTCTTCATTTCTACATATATATATGTACACTGGCATATATACGCATTCATTGTAATGTAAAAGAGATTTATATTACAATCCACATATAATTATTTTTCTTTTGAATTCTCTGCATAAGAATTATTGCTATAAACGTATTTTATACTTGATATTCTTGGTATTATTCTACATTGTTATTGTTTCTTACTTTAACGGAAAATTCAATAATAGGCTTATATTGCAATAAACAAGAAAATTCCTATAATTTCACTTTATTTCTCAAATATTTTCAAAGAAGCAATAAGAAAGAAAATGTTTAACTAACAATTAAATGTGGAAGCAATAAATTACTCAAAAAAAAAATTATAATTTGTTATAGAATATGGCTTCGATGTTGCCAATCATTTCTGAATTCTGATCTTCATTTTCTTGCAAATAATACGGAGCAAATGAAATTCGTTACAAAAAGTATCTTACGAGTTGCAATTTCTACTTTCCTAGAAGTATTTATTGATTTCAATATTCAATTCAGCAATGAATTAAGCTTCGGCTAAATTAAATTACTTATAAGTATTCGGAAGGTATATAGAATACTTCCTACGATTACATATGGAGACGGCTTATAACTTACGCTCTTTGTTAAATTGTTCAATGAAAGCTATTAATGGAAAGAACAGACAGTATTGAAAGTATAAAGGGACATGTTTTTTACTTCCTTCCCCGAAAAAACATTAAGTATCGACCTGCTAACCAAGTTAAAGAGGGCACGCAAACAGGCCAAGTTTCGTGATTTGGGAAACAAATCCAAACCAAAATTCTATTCAAATTCAGTTAATATTTGCAAAATATTCGTAACAAACAAAATGAAGTAAATAAAATAAAAAGGAAAACGTACCGCGCAAAAAAAAAAATCACATACACATAGAGAAAATAAGGTGCGGATAAGGGAACGGATTTCGTGTTCTTTGCTAGCAAAATCTTTGTACGCGTGCATGTCCGAAAATAAAAGACATAATGGAAACAAAATTCCTTAAAATTCTTTAGAAGAAAGTAATATTTTAATCGTGCTTAGCAAAGTGACACCCTGTACAAAGAAAACTTTATTCACGTTGAGTAAATGGGTAGCTGCGTATATTGTCCGTTGAACCAAAAAAACAACAAATGACAAGCGTCAAATTGCTGCCTAACTAAATGACATGAGTAAGAAAGCTTATTATTGCTGTTAAATTTAGTTATGTCAAGTATTTCTAAGCCAAACTAAAGATAAGAAAAATAGTATATAAGTCAAAGATTTCCTTCAACCTCAGCACCATTATTTTCGTAATCATACATGCGACATAGACCACGCATTTTATTTGTTAGATAGTTTGCTGTGTCTAACCTTTACTACGCTCTATAGTTTTGCCGCGTTTAAGCCGGGTAAGGCAAAATCAAAATCTGATACAATTATCCAAGAGCATCCACAGTGAATCTCCTCGACCTGTACAAGAAATCCATAGGAAATCTCCGCGATACTTTACATGGTAAATATTCATCATATCTTACAACTTGTTATCCAGAACACCTTCCTTCATAAATATTGCAAGAGTTCATAAAGATCTTTGTGTTCATCAAAATATTAGGTTTACAAATAAATTCTTTACCTTGAAATTTTTCCTTTTATATAAGCCACTCGTTCCATTCAATTCTCCCAAAATTTGAAATATGACCAACTTGGACAGACTATTGTTTAATACATCAAAGTGTAAAGAGATCGCAGCAATGAAGGCAACCGGATTGGGATGGGCAGCTAAAGCTGCGCAAATGATTATTTTGGCGGCGAGTAACAGACAGTAAGCTACGAAACAATTAGAAAGTGGTTTGTGAGAAAGAGAACCATTTTGTTTTAGAAACTATAGAATTTGCATGCGCCCGTCCGTGATAGAAGCTGGTATGGTCTAAGGTAACAAGCTCATAATTTTTAAACTTGAAGTTTGAACATCCTACATTGCTTCATATTTTCATGGAAGTCATCAATAGCATGTAGACTGTCAACGAATTCGTGAACATGAGAGAAATTTGGCCGAAGGTGTTGTCTATTGAAAAGATTGTTTGACAATTGCAATTTTAAGAGCCCCAGATACGACAGCTTGCTTACATATCCCCGGCGATGGAAATTATTCTCATGGCTGGATTAATTTCGTATACAAAATTTTGCCCGTCTTCAGGAATATTCAACACTCAATCAGCAAATGCGTGGCTAAAGCACCTAAAGATGGCACACCCAATAAAACGAGATCTCTTGTTCATAGAGGTGGCATAGTTTAAGCAAAGCCGTACGAGTGGACAAAACGAGCATCGACTAAATAAAGCAACCGCGTCCGCAATAGTGAAGAAAATTCACGAAATGGCGTTCGATAACCGTCAAGTTGAAATTTCGCGTTTGCTTATAATGGGACAAGACATAGGGATGTGTGAATTGCGTAGCCGGCGATGAAACATAAAGGGATTTTCCCTTTACATACATTTTTTTGTTCCCTCTTTGTAAAATCGATTAATTTTCTCGATGAAAGTTTGCTCAAAAAATTTTCGATCATCAGCTTCTTGGACAAATGTAGTATGTAAGCTCTTCGTTCACTATGTAGATTTCTAAATGAAAGTCCTTAAGAAAATCTCTTTAAAAGATTTTGGTGCAATAAGCCAATTGCTTTAGAATTTCGTAACCGGCCAGTCGAGAAAGAAATAGAATTCACTTTGATGTTTTCCTCGAAGTTGTACATTTTTTGATTAGTGTTTGTAGTTTTCAGCTGTATTTGCAGGTTTTTATTATTTCGAAATGCAAGAACGTGTACACTGTTTCCTATTACCCTAAAGCTTATTAATCTCCAATCATACTGTTCAAGAGTTTGTAACACATACAATTTGCAAACTTTTGTATATATGCGTTTCGTTGAACATCTTCATTATCACGACGAACACATTTTACAAGTCTTCAACGTACTTATGGCATCGGTCTGTAGTTCGTTTTACCGAGTGTTGTGCAAAGATAATAAAACAGCAGAATTGTTAAGTTGCTTACTTCTTAATCAATATAGCCTGAAAGTATGCAATTGCTTATTAGACTTTGCATATAAACATATATATTTCTTTAGAGTTCTACTTCTACTCTGTTAAATTGGTTTCTTCTTTTTTTTTTCTTGCTTTCTTTTTTAATTCAATTTTTCTCTTTCTCACCTTTTTTTTTTGTAGTTTCAACAGTGTACTCAAACAAATATTCAATTTGATACAAATTTACTTTACATATTTGCTAGGTTTTTATTTGTTACTATTGTAGTTGTTGTAGCTGTTAGCATTGATACTGTTGTTGTTGTTGTTGTTGTTCCCCTGTTGTTGTATTTCCCCTTTTATACGTTTTCGTTTAGTATTCTATATAACACTTCATGAATATTCATCCGTTCAGGTATACCGTTGTGCCATGTAATGCAATGAGAAAAAGCGAGATAGCATATGAGATGAAGTTAAATTTTCAAATTCAAATACTACTATCAATAGCTGGCACATAAAAAAGGAAACATTCAAAACCGGAAATAGTTTCTGGAAACTTGAAATTACTATACCATCAATAAATGCCCTTGTTCTTGTTGTAGTTGTTGTTGCTGTGGTTGCTGTTGCTGTTGTTGTTGCTGTTGCTACTCTACCATACTTGTGATTACGGTTTTTTTTTCCTTATTTTTACAGTAAAGCATTCACACAACATGACTGAGTTAGTGGAAACTAACAACGATACTAAACATTAAGAGTTGGTAGGTAAAACATTTCCACAATTCATTCTGTTTACACATTCATACTCACAAAACACATATATGTAAACGTAAATGCATATGGCATATATGGCAATTTGCAATAGTGTTTAAAAATATGTATGCATTTGATAGAATTCAGTGTTAATAGTTATTAGTAGAAAAATATTCAAATATTGTAGCAAAGCCATGCTCGTCGTCTGGGTAGATATTTGCATATTGAGGGATGCCGAATATGTTGATAAATTTTTGTGATATATTTGAATAAATGCAACTTATTGTGGCATCAGTTACACTGTAATTAAATTATCGTTACCTGTGTACACATATCTAAACAAAGTGAATGCACAATATGTAAAAATGACAAAAAAAAGTATAGATATTGATAGCAAAGTTTTACACAAAATAACAAAGGCCTACCATCTTTCTAGTCTAAGTTAAGGGAACAAGAAACATCAACTTTCCACTACTCAATGGAAAACTTTAATGAATAAAAGTTCGTACTATAAGAACATTTTATGATAGATGTAAACAAGTCTGAGTAGGCTTAAAGAAAACATAATCAATTTGTCTGGAAATAATAATTTATATTTTTGGCTTTTTCGAGAATGTGGGAAGGAGTTAACTGTAAAAATAAAAAATTAAATTTAAATAACAGATAATCTCTTTGACCGAAAGTACGATTTATATATGCTTTTTGCTTATTAGAATTGGTAGGAGTGAGCTGTAAAAAATATAAAATTATATTTAAATAATAGATTATCTCCTTGTCCGAAAATATTGTTTACAATTGGCTTTTTGATTATCCACCTATATACGAAATAATTGCAAAGTGACTTTTAATATCAAATTATCTGTTTGTCCGAAAATATGATTTGCAGTTAGGTTTTTGATTATCCAACCTATAAACGAATTCATTGCAAAGTGACTTTTAATATCAAATTATCTGTTTGTCCGAAAATTAACTTTCGATCGACCCAAAGAGACAAAATACCAACAAAATATAGAGAAAAAGCTAACGTTAGGATAACAAAGTGTTTTTTTTTTTGGAATCGCGTCGCAAGACGCCTGAATTGCCATTCGTAAACAAAATAAATCGCAACAATTATGGGTAAGAAGAAGCTTTAAAATATTTTTCTAAATATTATTAAACTGTAAGAGGCTTAATAGACTTGATTTTTGAATTTTCGAAATGCTTTAATTGAATTCTCTGAATTTTAAGCGCATGACCACGTTTCTATGAAGTGCTTCTTGTTCTAGCGCTTTGAATTGAAATAATTTAGAGTTGATTTTAAAGCATTAATTCACTTTAAACAATGAAATTTTAATTAACTTGTTTTAATATAGTTCAAGTTCAATAGAGATTTGTTTCATTTGGTTTTTTTTTTTTTAAAGCAGTTGCAGTTAAGTTGTTAATTGGATTTTTTTGCAATGCCTGTATGTGTACTCGAGCATTAATTTTTACAGTTATTTACTTACTGCAACGCAGAGAAAAAAAAAACACATAATCATAAAACATAAAATATTTGTCGTAATTAAAGTCGCCTATAAACAGTAAGTCTCCGCTTATTACGGTTAATAGGTAGAAAAATGCATGTATCAAGCAAATAACGAAATTAACAGGATTGTGTTATGATTTCAAGATATTTTCAAGCGATGGTCTAATTACTACCTTCAGACGAGAAAATGCTGAGATTACTTGTCTATGATCTATGCATAATATATTGGAAGTCCGTCCGATTTTAAGTAAATCATAAAGTACCCTGGAAATGACAGGAAAAATAAAAATTATTTAGATTCCTTGAATCTTTACACAATTAGTTGACGTTCACTGTGACCTGTGTAAACCGGTTGTTGAGATAACTTGTATCTGCGGTAATGTATTACACGAAATCGCGTTATGCAATAGCTTACTGTGAAAAAAAGTCAACACTTTTGCCTCAGTCATAAGTTGAAAAATGCCAGTTGTAGTAGGTTCGAAACCCTTTGATAAACTTATGGAGGCCAAGCCGTAATACTTACGTGTGAAAGAAATCTAAAAAAAAAAAGTATTTATGATCTCCATTTGGAAAGCATCCAAGATTCGTTTCAGGCCGAGTTTAGTTTTGTTTTTATTTATTTATTTTTGATCTTTTTCTGTTATTTTTCTTTACTTTATTGTTTTTTCTTTTTTTTACTCATATAGTAAATTAATAAATTGTTTATTTAAGTATCTTTCTGCGTGTGTTTATATTATTTATTGTTTTTTTTTTTGACATTATTACATTTTCATATAATCATTTATGATGAATTATAAGTTTACATACCCATCGTCATATATTATATGCGTATGCGTATGCATATGGGCATGCATACTACATCTGCATGTTTATATACATAAGTACTATGATAACACTCAACGAATATACAACGAAAAGAATTTATTTTTCAATAAACATTTTTTTTTGCTTTATTATTATTATTTTTTTTTTTTTAGTTCATTTATTTGAAAGTGTGTGAATATATTTGTATTTGCTTAGTGTGTGTTGTTGTTTTTAATGTATAATCAGGGGACAGCGCGAAATTATATGTTTATTATATATGTTTATATATGCATTTATAAGTGTTTACTTATATTTATATGAATGTATGTGTGCATTTGTGTATGTGTGTGTGTGTGTATGTGTGTGGGTATCGGTCAGCAATATTAATCAATACATTTACATTAAAGTTTATAATAATGATAAATTTTACAATAACACCTACATGCGCGTACGAAAAACAAATTCATCTCCATTTATTGATCATATTACGTTTACTGAACATTATTTATATATATGTTTGTATGTTTGTATGTTTGTACGTATGTATGTATGTATGTATGTATGTGTATGTTTATATACATATATGTATATATATTTTATTGCATTTTATCAAAGTTCCTGTTCATATGCACTTAAAGCACTATCATATAACACTTACATATTATGTAATAATTTTTTTTTGCTCTTTATACGATTTGTATTTGTTTTGTCGTGTGTGTGTCATAATTACATTACAATACTTACACATCAGCATACAATATAGATATACATAAACGTATTAATATTGTAAAACATATCTCCTCAAAGTCCTGCATAAAAAGACTCATACATAATGACATAATTAAATTTTCGCGCAATTATCTCTTGTTATTGTTGACGTTTTTTATACCCACCGCGAAAGCATGATTGTTGTACAGTTAATTTCATCATTTCGGTCCCGCAACCGCTAAAAATGCAGTCTAGTGTTTCAGAAAATATATGTAAATTTTCAAGTTGTTTACATTCAGAACAGATTTAGTCAGATTCATCCGGAGACTATCATTCTTAACCCACCCATGCGTCCGTACAACTTTGGTTAAGCCATTTTTTTTTATTGTAAAAAAGTGGTCATGCATTTATTTCTACCACTTTCTAAAAATAATATGAATTTTGTGCGGGAAGAACAATTGCCCTTCCGAAGCTATCCCCAAAACTTTCCATGATTGGATGAAGTCATAACTGTATCGTTGACCGTTTGTATTGACACCCACATTAATCGGAAGAAGTAATGTCTGCTGATAATAGAGAACAGGGTAAGTCATTCCAAATTAGAATCGCAAACATTTCCTGATCAAATTTTGTTATATAGAAGCTAATTGGTTCATGCTGGGGACTCACGATCTCGTGGCTTTTGGCATATTACCACCATTTTCCGTCGTAATTGCATCAATTATTGTCGATAGCGTGAAGCTAATGACGGTTTCTATCTCAAGTATTCAGATTTATCATTGATTCCAATGGTTTGCATACTTTCCACCATGTTTATTCGGGCTTTGGATTTCGCAACACATCCACTTTTCATCACTCGCGAGGAGGAAAATTTGTTTGCAACACTATTACAACTACACAAAGCCCGAAGAAAATATGTTGTGGACACTTTAGTGTGCTAACAGAGTACTTTGAAATGAAGAGGACATTGAAGTATAGTCAAAAAACGCCATAGTCATGTTCAACAACATTCAACATCATTTTGGGGATATTTTTGATAGAAGTATGGTAAATGGGTACAGCTTGCTAATGAGGGTGATTTACTTGCAGACTTGTTCTCAAGAAATGTTAAAAAATCTTAAATTATCGTTGAGTTGTGTGGACTAAACTGATAAGGGGTCGCTTTATAGTTGGACGTTAATATCTAATTTACTGTTAGCAACGGCAGAGATTTGGTTAATTTTTTGTTTTTCTTCACAATGCTTAGTAAAGATAATGAAGATGCGCAGATTTAAACCTGTATACGCAAAATAAGTGATTTTTCAGGGGTTCTTGAGTAAAAGAAACTCTTAAGCGATAGCGGAATTTGTATTGAATTTTGAGACTAAGGGTATCCAAAGGTGTGGATTTCAGTTCTTTACTTACTCGAAAGTGTTCCCGAAATTCTCATATAGATGCAATATTTGTATATAAAGAATCTATATAAACAAAAAATATAAAATAGTTTTAATGAATTTTTCTTGCTTATTTTCTTGTCAACACTGATTGTTCTGTTGCTGACGTCGCTTTTCCAGTAGTTGTTCTTGTTCACTTTCTATATTATGAAAGCCATCGATTATCATTAATTTCGTTCAATTCATACCCGATTCGCAGCAAGCATATGATGGAAACTGAAACTTGGGGTCAACTTACTTGAAATTACCTTCACCGAACAAGTTTGAAAAAAGATTGCAATAAAAGTCAAGACACGGCTTCGATAGAATCGACATACGGGAGAGCGAAAACATTTCAAAAAAAGGTGAAGTTTCATAAAATTGCTCCTAACTAGAACGTAAACGCTTATCTATCCCTCTTAACATGACTAAAATGAAAACATTTAACATCTTTGTGATGTGCTACCTGGAAAGAGCAGACAGTTCTTTCCAAAGCAAACATAGCCTTGTTTTGTTGTTCCATTTAATAGGAAAAATGAGAAAGTTTGCAAGTCCTCTGGTCACGTCTAGGGGAACCCATGACAAATCTTATAAAGTATGCGCCATCTGCGTGTATATTGAGTTTAGCATTTTGAGTAGATTTAGTTGTAGCTTGATCAACCTGGCAGCACAATCTGAGATATTCATTGAATAGGAATATTCCCTACGTTAGCTTTTGGTTCTGCCTGAACTTTCGCTTTTGCTTGCTTAAGGATTGTAGAAAAGATGTTCATATCGTTTTCTATCGAATTGCATGAAAGGAAACTCCATAATCTAGCAAGACCAGATATTGTATAGGACTTAACTTTTACAACGAAAAAGAAATAGATTCCTATAACATTTTCTTCAATCCACAATATGGTCTTGACATCTTAGATTACTTGTGGTACAGAACACACTAAGTTTGAAAGGTAGTTGTTCTAATCTCTGCCCATATAAACTTGTACTTAAGCTATGGACACATTTTTCGGCCTAAGGAAGAACATGCAAATGTATTTTAATTACGGTATTTTTCGTATTTTGCAAAAGTTTTTCGTGTAAGGAAAAGTCTTTTAATATTGTTCAACAAAAATCGTTGAAGCATGGTATGTTGACATATTGAATGCACATAAAAAATATTGGACAGAATAGGAGTAGCCTTGTGGGCTTCTTCCACAGAATCGTTTTCACGAAAAGAGCGAGAGAGTGGTTTATTGCGTTATTCAATTCATAAACTTTCTTTGCATAAAGTTGGATTGCATTGGTCTATTTTGTCGGATTATCTCGCAGGTGGAAAGTTGGCCCCGTTATATATGTAATGGGTTTTAATGTTTACTAAGTCATTCGAATTTGTGTTTTTTTTTTGTTTTGTTTAGTCGGGGTAAGCATTCATGACTGGTTTCTATTGACAACGATCATTTGGGAGATTTATATCAGTCCTTCTTCGCTTTCAGCTTCTTCGAAGAACAATTTTCTTACAGTAATTCTTCAACGTAAATATTTTTATAAGCCCACTCAAGTAGCTAAGATTTTTACTCTTCTCGTTGCAAATAATTCTTTATCAAATTTTTGGATTTTTCTTTTCTTAATGAAAGATTTTTATACTTCAAATTCAAAATTATGTGGCCAAGCGCATCAAAAGGTTAATAACCGAGGCCTTAATAATTAAACTTGAAAACGGTGGCCTGCAAACAACCGAAGAAGTCAAGAGTCCAAACTGTTGTTACCTTTAGAATGTGATTGAAAGTTTGTTTACAAATATATCGGGAACTTTGATGGAAATGTCGATCAAATGCTTTGTGATATTTAAGTATTTTCTGAAGGCGATAGGTATATAGAATTCATTTCAAGGTGAATATGAATTTTTCTTATTCATGTATCTTTCTCTCTTTTGCTTTTCATTTCATTCCATTGTCTCATTCCAATTGTTCACATTTGAAATGTTGTTTACAACGTGTACGTATATTAATTACATTTAAATTTTTTTTTTTCTTATTTTCAATTTTCTTTTTCTTTTTTTTCTTTTTTTGTATATTTATTTATTATTTTAATTCCCTTTGTTTTGTGTTGTGTCTTGTGTTTTCGCTTGAAGCTGTAAAGAATTGTCTATAATTTCATAATTAAATATGTTTCAGTAATATGTATGCGTAGTGTGCGGGAAGTGTGAGTGTGAGTGCGTGTGTATTTGAGTGATTTTTTCCCCTTAGTTAAGAGTATTATTTCATGAATGAATCGTAAAAAGTAAGCTGCTTACCAAAGTGACGGCAAATGCGAGTCCGGTTGACGGTGATCAGTGAATGCATTGGCATGCCTTACATTACAATTTAATTAATTACTTTTTCTATTCTTTTAGTATTGTGTTTGGTTTCTATATTGTATTTCAATTTATATTTCGTCAACATTTCATTGATTCATTCAATACATTTCTCAATTATTATATAATTACATTTTAGTTTTAAAAACATTAAAAAATATTTCACTACATTTTCTCGACTTCTTTAAAAAAAAAAAAAGAAAAGCTTTTGCATTCTTCAATACATTTAAAAAAAAACTTTTAGTAAATGTTATTTTATTTTTATTTACCATTATATTATCCACTCTGTATAGCGTTACATTTATATCACCCAGAAGTATGCATCACGGAGAATATGAAAGTTATGTGTACGTACTTTCGATCACTAGGAGATACTGAATTTTCATAGCTGCGCTAGAAATCCTGAAGTGACTAGGATTACGAAAGAAAGTTAAGCCTTGATTTATATAGTGTTATAGTATAGACCGAATAAGTATATCGAGAATGATGAAATGGATACAGTAACGAAAATTTGGAATAACTTAGAAACCAGACCAAAATTCGCATTATTTCATTGGAAGTCTGCACCAGTTAGGTATCAAAAATTTAATTCAAAATGTAAGCGTGCGGAAGCTACTGATCGGCCAAACAACACTACAACGACCAACAATGAAGCCGACCGATTCTGCCAGATTTGCATGAAGTGCCAGATGTCCGAGAGTGTTTTTTCCCTCAAATAATAAACGTATCGTAGAAAGAGGAATTATTATAAAGACACTTGCGATCTTAAGACTAGAACGATCCATTAGTAAATTTTTCCTTTAGGGAACACTCGTGAAAAGATGGTCATCGTTAGCACATATATACGCATTTGCGTTTTTTATTTCTTCCGAAGGTTCTTTCAGCCAAAGCTGCCGTTTGTGCCATTTTGGACCTACCAACGCGCAATTATTGCGAGAATTTTTGACGAGCAACAACCTAATAGTGATAAGACTCATTTCGTCGTACCCAAGCAACAAAAGTGACAGTTTGGTGCATTTTTTAATTGGTGGGATAATTGGGCCATATTTTTAAACATGGTGCTGGTTCCATCGTTAGGGTGAATGGATATGCAAATGAACGATGTCAGCTAACGTATTTTGGGAAATTGAAACTATGGATACTTATCTGCAGGAGAACGACATCCACTCCCGCACAGCTCATGAAATAATATCTCCGCTTAAAATTTCATTATTTCTTTTTATACCCTACGCTGCCTGTAGAGCAGAGCTTCCGCGTATGTGTACGCGATACTCAGAACGACTTGAAATCGATCCACTTTTTATCTCACCAATGGATTTAGAGTTTTTTTCTGAATCGACTTAAGCTTCTTTGTCTGTCGATTGGTTCAATCTATTGGTCACAAATTTTGGGATATTTTCAAGAAGTTTGGTATACTAACTCGTTTTGGCCCAAAGGCGAACGCTCGGATCGGATCGCTCTTTTGATCACCTCCTCCATATAACATCTTATTTCAACCAATCCTTATATGAATAACTGTAAGGCGCTGCAGCATGTTTAATGACGGGCCATGGCCCACTATAGTGCATTCACTCGTTTATTTTGTTTTTTTTTTATTTTTATTTTATATAAATTGAGTTAAAATGGCGCTCACTATGTTGCTTTTAAATTCATTTTGTTATATTAGATTTTACTTTTCTTCTTTTCCCTTTTTTTTCTTTGTGCATTTCGAATTTTATTTGCATGCACTGACATACATAAAGCTCTTATAATGTTTTTGACGCACAAACGCGGACTTTGAACATCAGCCCGTTTTTAAATAAGATAAAAAAAACGATTACGAAATCTTTGTCTGACTGCTCAAAACACAATAACGACCTTAACATTTTTGCCTTGAACGACAATCTTGATGTTATCTTTCCGCTCTGTAGCATATATATGAAGCTGAAAAATCGAGCCGTTGCCTAAATTATCTCAAAATTGAGAAAAGCTTATTATTATTTACGTTATACGTATTGCCTCCATGAACTATGAATCCGATTGTACTGTAAAGCCGCTTGGTTGAGATGTGCCTAAAAAAGTACGCCGTGTAGTAGCTGATGAAACAGTCTATTGCTTCGGTTGCTAATTGAAGACGCATAGTAAATATCTCGCAATCGTATGGAAACCAAATTTGATTCCCTTTAAGTGTGTTCAAAGGCTCCTTTGACACAGTCGAATCTAAGAAATTTCGATGCTTTTCACGGCTGCCAAACATTGACCGGCTGTTCTGGATATACAAGTTTCTTGACATCGCCTTAAAGTAGATTAGTAAGTTTTTAAGCCAATAGATTTGTCTTCCAATAAAAATGAGAACTAAAAGCCGTATTGTGGCCTTGTGATCATTCTCCGGCGATAAGAGGAAAAGAAGCCTTTTTTCTCGTACGTTTCTTGACTTTAAAATCTCTTCAATTCTTTAATATTTTTGTTTTGTATTTTGTTTGTATTTGTATTAATTGTGTTGCCTTGGAAGTTGTACTCACGCTATTGCTGTAACTATGTCGAACTTGTTTCAAAAATAAATCTGCTTGTCGCACAATTTTCATGATTAACATCATGCGGTGTGGTTTTGTTTCTTTACTACCGTAAAATATGATAAATGTTTCATTATATCTTCAACCAATATTAAGATGCCATAAAAAAGAAAAGCTGGCGACTTGCTCGTGAAATTTCATGTGATATTGAAAAATAAGTAAGCGAATGCGTTTTGCTAATATCGTCTTCGTCTATGTTCATGTACCTAACCGCTACTACATATCTTAAATATTTTTATGCAAATGCGCTTTATATCTGCATTCAAGCGAGATGCACGCGTAGCACATGGATCTCTAAAATAAAAAGAAATTGAGAATTCTAGGCAAAAATTTTAAAACTATAATTCACCACAAAAACCGAAAATTAACTTTTGGAGCATGAAGGCTTTAAGCCTTTGTACGAAAAGAGATCGGTTTTACGGTTTTCTTTTAAGTCTGCGCTCTCGGATGGTATAAGATCAGACTCGATTGTGAAACCGCCTTTTCTGTTTGCAATCGGTTGCAAAATCACATAATGTTTTTTAACTTGAAAATTATTTCATTACCTTTTTTTATTCCACCCTTTCCATCATGAAAAGTGAAACTACACTAATTTCGCGTTCCTGTCTATAGTCTGAAGAAGTTTGCTTCAGAGCCCTTAGATATGTAAAATATCATGAATTTTAAGTCGAGTGCGCTCACCTATCCGCCACTCATGCTTAGTGCCATGCCATAAAAAGTTGAAATTGTAAACACAGCCTTGGTCTGGTTTAAAAAACACAAACTGTAGCGAAGAACTTAACCATTAGGAGGCAATTTTTCCAAAATTTCAATATATTTTTACCGATAACTTCAGGTTTTATCAATTCTGACTTCTGTTCGAATCTTTATTAAAAGTATGTGAAAGTGCAATGTGACAGTGCACTAAATTGATAAAGTTTCACTTTCGCAATTTAGTGCAAAAAGTCTTTGTGAATATGGGTATAAAATATTTGCTCCTAGGCTAATATAAATCTTTTACTTGTTGCTACTATTAAGCTTGATTTTATTTATTTATTTATTTTTTTTTTTTAATTTTATTTGGTTTGAAAATTTATTTATATATTTAAACTTCTTCTTCATTGCATTTAATATTCCAGTTAAACTTTTTACATAAGTGTGTTTAGCTTTAATTTGTAATCAATCAACTGTTCTTTTGCTTTCTTTTCCTTTTTTTTTGTTCTTTTGCTTTAACGTTCATTAAACTATCTGAGACCATAGAAATTTCTTATATAGCTAAAGAGATACATTATCATATAGTTTATAAAACATGCATTTATAATTGTTGTTGTACGCTTAAAATCTTTTGGTGCTGCCGATGATGCGAAGTACGATTCCAGAAAACTTGTGAAGCCACCACCAGAAGAAGTCACTGAAAGAGAAACGCAGCAAAAAAAAAAAAGAATATTCATTTCAAGTAATCGAACAGGGATTTATTACTGCATAATACTGCTAACCTTATTGGGTTAATCTTAATCTTAAATTACAAAAAGATTTCTTCCATTTTATTCCATTTTATTTATTTAAATAAATATTCAAATATAAGTAAATTTTTATAAACAAAAGAGAAAAAAAAAGAAGAAAAATTACCACAATTGCCCTTTAACCGCAAAGTGCTAAAACAATTTGAAATGTAAACGCTTTTATCCCAAAAGAGTGAAAAACTTATACGCATACAAACTCTTATCGGGGGACACATGCAGAGCGAGCGCACAGCAAAACTTATTTTTATATGACTGCTGCATAAAATAAAGTAAAACAAAAAAAAAAAAAAAAAAAAAAAATTAAGTAAAGTTTGGTTAAACACAGGTTTAAAAGTATTTTACTTTTACGTACATATTCGCACGCAACAAAGAACAGATGCAAGGGCATCTATCTCTCCTCACTGAAAGTGACATACGCACTACCTGCTGTCTTTTCGTATGTCTCTCATTATATTTGGAATGAGTAAAGCTATGCATAAAACTGGCAATATGATGCAATTCCGCTTTAGCCAGCCAACAACCATCACAATAGCAACAACCAAAAGAATGAATGTATGAAAACTTTATCAACTCTACGGAATACAATTTACAAAACTGAATGTGTTGGATTTGTTAGTTTACTCATCTCCTTGCAGGATTTTGTTCTTGTTTTCATTTTATTTATTCGGTTAGTTTTTTTTTTGTTTTCTATGGAGAAAAAATAAACTTACCTCTTGACGTATGAATGTACAACCAGGCGCATGTTCATATGTTAGAGTATTACACGTACATGATTACAGAAGAAGGGTATACTAGTCTTAGCGTTCCGTTTGCATGGCCAAGGGGAAAATGTTAAAAAACTAAAGGCTAAAATTTGAATACCACCCATAGTCGTCCGTCGACCCATCCGTTTGTCTACGTCTCAAAGTCTGCAAAATCTGCTGCCATCGGTTTTATTTCATGGGAAAGTAGTGGACAAAGCAAAAAAAATTTTTGTTTTGTGTTATCAAAGTTAAAAAAGGTCTCTTGATATCATGGGGACGTCGATCGAGTGTGGAACTAAGCTACAAAGGAATCAGCAAGCATCTGAAGCCATTTCGGCACTTCAACACTTCCACTGTGTATTCTGTTCGTTCTACCAAAGTTCCGAATTTTTAGATGGAAACTTAAGATGAATCTTTCGCAGAGTAAGCTTGAAAACGGGACAGAAACAGTACATAAAGCTCTACACCAATTTCGATTGGCGCTAGAAAACGTGAAACTTGCTCCTAACGAATCCAGTTATAAAACTCGTACGTTGAAATCGAAGCATCCACTGCTACTAATCTTTACTTGAGTGGTTCATGTTCGCGGTAAGCATTTGATTTGCTTCCTGCTGCCCGAATACTCAGTCAAAAAAAGAGCTCAGGAAACTGCACTTCACTCATTGTGTTTCTAACATAAATGTACACTACACAAATGTAAGTGTAAACCACGCATCCTTTACGCGATAACCGCTCATCCTTTGGTTTATGCTCGACCTTCCAAATACCGACACATAGTGCATAAAAATTTCAAAAAAACCATTAAAATTTGAATAGAAAACTGAAACTCGTTGCTCTTCGGCCAGATATATAAGATTTTAAGTTGATTTAGTGCAAGTCTATTTGTCGGTTCAAAAATTATAAGAATTACGAAAGAGAACTGAAACGCAGTTTGTAATTTTCTGTCATAATTAGAGGCCTGTCGGCCGAATCATCAAAGAAATTAAGGAAAAATGAAACGAAAATTCTTAGGTAATAAACCGTCGAAAGGATATTGATTCTCATAGGAAAATGTCAGCATGCTCAAGTGATTTAAAGGAATGGAAGAATTTCGATCTTCTAGGAGTTAAGTTTTACATTAAGCATCGATTAGTAGCTATTACGCATGAATTTCTTAGTCATTTTCAAATGATGTTTGCTTAATGGAGCGAGGAATGTAACTGCAAAGTTTCTTTTCTCTTTTTCCAAGGTTTTAGAGTTGGCGAATTCAAGTGACAGACGGACGAAGGGAGAATTATTGTGATATTGAATTAAAATTTCGCATTTTTTGATTGGTGCTTCTTCGTCGTTTGTTTCGCGTTTTCGTGCCTTTACATCAATCGAGGGAAGTTGGGGAAGACGAACAACTTACGCAAGCCTGCTCAGAGCACGAAAAACCTGCGATGCACGTATACTTTCTCCTCATTTTCAAAATATGGGTTTTAGCCTTCTTTTAAAGAATCCCGGAAAGACGAACATGAGCATGAACAGCTCTGCGTAAAGTGAAAGACGAAGTAATAAAAGTGAATAAGCTCTCAAAAGCCGAGTGTGTACTAATCACTGCTACCAAGACAGTGTTCGCGGATTCAAACTTCAAATGGGCTAGAGCGCTCAGTCAGTAAGTCCATAACACTTATCGACATCCACTAGGCTGTAACCACCACCTCCTTACCTCTTTCTGTTTCCACGATTCATTCTTATCGTCGTCGTATTACACGAATAGGGGAGTGGCTTCTCACACCAACAAAAAAAAAAAAAAACTAAATGACTAAATTTGTCAATGACGTAGGATAAATAACTAAACCATTAGCTGATATCAAGAGAAAGACAACGAGCTTAATCGCTCCAAAACCAGGCAATTTTCCGATGTTTAGTTAAGGTAGATGACATCCATGATTCTTACATAACCCGCTTATTTTCAAGTGAATGTGTAAGACTGTATTTGTGTTAGTTCAATTGCTCACTAATATTTACCTTGAATAGTTGAGCGTGTACACATTTTCTTTATATAAACATATGTACATATTACATGAACTACCATCAAGGGTTTTAAGTGGGTAGATAGGTAGCAGTAGGAGTCCTACCCAAGTATTCTATTGATGCGGAGTGGTGGGGTGCGGTGGGAATGCTATGGCTTTTATTTGCACAAACTTGTTTTTCATAGAGTTATTTGAAAACCCGGTATGCGTTTTTAATGGAAAAATGTTTTCGGAAGGGATCTAATCAAAAACGAATAAAAAGTGAAGAGAAAACCAACTAAATTCAGATAAAAAAGTTGGCAAAATGAAATAAAAGAAAGTAAAAAAAGAAAACACCACCGCACGAGGAGTTAAAAATGTATGAATTTCAACAGTTGTATAAACTGTATTTTTAAAACTGTTGCAAACCCTATATATGCCAGCTCACTTATGTACTTAGATATTTAAGCCAAATATTCACCTTCTTTCTCTCTCGTCTTCGCTATCCCTACTAACTCTCTTCCCCGGCTTATCACCTTTTTTCCTTTTATCAAATGAATAAAAATTTTCTTTTTTCTGTTCTGCCTCTGAATGTTGTTCCATTAGAACAGAGAATTGACTAATATTTTGTGGACTGCATTGATTACGAAAATATTGCATCAAAATCCTTTGAAAATCTTAAACTCTAATATGTTTGTGTATTCCCTACGTTTTTTTTTCTTTTGAAAGAGTCACCTAAAAATGTTGTTTTCAATTTGTTCTGTTGTCATAGGGGAAGACATATAAATTAATAAACTCTCTTTGCTTTGGTAACTAAGCAACAATTTAGAAAGCTCGTTGTTCTAGAACATAAATGGATGATAAAAATAAAAAAAAAAAAAAAAAAAAAACAAATAAATAAAAGATAGATAACAACAACAAAAGTATAGCCGTCGTTGAAAAAGGCTGTTGACACCACCTTTGTTTGATTTGTTTGGCTTTTTTTCTCTTGATTCTTCTCTATATGTGATATGGTGTTGTTTGTTGGTTGTTTAAGTTTAGAAACCCTTAGGTGAAATGATATTTTTGCTTACAAAACAAAAAAAAAAAAACCCGAAAACAATGCCTAACATCAGGAATAACAAACAATACAACATACTATAAGAAAACATTCCGTGCTGATGGCCAGAGAAAAAATAAGTTTTAGTTTTTTATTTTTGCTTTCTTTTTTTTTTTTGTTTTTACTTGTAATCATTCCCGCAAGCGTTGAAATATACACATATCCTTATTTTCTAGCTAATGCCACAAAATAATGAAACGACACGAGGTTGTGTAAAAAAAAAAGTTTTCAGAACAATAAGAGAAACTCTAAAAACCGCATAACTTCGGTATAACAAAACTTTAGATACAAAAAGGAAAAAGTAATAAAAAAAGTGAAATCATACGATATGAAAAAAGTTTATTATTGATTTGTTTACAAAGCAATACAAGAGCATTTCTAACGCAACGCCTTAAGAATTTTCAATTACCACAAACAAATAACTGCAAAAGAAGATGCATAATAATTTGGTAGAACAGAGCAGCAGCAAAAAAAAAAAACGTGCTTTGCAAAGCAAAAAAATTGTTTCGTAGTTACACAATTCACAAATAATTGAAGTCTCGAGCCTAGCTACGAGCGTTTAGTATTAAATATAAAAGGAAAAGATTTTTATTAAAATTTTTCTCTTTAATAATCGTTATACCCTACACCACTTGTGATACTAGTGTATATTAAGTTTGTGCAGGCATATGCAACACCTGCAAGGACTAGAGGTAGATCCACCTCATCGATTTAAGTTTGTCTGGCTGTCCGTCTGCCGCGTTTTCTTCTGTTGAACCTATAAGTCGCAATTTTTGAGATATTTTGATGAAATTTGGTACACTGACGTGTTTTGGACCGAGGACAAAATTACTCAAAATGTTTCGGATCGAAGCATTTCTTCGACCGCTACTCGCACAACACCTCAATTTGAAAGATGAATACCTGTAGGGTGATGGACTTTTACTTGTTTTACTGTGGGTATTAGTATCTAAATAGTCGTCAACGGCCATCAAGCAGTCCTGCAGAAGTTGTCAAACTATTTAGCAGAAGTGATCTGACAATTCAGTCGTAATTGTCAAGCTGCTCAGTACAACTGGTCGGGATCGATGTTGCAAACTTGTTTTATTCTATTTTATCGTTTGCATTGTATGTCGTTGGAGATAAGAAATGATATAGAAACGGAAGGACTATCACATTCGAAGTCATATTAAATGATGTATCGATTGGCGGCGTCAATCTCTTCGAAGTTAGGGTAGGTGGAAATGGGATTTGCCATATCCTTTCTTTCCCGGTCGGACCAGTGGTACGTTCAGGTCAAGAAGGAAAAGTAATCAGAAATAATTCAATTGATTCTAATTCAGTAGTAAGGTATTTTGACGCAGAAACGGATGCTGCAGAAAACGATTGAGGTTTTTTCCCTTGCGTCCTTTTTACATGTATCATGTCGGAAAATACATTATGAAAACAATTATTTTGCATTTCTGACATATCTTCGCATGAACTGATGGAAAAATATTCTTCAGAGGGGAATAATCATATTTTCTACCACAAAGGTGAACAGTAAATTAAGTAAAAAACTAGCAAAAATTTGAACAAAAGATTGTTATTTGACACATAATTGGGCCGTGCTAAGTTTCACAGGTTTCGGATACCCTTCCAAAGTAATTTGTAGCGTCAATTGATGTACGAATCACTTGCGTTCTTATCTTTGTTACGAAATTTGTTTTCATAAGCCGATAGAGCAAAGGAATCTTGCGACAGGCAAATTGGGACGAATAAGTTGGTTTTATTACTTTGGAGGTAAATAGGACTTCTCCAAAATATCGAATCCACACGGTGTCACCCAATGTGATTTTAACCAAGATTTTCAACGATATCTCTATAGATCAACTATAGCATTGGCTGGACATATTTATTGAAATCATGGGCATGACTGAAATGAAGCTCCAGAAAATATGAAATGAAAATGCTTTCTAAAACAAAAATTTTCGTAGGCACAGAAAAATATTTATTCCACAATCTTAAAGTGGCTCTTGTTAGCGTAAATCCAGTTTAAATTTATCGTACATATTAGGTGTTTGCATATGTTTTGAGCATTTTTTCACTTGAAAAAGCCATTTATTGAGAAAAATTGGTACAGTATACATTAATCGAAACATTTTCCATCATTCTGTACAACTTTTTTTCGTCTTTCTAGCAAGACGGCGACAACATGTCGAAAAAACCATAGTGGTGTGGCACCGGTCCAGTTAACAACCCATTTTGGCGCCCGTTCACTTTGCGAAGCCGTGTGATAGCCAAGCCATACTGCATTGAGTTGAACAAGTGGTAATCACAAGGCGGTATAGGCGGTAAGTACAGTGGGTGCGGCAGAACTTCACGTTCGAGCTGCGACATTGTATCTTTGGCAGCTATTGCAAGGTATGGCCGAGCGTTGTCATGCAAGAGGATGAACTTTGGTCTGTTAACTGCTATTGCTTGTCCTTTTTGCAACAATACTTCATTCAATTTATCCAACTGACGTTGGTGGCCATCCGAAATAACAGTTTCATTGGGTTTTAGCAGCTTGTAGTACGCTAAACCTTGCCGATCTCACCATATGCACATTAAATCTGCAAGGCCAAGAATGTTCGTCTTCGGTGTCGATGGGGATAACTCCCCTGAACGCACCCATGACTTTTTACGCTTAATTGTGTCGTAGTCGACCCACACGCCAAAGAAAGCAACCTTTTTTCTTGCCTGGCAAACAATGAAGCTGCGATGTTGAAGCGATTCCAAATGACATTTTCGGTCAATTTGTATGACAGACATTTCCCCTCCTCTTGGATCTTTCCCATCGCATGTCAACGTCTGGAAACAGTGTATTTATCAACCGATAAACTATTCGAAAGTTCTTTGACAGTTTGAGCTGGGTTTTCGCCCAATAAATCTTTCAGTTCAGTGTCTTTGCGCTTTGTTGTTCCTCCAGGCACCACTTTCAAACCGTTGAAACCAAAATCGACAATTAGGACATGACCAGTAGCATCACCATAAGCTTGTAAACGTTGTTGATAGACAGCCGGGAGCAGATTTCTTCAAATCAAATAACAAAAGTAATGAAAGTCGAAAATGCAATTATGAGCGTTCCATGATTAGCATCTGTATGCAGTGAATTATTCAATAATCCTAAATGGGAAGCTGTTATTTTATGTAGAGAAAGGTCAAACCAAGGTCAAAATCACCGAATGTAACCGTTGTGTACGCTGATACTTTCCATTGCTTTATCGTTTTCACCAATAGATAGCGCTGATCAGAATACTTCCAAGCACCTATTATAATGACATGCATAAATAAATTTGTGTGATTATTTTAACATTTCACGCTTTCATAGTGTAGCCGCTTATGCTGCCTCTTATCGTTTTGATTATTGCTATGATCTCTCTGAGTGCTTTTCAATTTTTCATGCGATAGCAAGACTTTGCAGTTTTTCTATTTAAATTGTTTTGATATAATTCTTGACAATTGTGAACATTGCTGTAGTTTCTGTTGTGTCGGAAAGCATTATTCGTTTCTGGTAATCCTTAAAAATTTCCATTCACTTTTTTTTTTCTCACTTGAATGGCCAAACATAAATACTTTTCAAATATTTATTTCGAATTTTTCGAATAACCACAAATGTAAAAATTGTTTTTATTTCTTTTTTCTTACAATTTCTTATATGTTTTTTTTATATTTTCCTTCTCTTTTTTATTCATTATTGTTATTTTTGCATTTAAACCCATGCTATATAGTCTTTACAATTTTAAGTAAATTAAAACAAGACTATAAAAAATCCTTTAAGCTTTTTCACATTTATTTTCTAAACAAATATTCAAACATAAAGGTAAAGAAAAATTAATTCAAACAGACAGACACATTTAGATTCTCTTATGCAACGACAAACATATGAAACTTTGTCTGAATGGGAAAAAAACAATATTTAAGTCTTTAAAAGTTATTAAAGTATTTTCTGCAAGATATCAGCAATACCTGAGTAACTGTGCATTTGTATCTAGTGTTGTTGAAGGTGACATAACTGCACACTTAGAATTTTGGATTCCCTTCAAAGTTTCATGCAGTTTGGTGGCTTGGTTGGAATTATTTGTAAGCGAACATTGTGTCTCTTTGGTACGCCAACCATCCGGTTATATGGTAGACTCTATTTTAAGACATCAGTCATTTGTCTGTCGTTACAAAAAAGTTAAAGAAGCTCCTCCAATCCTTTTTTAAGCGGTTATTTCCAAATTTAGTATGCGCGCAAGTTCGTTAAAAAACAGACGAAGGGATCATGGAAAGAAATCTTCTTTTAATGGGTTTCTGCAGACTAGAGAAGTCGTAGGCAAACTGGAAAGGTTTTGTGAATGTACTCTTCTGGATCATTGAAAAGAGTAGGCCTCTAATGTGACACGACTGTCACCAAGCCCAGGGTGCTTTTTGTGCCCAACTTTATGGGATCCTGCCTCGGTTCAAATTCGATTGAAGTCGTAGCCGAATGCGCAGAAGATGCACAAATTGTCTGACCGTGAAGTTTGCAGCGCAAGAATTTGTTTAACTCAGAAAAAGACGAACATTTTAAATAGGCCTTTTAATCGCCTTGATCAGAACGGATAAAGTCGTGTACAATGATTGCTTCGTATTGTATTATTGATCACAAATTCCAAGCGTTAACATGTCTCTAGTCTAGGGGAATAGCCAAGTGCTTCATAGGTCACTGGGGCGCGAAGCTTCACTTAAGCTCACACTTTAAACCTGTTGCGTGCGTTAACTGCAAAGTGTAATTTATTTCGGCAGTTTAGGAAGATAGCGGTCCTTGATCTATTCGAAGATTTTTTGTTAACAAAAATAAAATAGAGCTTCACAAACTCATTAAAGCGGATGCCGGTATAGAGATTAAATGCCATAAGAGCGGTAGTAAGAGCTGCCCGACGAAGATTTCTTTTGAAACGTAACGACTCGTTATGGCGCTTGGTGACTATGAACTTTGAACATAACCTCAACTGTAGCCAATCGATGGCTTTTGACTTTTGCACTCGACATTTATTCAATCTTTGTTACTGATTTATGCACAGACGCAATAGTTCGCGCTATTTGCAAAAATTTTGCAAAGTTTTCTCACTTCCATTTTTTTACCGTTATGATCGTAAAATGAAGAGAATAAACCCGGTTAGAAATTGAAAGCACGACCTTGAGCTCATCAGAACTGTCGTACTGTACAACTTGTTTGAAAAATTGATTCGCTTTGTTTGTTGGTTTTGTTCTTCCTAAGTTATTGTTTTTTTTAGCTCTTGTTTGGTTTCTGCACTAATTGGAAAACACGATATTTATTCATCCGTGAAGCCTGGTTACCGCATGTTGTTTTCCGCAAGTTGTTCTTGAAAATATTTTCAAACTATTTGATTGCCTGCAATCCATGTGTGGAAACCACAAAAGTCGCTGCAGGCTAGTTAGAACTATTGTTATGGAATCTTAGGATAGATTTTCTAAACATCTATTGTCGATATATATGAAAGATATCTTGTAATTTTTATATGTTCTTCAAACTTTTCGCTATGGCATCTACGCATGTTTGCGAAGCTGATTAAAGCAGGCTCTCCCGCATATATACGTCGCATTAAGATTCTGTCTATAAAAGTTTTAGGATTTACAAGTTATTTAAAAAAATACTTCAATACTTTCGTCTTTTCCAAGCTTCCTTCATCTCTTTACGAATCCTTAGGAGCAAACATTTCAATATGAAAATGAAAATTTACTCTATGGTATCTTTATAGAATCTGCTATTCTTGCTTTCAGATGCGACAAACTGAATGACGAAATTAGTAAACGCCCATCATGGGTTTACTAAAACGTATGGATATGTATAAATGCATCAATGGTATACTTATCCAGGCATATGCAGC
The DNA here is from genome assembly GCA_000688735.1 of Glossina austeni. Taxonomy (NCBI): domain Eukaryota; kingdom Metazoa; phylum Arthropoda; class Insecta; order Diptera; family Glossinidae; genus Glossina; species Glossina austeni. The sequence continues at coordinate 581,606 of KK502435.1, read as the reverse complement.
AGGTATGTGATTCTAGAGTTGTGTGATTATATTACCTAAGTGAACAAATAACTTTAATTAAACGAATAAACAAAATAGTTCTGTGACATAACTGTACAATTTCTAACTTTCTTCCTATTTGTTTTGGTTAAAAATTCAGTTTTGCATGCAAATGTGCACAAGTTTGTTTTTGTGTATAGAAGATACAAATTTATCTATGAGTGTCTGTGTGAATGTTCGTGTTCATGTTTTCACAAATTATTCAAAAGCTTAGAAAAACATTTGTTATTTATAGTTTTATGTACTCTCCCGTCCTGCCCCGTCCTGTCCTCTTCTGTCCTCTCCTGTCCTATCCTGTTCTATTCTGTCCTGCCATGCTCCCATTTAATTCGATTCATAGACAAAGCATATCTAAGTAACTTCGCATACCATATACCTACAATAATATATTTTGGTGTTCATGCGTATATCTATCGCATTTGTGTACATATTTTCGTTTCGTAAACAAATGCATAAATAATGGTAACAACATATACCATTAAATACAAATATATTGATGTCGAAATATTGTCTTTTCTTTTTTTTTTTTTTTTTTTTTGTTTTTTGCCTCCTTTAAAACTTACCTCTGGCTGGTATTGGATCCTTTTGTGGTGTTCCCAATTCAATTTCTTTATATTCTTGATATAAATCTCCAATTTGTGCAGTACAACGTAGTAATAAGCCGCCGCTACCAACACCACTAGCACCAGCACCAGCAACGCCTCCAATGCCCGAAGCACTTGTACCATATATGCCGTAACCTGAACTGCCCGCACCGCCCGCAGCGGCATTGCTCAACGCATTTATCATGTGCGAATTACTGGCAGCCGTAGCAAAGTGTATTGCTTGCAATTGCACTTTTAGACTTAGTCTCGACGCAATTAAACTGTCAACTGTTCTAATGTATTGTGTTTCTTCGGAAGATACCTGAAATTATCAAGATATACAAAAGAATCTTCGGTAAATGTAATTTTCTTTTCTCTCTCTTTCTCTCTTTCTCTCTTTCTCTCTTTCTCTCGTCCCAATCTAGTTTTTAAGTTAAATTGAAAGTATAAAGTAACACTCGCACGCACACACACACGCGTGCACATACACACAGGCAGATAAAGGAAATTGAATGCTATTTAAAAGAACTAGAATCGAAAGAATCCTTTTCAAGATTAGATAGAAAAAAGAAGAAAAAAAAGCTGCAAATACGTAGTCCGAAGAAATGCAGAAAAACTTTTTGCTCTTTGAAAGCATTTTATTAACAATGAAAGTTTTTCCTTTGAAATGCCGGATTTTATGTGATGTTACATTCTTTCACATGACCTTACGGAACTGCTTCAGCCTCTTATATAATACGAGTAAAATGAAGGCGGCAGCTAAGACTGTCTAAGTGTTAATTATTTAAATAACGCACTGAAATTTTCTGTGCGAATTTATGATGCTTGACAATTATTAGTAGTAGAAATTAGTTCGTTCCGTCTTTTAAGGGAGAGTGTAAGTAGTACTGTAAGGTGTAGTTTAAGAAACTTTAAGAAATTTTACTTTTTTTTATTAACCCGAAAAACAGAACTGCTAAGTCCTTACGAGTAATGGACAGTTGCTGCGCTACGATAGTCAAAGCTTAAATAACCATCAGAGTAGGGGAACCATTAACATCTGCGTGGTTATGGCAGCGTCGTTTTGAAGGAAATGTTTTAATCTTGATCCATAACTAATCAATTATTTGCATTCATAGACAAAATGTTTTTTTGAAATGACATTTCTATTTTTTAATCGTCTATGAGTCGTTTGCGATGACTTGTTGCCATCGTTCCTGTAAAAGTCAACCCCCCTCTTGAAAAAGTGGAGCGGGCGTGACTTAAAATATAACTCAAGGTGCGTTTGGACATCGGATAAGAAATTAAAATTTTTATTTCGTAACGAATGCTCCAGTGACCTGAACAGATGGTAGTCCGAAGGTGCTAGGTCTGGAGAGTATGGAGGCTGCGGTAGAAGTTCCCAGCCTAACTGCTTAATTTTCTCTTGAGTAATCTTCGCTGCATGAGGACGGGCATCATTTTGTTGGAGTATCACACCCTTTCTGCTTACTAAAGCTGATGTTTTTTCTATGAGTGCGAACTGTAACCGTTGTAATTGCTGACAATACAGGTGAGCAGTAACTGTCTCCCCAGGTTTCAATAATTCGTAATGCACTATACCGGAACAATCCCACCAAATACACAATAACACCTTCCTCAGGGATAGGGGTGGTTTAGGGGTTGCAAGTGGTCTCCCGTTTGCAGACAACCGTTGTTTCGATCGTTTTATGTTATCATAAAGGATCCATTTTTCATCTCCAGTTACGATCCTAGACAAAAATAGATCTCTGCTTAGTCTGGTGAGCATAGAATTACAAATTGTTTGCCGAAGATCTTTATTGGCCTCAGACAACAGGTGTGGAATCCGTTTACTTTGTCTATGTACTTCGCCAATTTCTTTTAAATGCCTTTGTACGGTGGATCAGGTAGACCCAAGGCTTCTTGATAGTTCCTGTATAGTTAACCTTGGATCGGACTCCACTAGAGATTTTAAGGCGTCGTTATAATTGAAATAAAATAATTGATTAGTTATGGGTCCCCATAATATGTACAGCTTTTAATTTAGATCAAGAACACTACAGTTTTTCAAAAATTATTGTAACTTTTACTGTTGTTTTACTTTTTATCTAAAAGAAAACATAAAAAGTTGTTTTAGAATACAATTAGAAATCTTTCTTCTTCTATTTTGCTTCGATTCTAGCCTGTGTTGATGCAGAATTACTTCTCAGTCATCCCTTTTGTTACAAAATCCTTTTTTGCCTTTTTTTCTGGCGCAAATGATTGCATTTTTTTCTACACTAACACTGCTGTATCACCTTATAGTCGCCTTTAGGTCCGCTTTCTTTTAGGCGCATCCTCTTTTCATTTCCTTGATTCTCGTGTTGTTGTTATTGCCATTTTTTATATCATCTTTATTAATACCCAAATATAAAACAAAATGAAAGAATTCAATCCTGATCATAACTTCAGGCACAATGCTCTCTATTTACATGAAACCTTACGCCTTTTTATGTTTATGTCGTTTGTGTCGTTTATATCGTTGGATTTCGCATATAAAGCTTTCAAATGACGCGCGCTATTTGAAAGTGTATGCACATTGCTTATGTACATATCTATGTATATATATTTTCTTTTTTTGTACATATTGAAAATTGATTTTTGAATTGAATTCCATCACCGCAAAGGAAATTTGCCACAAAATGCAATTGCACACAATGACAATAACAGCCGCAGCAAAAAATAGCACAACTGCTTTTATGCTAACAATACGACAAGGAGAGCAGAATCAGCAGCAGCAGCAGCAGCAGCAGCAGCAGTGAGCATTAAAACAGAGAAAAGAACGAGTGAGCAACGAGAACTGAATCTGAATCCGGTACCAAAAAAAAAAAAATAAATAAAAAAAAAATAAAAAAAAATAAAAAAAAAATAAAAAAAAATAAAAGGAAATACAATGTGAATAAAATGCTGCAACAAACGGAAATGCGGTTGTAACGTTGTGAAATGTCATTATTATTCTGCATATAAATGTGTGTGAGTGTGCATGCTTATATATGTATGTATGTGCATAGATAGCTCAGCGTAAGTTCCTTGTTTTTTTTTTTTGTTGCCTGCATCCAACACCCTAACAATAAATATAGAAAAACGTAATTGTGCATATGCGAGAATATGTTTTTGCAAAAGAAAAAAAAAAAAAAGAAACGGGAGAAAAAATTTATGTCGCAAACAAATAACTACAACATCAGCATAAGGTTAAAGGTGTAAGAATATTCATACAACTGCCGACAATAGTGTGTTATGTGAACGAGAAATATGCGTTTAAAAAAAATATTAAAAAAAAAAAATGAAAATAAAAAAATAAAATTAAAAAAAAAAATTTTTAAATTTTAATTGTTCTTTTTAAAAATTAAAAACAAATAATGTAATATAAAAGCTGAAAGCAGTTATAGCGGTATTTAACAAAAAAAAAATATCGAGGGACGAGGCATTTATTATATTGAACCGAATAACTTGCATCCCCGTTGGAAAGGTTTCCTGCACGGATTCAGATAAGGATTCTTTACAGTTAGCTTAGTTTCGCTCTGTGCATTGGTATGATGGTCGACATTACTCAACGAGCCCGGGGGTGAGCAGCTTCTTCGCGCCAAATGAAATGATACGCCTCCGTTCGCATTCGTGAAGTTAATGTTTATCAACATCGCGTGTTTATTTTTTTTTTTTTTATTTTGCGCTAAAGCGCTTCTGTGCAATACATGAGCGAATGTTCCTCCTAGCAATGTGGACAACACCGTTAGCACAAAAACATCTTCGTAAGCCCGCTCCTAGATCATTCATGAGACTCCTAGCTCTTCCGTTTGCTTCTGATACTCGCCGCAGCAGAAGTTAATCTGCCGTTAATGTTCTAGCTTTTTTGAATTAAGAAAACGAACGAAAGTCGTTTTCCGTGATTCTACTCTTCTGGATCTTTAAGCTAAAAATCCTTCATATTGTCTTACATTTTTCATAAACTTTCGAAGACTACGTACCTATATCCGGTCGAAATGTTCGATCAACAACTGTTTTGCCTTCAGAACGCTTAAAACAGCCATAGATTACCGGGAGCGAATAAGAGGAGCTCGACTAAGAAAAATTTGAAAACTTGGAGGGGTAATCAAAGAATCCGCTTCTCCTCGACTAAAAGTTCGCAAGTATGCGCATAACAATAACCTGCTATAGCATCTTAACAGATAGTATTGAATCAACGCATATGACAATTGACGTATGCACGCTGAGTTAGCGTCCTAACGATTTCTTTGTTTATATATGTTTAGGACAGAAACTAAACAAAACTTTTCTCAAGGCGAACATAATTCTTCTTCTTGTTATGCATATAAGGCGAATGTTTAGAAAAACAGTAGCCGCTTAATTGATTTTCATAACAAAAACGGAATAATAACTCCGACATGGACAGGTTTTTTCGTAAAGAAGGAAACATTTAATACTAGTTTCCTTGGAACATGGAACGATCGATTTAATCGAACGGAAAAAATTTAAACTAAACGATAGTTTTCTTGTTATCCTAGGATGTAGAAAAGCCTAACGGGTATCACATAGCCACATGGTTAAGAAGCACAACTGTCAAGTCGAACTACTCCAGCTAGATTCCCATTGCAGTAAGCTACGCTTTAATTTCGATTGGTGCGTGATAATAAATCCTCGGTTAGTGAAGGCGTAACCGTTACCGATACGGCACACTTACTCAGGCTACGGCCAATGCGTAATTTCGCCCCTTCCCCTCCCCCCCTCCCCTCGCCGTGTAGCGAGCTTTCCTTGAGCGATTCTTTGTTTCTAACACGACTAACCATTCAGAGGATGTCCCCTGTGCGGAGTAAGGAGAGAGAAAGTTTTGGCGAAGTGATGGACCCAGTCTAGGGGGTTTGTGCCGAATCGGTAAGTGTGGTGTGTTTACGGACTGAGCGATCACTGTAGCTAGTGATCATTTTTTCATTTCGGACTTTAGACAAATCTGCCTCAAATGTCCATCTTTCAGAGGTTCTTTGAATGAAATACTCGTGCGTGCATTGGTCATAAAAAAGTCACTATTTTGCATCAAAAATTTGATAGACTTTTTTTAAAATAATTTTAAGCCTGAAAAGTTATTGTAATTAAAATCGATCAGATAAAATTTAATTCGAAGGCGTATGCATGCATTTTTCATTCAACCTATCTATGGGATCTTTTAAACCATCCAGGTACGTTTTGCAAACGCAGTAAATGTTCTTTATTTTAAACAATTCATGCATAGTGTGCAAAACATAAAACATGCCCTTGAGGTCAAACTACATACACAAGCAAAAAAAAAGCTGTTACCACGAAAACTTTTTACCGCTGAGTAAGCAGAAATAGTACTTGATCATACTATCACCTGTGGTGTTATTGCAAACTTTTAAAGACCAAGTTTTTTGTAATTAATTAAAGAAAAACAAAGCTGACACAGCTGCAATCTTCATTTGCATGTCAAAAAGAAGCAAGCAAGCAACACATTGTTATATTACTTTTCAACTTTAAAATGAAAATGAAATGACGATAGATGTCCATCGTGACACTTGTCCCTAATATATATTTTTAATTAACTTTTTCTATGCCTCTCAAAAGCCAAAAAGCTGCGGTTAAGTGGATTCTAAATGAAAATCTAAATAAATTCCGTTCCGCTGCACGATGTGTATTCCTCTATAAGAAGAGTGAAGATATTTTGACGCATAGAACCGATTAAACCGATTAAAAATTAAATATAAAATTCATTTGATGATCTATTTCGGAAGTAAGTTTAGTTATTACAAAAGAAACAAAAATAGAATAGAAGGAGATGTACATTTCAAGCTTTAGTGATGATCGGTTCACGGCCATCCATAAAAGATTTCTTTATATCGAACCTCTTCATGGAAAATTTTTCAACACAAATTTCATTCTGTTTATTATCGTTGCAGGCATCCTTGTACCCTTGATGAGCTACAGAAAACTGTAGTTAAACTGTTGTTATGAATATTATGTATTTAAGACGAATTTTTTTCATGCGTAATTCGTTAGTATCAGAAAACAAAACTGGTTTGCGCAAATAAACTGTGTTGCAAAAAGGTTAAGCTCTCCGTCTTTCGAGGTTTCCGACTGGACTATTTCTTCAAAGACCATCCTCCGAAGTAGCCATATTTACGAACCATTTACTTTCGCCCAGATGAATGAAATACGCGTTATAACTCTTCACAGCCTTCATCTCACCTGAACCTCTTAGACGTAGTTATACGATCTGTTAGTCTCCTATTAATTTTGCTATTTCCTCAGTTGACTATTTATCTGTTGACTTACGACTTATAATACAATTTAGGGAGGCTACTTGGGAATAGATAATGGATCAGACCGTCGCCGGTATTATTTAAAATTGCGGTTAAAACAAGGTACGTTTTCGTATAGAGTCACAGCAGAATACAGTAACTTTCTACTCCATTTTGAAAATCCTGAAGATATTGTATAGTAAACGTTTTTTATTATTATTATTATTATTACTATAAATTTAGTCAAAGAATAAATTGTAAGACTAAGGTTCCAGACGTCTTAGTGCAGCATCTAAGGCTATCGGCTTTATCGAAAACACTACCGTGGGCTTTCAGCCCACGACTATTGAGTTGCTAATCGAGACTCTTTGCCTACACAGCCGCTCACGCGGATAGTAAAGTTTTATAAATTACGAGCAACAAATATTTACGAAAAGTTAAATGAGGACTTCAAAAAGTGGACAAAAAATTTTAAAAGAAATCTATATCAAAATATTCTGACCTAACTAACTAAACAGGAATCTGTTATTCTGATTTCATAACACCAGATTTTTCGAATGTCTGAACTTGTTTGCTTAGGAAATACTTTACATTTTTTTTCCTACATTCGTTCCTGCAGACATTACAGTGAGTTCTGCGCTCGATATACGTTGTGATTTATGTGAGTTTGCGTCCTTTTCACCACATGTACAACATGTTTCATCTTAAAGGTATTTAATGTTGGACTTATGCCCTTGCCTTTATTTTCTTTATGTTTTTATGCATTATTTCGTATTCGTCAAATATAAATAAAATAATTTTAACGGAAACTATAAGGAAGTTCTCATATTCTCTGTAGGCATTTAACTGTTATATGCATTCCAGTTCATGCATTTAATCTTTTCATTCATTCTTTACTAAAATTTTTCCAATACATTCACATTAATTGTGTTCATATTGAAAAGAGAAATAAGAGCGGGAAACCGGGTGTTAAGCAGAATGAAGAGTTTCGTTTGTTGAAAAACATTTTTAAGTATATATATGTATATATATATGTGTAAATGAATTTTAAATCGTTTTATACATCAGCCACGCAGCATGTAATTATGAAATCAAGACCGTAAACCATAATCATGGTTCACTATAACTGAATATATTAAAAAATAGTTCGCATTCAATCAAACAACTTTTTATGTCGATGCGATTTATAATATGTTTATGAAGTTAAAGAGAATCGTTATTACCTTAACTCGACTTTTGTTATATAAAATTTGAAAAATTTGAAGAAAATTTTAATAATAAAAGAGGTTTATCTCAGCCGAAATTGGGAGAAAGAAGATGAGTACACGAAAGTGAAAAGCATGAAGCACTAAAGCTTACGGGAAAACCGAATTATGATAATCAAAATTTGTTCATATTAAAATCCAGTGCGGTTTCTTTGGCAAGATGCTCTTGACCAATGTAAAACTAATGCCCAGACAATTATGAATAATTGTAAAGTAAGTCAAAAGTAGCCAATGCAAGGTTCGAAGCAACCTTAGGAATATCGAACTAGATACTAAAGAAAATCCTTGCAATATCGTTTAAATGGAAAGCCCGTTTGGAGCATTCACCGCCATAAAAAAACTCTGAGCTGAACAATAGTTTTGGCTATGAACAGTTCTTGCCTCTTGCCATTGATGTTTATGATTCTGCGCAAGATTTCTCAAGCAAACCCCGAAGGTTCCGAAAATGGTTCAAATGTGTGGAAAACACTCAAAGTTACTCAATGATTGTTGGAGGAACATGACCAAAGATGTGAAACTCAATTTTCTTGTAGCGGTTTTCCGTTAATCCCAGCCAGATGTCGAGCGCACCAAACTCACCTTCAAGAAGTTGATAAATACTGTATTCTACGGTGACGATGAGATCGTGAATATTTGTTTTGTTTGTTCACGCCTTGTTATCGGGCAATAATCTGGCTTTCACGAGAACGTCTGTCTGGCATGGAGCAGAAAAAGTGGACCCATGTGTTCTAAATTTGTTGAAGTTCATTTATTATTTATTTAAGTTAGATTGCTTTCGTGGAACGATTTTCGTTGTGACTAAAAGTTCGACATTTTTAGCATACAAAGGTTTGCTTTTCATAGGAAGGTTTATATAGGAAAATATAAGTTCAAAAAATAGTGTGATTATTGTCACGAAAGATTAAAAATTGTAATTTTTTCTTACATAATGATTTTTTTCGAATGGGCGTGGTGGTAAAAATGGTCCAAGGCAATCCAGTTTCAATAGCGTTCGTACAAAATGTTAGCAGAATAAATAATTGTGACAGCATCTCAAACCTTGCGACCTGTATTTTAATCGCGAAAATACACAGACAACTATCAGACGGACAAACGGACAGACAAGCTTAAATCGACTCAGAAGATGATTCTGAATTCATTGATTTAATAGTAAAATGGGTATCATTAGGAAAGTATGGACTCACGTTAGATCCTTGTAGGTGTTACGTGCATTCTCATAAACTTAATGTGATTTGCCATTTGTATATACTATATAACGAGTGCAATTAGCAGCTTGTCTTCTTCTTTCTGTAGAATGACATAGGTTCCAGAACCTTAGTAAAGTTGAAGCTTAATAAAGCCAGGGATTAATTTTAGTTTAGTTTAATTTTAATCTAAATTTCAGTTTGTGTACTATATTGGATAAAATGAAAGAAACTCCCGAAATATCCATTCCGGGCGGTTGTATCGATCCAATATTATATAGCAGTGTAGGTTATGCGATGAGCAAAATCATCACAATTTCGAATTACGTCGTAACAAGCTATGTTCACACTTCTCCAATTCACTCACTTCTAAATTGTTTATAAGTTCGAATAGATATGGAGCAAAAAGTTTGAGGGGTTGATTAATGATCGCCGTAACTCGAAAAGCTTAGCTCATTTTTTTTTCTAAAGTGACAAAAAAGCATTCTCGGCTTATTCTCAGCTCAACATCTATCTGTATTTAAGATCTAACCATAGAATGGGCTTTGGTAGAGAGAATCCTGCATATCGCGCAATCTAAAAGGATTTACTTTAAAACGTGTTTATATGGTATCAAATCCTTACATCTTATGTTTTTTCTGCACTGCTACCACATGTAAAAAACAAATCAGCTTTAGTTAACGCTTAGCACATAAAAGAAGCAAAATTAAATTTTGTGCATATGTTTTTATGAAAAAGGTTTTCTTAAAAAGAAAATCCATTTAAAAAAAGGATATTTTCACACACAAAAACGTTCACATTTCCTTATATGCACAAAATAAACGATAAATATATGCGCATCCATAATAAGAGGCTTAGTGAGTAAAACATTTCTATTTTTTTTTTCTCACTCAACTCAAAAGAGTGTAAACATAAAACTATTATGGTTTGTGTTGCTGGTTGGATGCTTAAGTAGTGAAATGCAGTTTTAAGTGCAATGCATATACATAAGAATGCATACACATATACGCTTCGAAACACTTATAATAAAAAAAAAAAGACAAAGCAAATCTAAGGTTCTTAGCCAAATCCAAGGGCATTTACTGTGGCGGAGTATAAGATATAAAGTAAAAAAAAAGGAAAAAAAAAAGCGAAACAAACGGAAAAACTTATAAACTCAAAGAATCCCGAAGACCAAGTGTTTTTCATGAGATTTCATGTGGAGAGGAAATCCAAAATGTTTTTTTACCCATTGGAGAGCATTTGACATTTAAACATGTATTCTATGCATATGGGCGTGTGCGTGTGTGTGTTTTTGTTTTTTTTTCTTTTTCATAGTGCCTTTTAACTAAAACATCGTAGAAAAAGAAATCATATTAACCTTGACTTAAGTTTTTCACACACACACACACACACATACACACACACACACACACACGCATGAAAGCCGACAGTTTATTTTTCTAAAATTTTTCTATCTCTTCTTTCTGTGTTATGTTTTCAACATTTTTTCTCTCATTATCTAAATTTAATCACACACGAGCATATATCTATAGCGAAACTTAACCTTCGTTTAATATAAACGTTTCGTTTACTGCTTTCTTTTCACTTTTAATGAATTTTTACGAATAAAAAGCATTTCGTTTCATATAATTTTTTTTTCTTTTTTTTCAAGATTTTTTGCTTTGTTCAAAAAACAAAAAACCAAAAAGTAAAAACAAAACAAAGAAAAAGGAAATCATCTTAATTAAGAAATACATTGAAGAAGCATTTCATTTGATTAAGTTTAAGCTTTGATAAGAAGCCTTTTAGTTGTTAGCTTATGTATGGCTGCGCCATTAAAAATATGTCGGCTATGTTGTATTTTGTTGTTGTACCTCTTAGTAGATTTCATCATTTAGATAAAAACTCTCTCTCTCAGTCCTTTTAACTTTAACGTAAAGCAATACAATATTTATTTATTCGTTTCTTTTTTTTTATTTCTTTTTTTTTTTGCTATTAATACTATTTACCCTAATCGCTGGTAACTACCATTAGCTTATTGCTATTTTTGACGCTACATTCTATAATTGCTGTAAATGCTTTTACCACGCAGTCACGTAAAATAATTCCAGCTCGCGCTACTTTCTAGTTAATAATAAATGCTGTAATTATTTATTTTCTTACCATAAACAATTTTATATCGGGCAATGACGTTACTGTCACAGCGTTTTTAATACTCGTAAAAAAAAATTGGAAAAATATGGAAACGGAAAATGAACTTATATGTAGTTACATATAAGATGATTAGATCTTTTGCGTTTCGTTCGTGCACCTAGGCGCTGTGCTGGCGTTCTCCAAACACAAGTAAATGGGAATGAAAGTTGAAAACTAAGGCCTAACTCTTGACTAATTTTCTCGAAGCAAGTCTGACAATATTTTTGATTTTTCGGAAAGCACATTTAGAATCGAAGAGGCATCAAAATTGGATAAAGTTACAAGAGAATCAACCTCCTCCCACACACCCCGCACCAATTCCAGCAAACTTGTATGCTTTGGATGGATTAAACGATTTAGTATCAATTCCCCAATGAATTAAAGCATGTCTGTCTGTTGGGATAAACTTTTTGACGGCCACCCTTATCAGGTTTGTTTTGGTTAAGAACTTATCTGTTTTCTTTGAAAGTGGAGTATCCTTGTCCTATTTATTAGAGAACTCGGGTTGCTTTCCCATTTTACAATAGTAGTTAGAGGACAACTCGTTAAAAACTCCGCTTTAACCAAACAAGTTATTGTCGATCTCAAAGGTTTTTTACATCGACATTAATAACACTTCCAAATCTGTATAGCTAAGTCGTCCCATCATGTTTACTTGGCTAGTAATCCTGTTATCTTCGTAGTAAACCCTTTAATATGCTTTTCAATCCCTCACACGAGTGCCGCAAAACTGTCAATTAGCACTTATTCTGCTTATCGTGTACAATAATGAGCCTCCACCCGGTATAATATATCGTCTCATATCCGACGATGGTAAACTATTCTCCTATCATTCTTTAGCGCCGAATTATTCACGTTTTCTGCGATCTGTATTAAATAATATGGAGTTTATTCTACTCCACGATGCTAAATAAAATAAAAAAAATTGTTTAAACTCAATAACCATTTATACGGCAAAGAATTGTAATAACCTTGGCAAGGGCAAAGTTAACAAGTGGGTCTCGCTTTTATCTTGTCTCCAAACGCTTTGTAAGACTTTGTTGGTGCTTCAAAATCTTTAAAACGCCTTGACTTTTCCTCCTCTCTTCTTCTTCTAAAGGTCTAGTTCTAGCACAATTTACATATTGAATAATCTTTGAATGAAACTAAATCAGTGCGAGGCCTTATTATGTACTGAGCAAGAGACGTAACGGAAGCATTATAGGTGAGCTTAGTATGACCTTCACTCGAATATGCCTTGTTATTGCCAATTGAATGTTAATTCAATAGCTTCTGCTTTTTGTGCTAAAAAATTTAGGATGGAATTTAGGAGGACCTATGCCTTCGTCCGTATGAAATTAGATAACTACTTGTGTCTTCACCTCTACTCGGGAAAAGTAGAGTAATCTTGGGCATTATCTTCGTTGTAAAGGTGATTCGTCAGTTTTGTTCAACCCGATCAACTTCAATCTTCCTATTCTCCCATCGAGGAATTTCTTTTTGATAAAACCCTCCCCTAAGGCCCCCTGTAAAAATCGAAAGGGCATTTACAATCTAGCCTCTTTGTCGAATCTCCTAGGTTCCAATGAAACTACTCATTTTTAAAAACCCCGTCATTACCGACGCTATAGATAAGACACTACGATCGGCCAATATAGTCAATAATGTTCTTATACATTAATTAATTGTTCACGTGGTTCACTTTCGATCGATGCATATCAGCTGTTGAGTGCATGGTTGGGCTAGAGGCGTACATGGCTTTCTTCCTGCTTATGCTTATGTTAATTTCGTAGTTATAAAATTTCGTTTGCCCTTTCATGTTAACCAGAATAAGCCTTTAATCTTAAGTAACGTCTAACTCAGCCGTGTCTGAATTCTGTGTACGTGAGTAAGTAAAGAAAGAAATATGCCAAATTCTATATCGCTTCTTAACATATCTCGCACTTTAACATATCTTCCGTTTTTCGTTTAAAGGACTTTCGAATTATAACCAATTATCAAAAATCAAGAATAATAAGTAAATAATAAGAGAGACGATTTAATAAAATTATCATTAAAGTGTACTTGTTCTTCTGTTCTTCAGAGTTTCTCTCTCTAGTTAATAAACTTCGCAATCTTCGTATTTTTCTTCTCTAATTTAATTTAATTTCCTCTTAAATGACCAGCAGTTTGTTCACATTTGTTTTCCTAACATTGGACTTTGGTAACTATTTGCTAAACATGTGCACACACCTCATCCTACTTATCAATTAAATATTATTAAGGCAGGTAAGTAAAAGAACTTATTCTCACATCGTCATTAGTAAACATATAAGACTTCTGAAGACTACGAGTAATTAATTATAGTAAAACTTTTGATCTTTGAGCATACGTTTGGGGAAATCACATTTAGGTTACAATTGTTGACTTATGCTTGTCTCTCTCTTTACGAAGGCATGTATAGTTAAGTATGAAGGGATAAGCATTCATCAGAATTTCTTTGATATTAGTCTTAAAGCAAAGTATTAGTTAAGAACCTGGAAAAGAATATTTCGAAGGAAAATATTAAAGGATTATCTTTTTGCTAATATACAAATTATATGTTGCCAAAGTTAAGTTAAGGGAAAATACGAAGGAGAAAAAAAAAAAGAAGAGATTTACACATAACATCCCTCAGAGATTTACACATTGACCCTCATATGCTATATTAACCAATTTGAAAGAAAAAAAAAAAAAAGTTATTAAATTAATTCCTATTCATGTTGCTCGTGTAACTATCATATTCTGCTTTTTCGACTCGATTCACTTTCGCTTTAAACATTTTCTAAAGGTTTTTGTATCGACGTGTCGTGCGTTAACAAGCTAAATTAACTGGTTTCGTTTCTTTTGTTCTCTTGAATGGCAAGAAATTCATTGGAAAATTGTCGCTTGCTGGCAAATACATTAAATTGCTTTAATTACTTACGGTAAGAGAGAAGGTATTGGTAAGAAGAACGCAATTAAGATTGATTGAATCTTTCTCTCTTGCCCTCTTGCTGTTGTTGTTGTTGTTGTTGTTTATATTTTTCGTTTTCCTTATTTTAGAGACGAATTTGTTTGTTGTTGCTATCGTTGTTGGTTACTATTATATCATCAATTTCTGTCATCATCCTTGTTATTGCTGTTGCTGTTGTTTTTGTTTCCTTATAAAAGCTACAATAATGTAATGAATTTTCAAAACCGGATTTCGTTTAGCGTAGAACTAAAGTAATTTGGCTCTGTGTTACCTATACCCTTGTTTATTTCTTTCTTCATTGCATGGCTTCGAAAAGGTAATTAAATCATTGTGTGTGTGTGCGGGTGTGTGTTAAGAAGCAAATAAAAAATTCAACTTGTAAGCGTTACATTGCAAAAGAAAATGTTTTGAAAATCGAAAGAAAACTTGAAAGATCTTTGTCTTCGTTACCGATTCACTTTTTTTCTCGAAATAATAAATTTTTTCAGAAGCAATTCTAAAGGAAGAGAACAAACATAAAAGGACACAAGTAAAATGACAGTAAAAAGGTAATAAATTTGTTCAATTAACTACAATCACGTTGAGGTTATAAAAGGCAAGTTGAGCCGCACGTTAGCAGTAAGCTAATTAGAGAGAAAACCAAAGAATTACAAATTCAGTATATCATCGTTTAATCGTTTCTTTTATTCGAACTTGAGTGAGTCTTTCTTCAACTTGCCTAATAACTTGCCTGAAATAGATCAATAATGATTAGGTTTTGTGTCAGATGTTTTACGTCGCCCAAACACTAATTAAAAAATCTATTGTGCGTATGTCGGCAGATGTAAAAGTATAAAGACTTCAAACATATATATAAACAAAGGCAACCACATCGAAACACACTGAACGAAACCATTGTTTATGTATTTTTATTCGGACATGGAGCTTGAAATGTGCTACAGTGCACAGTGAAAAGTACGTCCAATATTCAAGTTAAAGTGCGCAAGTGTATCGAATATCAGAAATATATATATTTTTTCCAAATTGGTAGCACTGTGACACAGACATCTATGTCAATGTCCATGTTGCTTTGTTGCTTTGTATTGTTGGAAACTAAAAGATAGAAAATAATATCTGAAGATATCCGCTTCCTTGTGCGGAATTTTTAAACTTAAAATCAAAAACTTTCAAATTGATGGATACAGTAAGTCTAGTATTAATCTGATTGATTAGTCGAATGAGTGAATCGAACTAATCGGGTAACTAAACCCAATAACCGAATAGAGGAGTTAAATATCCGAGTAAATGAGTTGAATATCCAAACATAAGTATAAAATGATACGTTTATTTGAATAAATGCGTACATGCACACACATGCACACGCATCAAGTAAATAAATTTATTTTCTCATTTACATTCAAAAACAATTAACGTCTCAGTTTTTCTCGTCTTATTTGTGCGTTACAGCAGCAACAGCATGTGGTAGCAATTTATTAATTAACATGAAAATTGTTGTCAGATGTAAAATTATGTAAACACAATTTCAAACGCATACCCATACATACACATCTAGTTACATAAAAATTCCCATACCGTAGTATGTTTAATGATATATATGTGCACGTAGTATGTACACAAAATTGAAAGTTTATTTAACATACTTTCAGGCTTGCAGTGAAATTTACCAAATGTGAGAAAAAGTAATTTTCAAAACACAATCAACTTAATTAACTCAGCATAGAGAATATACATATATTAGAAAGTTGGGTTGTGTGTGCGCGCCATAAAGAAATAACAAAAAAGTACTGTAGATTTTATATGTATTTCATTTAGGAAAAGGACTATATACATATATAGATCGGCTTACTACTTATGCTCGCTCCTCTGCTGGGGTCCTCGTAAGAAGAATTAAAGCAACAAAATAAAAAAAAGAAACAAAAAAAATGCGTAAATGAAACTTTATAAAAACATGTTAATTCCCTTGAAAAGGCAAAAAAAAGGCTTATGCAAATTAGATAAAATTTTCAAAAATATATACATAAATATAACCCTGCATGTGTGTGCACATAAACTTGAAAGTATGCAGAATTTCATGGTTGGATACGTTTTCTTCGCTCGAGTTTTTAGATGAAGAAATGAAATTATTTCCTAGGCTATAAAATGAACCGCTGATTTGGGTGGTCTGTGTTGCTTTATGTATTCTTCATGTATCCATTGGTACTGTTGTGTAAGTTTCTTCTCATTCCTGTTAATATCTTAGATAATTAAGTTTTAAGTAAGACGCATATAAATTTCTTTTTACCATATTTCAATTTCTAAATGTCTACGAACTAATAGCCAAGAAGAACGAAAAGCAAAGTGTTCGCGATTTTTCTATTTTTTTGTACTTAAGATAATGAGAATATGTTTATGGCGGCCATATTTAAAATCGATAGTCAGTTATATGGCCTACGTTTTAAATCTGCTTTAAATTTTTATTCTTTTTCCGAAAATATGATATACATTTACATAGATGTAACTTTTCATAAAACACCTTTACGAAATAGACAGCTATTCATTATCAGTTCTACTGGCAGCTCTAAAATAATTCTTCAAGACTCGTTAGCCTACGCTTGAGGGGTTAAGGTTTTAAAAAACTTTAATTTGATTTGGAGAAGTATTTGTAAAAATTATTTGATGAATTTGATTTCCGGTTTTCTAGTGTAAATGTATTTATTGGTATCGGCTCGAAGTCAGGAATATGTATTAAGAACCATCTTTAAATTTTCTTTCTCAACGATGAATGGACTGACAAGAGGACTTAAGTATATTGATTTCGATTTTTTCAACAATCAAAAACGAGGTAAAGATGGAAAACAGATACGAGTTAACCATGTGAATTACCATTTGATTATGCAAAAAATAAATAAAAACGTTTTTTAAAATAGGTCTAACGCGTTAATTAGTTTCTCTATTTCCTTGAAACATTCGCTTTTCAATGATTCTTCTCGCGTTTAAAGGTAATAAAGGGCCGAATGAACATACGAGTGTAATAGTAGACACTTGACAGATTGACAGATGAACGACGGGCAATCAAGTAAAACAGACTGACGAATGGCCAGACCAAAGGCATGGACGGAAAGCTAGGCGAAAAGTCGGACAGGGTAGCCGGGCTGACAAACGGTCATCCATTCAATTTCAATATCAAAGATCGCTTGCCTGGAAATTTGTCGATATAAAAATTTCGATATTCTCTCAATCAAGTCTCAATAAAATGTTTGCAGCAAAAGATTGTAAAGAAAATGATGGAAAAAAGGGGCGGATAGTACGATTTACGGGTAAACAGATGGGCAAACAGATAGATAGAGTCAAAAATAGATGCATGGACAAGCAAGCGGATAGTTGCGTAGACCCGCAGACGGATGGTTGGACCGACAAAGGAATGCAAACTGGTCGACAGGCTGATGTGGGAATAGATATCGAAGATGTAAGTGAACAGATGGAATGGTAATTTAAAAAACGAACGAATGGGCGAAGGAATGCATGGACGGAAGGTTGACAGAAGCGAATCTTTGCAGCTATGGATGGTAAACCAGGACAGGCCCACTGGTAGAATAATAAGCACCTGGCGCGGTAAACAAAAGGAAAGAAGGAAATAAAAGTTGAAGAGAAATATGAATTTAGTTTTGTTCGCCTATAAAAGTTATATATGGAAATACAAAACGTGTGCCAGTTTTTTATTGTAGGCGTGCTAAAGCAAGTGGGCTTTGAATATATATCATTCAATATATATGATGTTTATTTGATTAATCCGGTAACTTGTTGATCAAATTGTTTCCCTCATGTTGGAAAATATTCAGTCGTGTTACAGCAGCCAAAAGAAGATCTCGCAATACGGAAAACGCGAAAAGAAAATAATGATGGAACGAAACGAAGAAGCGAAAGTCGGGTCACCAAGCTGGTTTTTTTTTATACGCAAATCTCTTTCAATAAAAACCGCTAGTAAATAATAAAATCAAATTTCCAACTATTAATCGCCAATTTGAAGGTCCAAGTTATTATAAATTTCTTGGAAGGAGCCCTGAGCTTACGCTGCCAAAGAAGACTCCGTCAATACCTATCCAATCTTTTGCTTCTGTGTTAATTTAATAAATGAATAGAAATCACCCTTAGTCCATATGTTTGTCGAATTTCTAAGTGATGAAGTAAAGAAGAAAAAAATTGCTCTCATATGCCCTTAACCGTATATGTAAGAGGAGAGCTGAAGAAGCCTAAAAATAAGCACAACTTTTAAGGGTAACAACATGCATCAGGAACATGGGCTTTTATTAGGTGACAACAAATCAAACAGAGTACATGTTTATATAATGCATACACACAAAGTCTAACGTGAATCTCGCTTCGTATTCATACGCACTGAAGCAGAACAATAAGGGAGTGAGTATAACGCATTAGTTACACACTACTTGTGACACGTTAACATCCATTTCTCTTCTTTTATTATTCAGGCTTTCATAACGTTGTCTACATATAATAGTTGTACATACATAAGGACGTAATATTGTTACATATTTTGCCTCTTTTCTTTTTTTTTCCTTTCAATGTGTTGTACATTGTAGCGACGTGATGCGATGAGCAGAGTAGATATGACAACTTTTAATAAAAAGGGAACAAAAATGTAGATTATTTTATGGTATAGTTGTAAAGGATTTGTACTGAAAGAGTGACGGCGGTTGGGTAGACAATACATAATACAATTACTGAGGTCAGTTGTTTAGGCATGTATGTAAAATAGATGCCATTTGTCAAATGTCAAAGATATGACGCGTTCATAAACCATAACATTTTCATATTAAACCATTTCCTTAGCTTTCTTTTCAAATTCCTTAGGGATTTTATACAAAAGTTAGTTATAAAAAAAGAAAAACAAAAACATTTTTCTTTAGATTTATTTAGACGACAATTTGTTAAGCATACAAGTTATGACTTAACGCATCCCTACCGACAACACACCAATGCCTCGAATCTAAAAAACGAATTTTTTTTTAGAAAGTTTCTTGAATTTTGCATACCAAAGAATATAAAACCATTTTGCTTATATTCAAATCGCATAACACCCCTCATTAATCTTTTACATTTATAAATAGATTTCATCCAGCCTCGACATATTTTCTTAGCGGTAGTAATTTATTTTCTTTTTTCCATTTACTTCTACGAGCGTGTTTTCTATTTATTTACATCAGAAGGTATGAGCGAGAGAAGGTATTTTATGAAGTTTTCAAAAAATTCATCAACTTTTTCGCTTATGTTTTTCAGTATAAGGATACCAATAAGCAGGATTTGTCAGGCGAAGGATATTACTTTAGCTTGTCGAAAGCTAATCTTAAGGGCAACAAAAAAGTTGTAATTCAACGATACCCTAACTTACTTAACATGCTAACGAAAACGAAGATAAACCGAACTTATGGCAACACAGTGTTTGCGACAAGATACGATTGGCCTGTGTTAAAAAAATCTATATCAATTTGAACTCGGAACTAATTCAAAATTGCGTTGATTGCTTAGCTAGAAAATCGTTACAGCAAGTCAAAACTTTCCGATTCCTAAATACCCTACGCTACTTCGGTTAATAGGGTCGTTTACCTAGCTATGTCATAAATTATCAAAAATTTCCCCACAACGTTTACTTTTTGCACAAACATTCATATGGAAGCGGGTTCACTTTACTAAGGCGTTCCATCCAAAAATTTTTAAATTCACTTAGCAGGCTAGAATAATCTTTTCTAGCAATTTTTGTCGAGAAATATTGAAAATAGAAAACTTTTTCTACACTTTCCCGTCTACCAAGTTAGTATTCGCGGATATTACTTTGGTCGTAGCTACAGTCAGACAGTTGACAGTTGGTCAAGGCATAACATTTAGTGATTGGTCACATACCTAATGGGCTGCGGCCATCCTCCTATCTCTTTCTCTTTCGTTATTTCTCTCTGGCCGTCTCCGTGTTACATGAATAGGGAATATCTCCCGAGTGAGATTTCCGGAATAGAGCTTTTAAAAATTATTCGATCTATTCATTGCTTAACTATACGAAAATATCCCGAAAATTACGACCAGTAGGTTGAACGTGAAAATATGTAGGCAGACATTAAGCGGACACCTGGATAGGCGAGTAGACATGCTCAAGAAAAATTACATTCTGTATCGATTGTTATAATACATCAAGGATTTGTCTAAAGCAGTCCAGGATGTTGAAACCATTCTCGTAAATTTAACATACGCTTGCCACAAGCTTTACAGGATATAAAAGAGAAGTTGCGTTTAAAGATTAACTGACAAGGATTTCAAACCTATTATACATATTACCGAGGGATGCGGTTATACCTACTTTGTCTTTTTTTTTTATAACGTACGTAACCCCAAAAGGAAACTTTCGAGACCCTATAAAGTATATATATTCTTGATCAGCGTAAAATTCTGAATTGATTAAGCCATATCTGTCCGTCTTGGTGTTTATGTGCTGTGTGTTGTTGGTATTCTCCTCGTCGCAAAAATGAAGATATGGGCTTCAAATTGGTTGGGGCAAATGTCTGCAGTGCAGCGTAAAGTGAACGGAACTCCTTCTTAAGGAAAATTTGTGGGTTTTTTCTCGGTACTCAGAAACGACTAAAGTTAGAAGTCTGAAATTTTCCGCATTTACTTTACGAAACTTTCTCCACTTTACCTGCAAAGATGGAGAAAATCGGACATGCCCGCAGAGAGTTACAAGTGATTGCATTTTATTTTTTGTTCTCTTTCTTGAGCTTTTATGCTAACTTATCATAAGGCAGACACGACAGAATGTTTAAAAGTATTTTGCACATTTCTCAAACGGAGGTATATTGTCTGCCTAAAAATGGATTCATTCTAAAATGAATAATAGGCACCGCGAGCTGGTCGATTAATTTTTTCTTAATAATACCAGCAATATGGGTATCAAATAAAAGAACTTGGAGAGTAGATTGCGAGAAGCTAAGTGTGTTAGTTGCAAATTAATTGTGGTAGACGTCACTACTTAGTGGATAAATGTTTTCTTAAAAATACCTTCCATATAGGTATCAAACGAGAGGAATTGGAGAGTGGAATGCGATAAAGTGTATTAATTATAATTTAATTATTATTTAATTATAATTAAGACAGTTATAATTTAATTATAATGACATTAGTTTGGACGTTTAAGACATAAAGTCTTGGAGCGTGCAGAAAAAACCGAGTTCTTTGACATTAAAATCTTAAGCGGACCTTGAATTTATTTTCTGGTTGGTATACGAGATTCGGCTCCCGCCGGACATAACTTTCTTACTTGGTTTTTGTAAAAATGGTTAGAACAGTTTGGTAATGTTTGGTTCGGTGTGGTTACATAATATAAGCAGTTGATTATATTTAATAACTTTGTCGGGCCGACACTACGGGAAGGAACTTTTCGAGCATAAAAGGACATATCCTTCTACTGATAAGTTTATTATTCAAAAAACGGAATATGTTATCTTAAGCTAATAAAAGAAAAAGAAGAATTTTAGACTAAATGTAACACTTAGGACAAGTTTTAGGGATCGGATTCTTAATATTTTTGCTATAGAAAATCTACATACCCAACCTAATCAAGATACACACATAAACCTAGTAAACATTTATCATAAGCAAACATTATGATAAAATTGAAATTAAACAAAGAAGTTTTCCTTTAAATAAGTCGCTTATTCGACTAAGTTATTTAATAAGAAATTTTTCAGTGGCAAATACGTTTGTTAGGCTTCTTAAAAATATATATATAAAATATAAAATTCTCTTTTCATTATCTTTTAAATATAATTTACTTAAAAATTATTCTTTCAAGTATTTTAAAAGGATTAATTATTTAATTTGAAAATGTTTACTGAACATATTACGTATATTCTCTTAACTGAAAACCAGATTTATTGCAAAGTCTATTACTTATGAGTACGTACGTAGACGTACATTTAAATTGATGATACTTAAAAGCAAAATTAAAATTTAACCTCGATTCGAAGATGAAAAGTGGAAGAAGCTATGCGCCAGCATACACCCTTATATATATATATATATATACATATATGTGTGTATATATTCATATAGAAAATCTTCAAAGTGAAAATGACTTATCAGCACATACATACATTAATGAAAATTTCACTAATTGTATGCATACGTACGTACCCGTATATGTATATGCGTTCATAGAAAGGTGCAAAATACGTTAATTAAGTGAGCTTAACACTTACGCAAACCAAGTGTAACGACGACTTTAGAGATCAAAACGCAAATAAGCGATTTTATAAAATTTATAATTAGAAGTAAAATAGGTTAATTTTCGAGTTAGAGTGTTCTAACCGAGAGACAATGGATGCGTCTAATAAAAAGAGATTAAATGCTTCAGTTTGTAGGTATGTCGAGAATTGCATTTAAAAAACATTTGAATAGTAGAGCGTAACGATGGCAACAGTATTATTAACCTTATTTAGTAAATGTAACAACAGCGCGCTTCCAATTAATATAGTTGCTGTGAAGTTCACCATCCTGTTGGCATCAGGAAGTTGAGATAAACATCTTGCGAGATCTGCTTGAAATTACTTAAAAATGGCCCTTTTCAGACCTTCCATCAGTCTTCTACTCAGGCTTATATATCATTGGTTTTACTCCGTTACTTGATGGTGTTGAAAAAAATACATAGTGGTTTTAATAAGTCTTAAGAGTAGTAGTAGTAGTAGTAGTAGTAGTAGTAGCCAGAGTAGATTTAGTAGCACTTGCATTAGTGCTATAAGGAAGCAAGAGGAAGGAGTCTATTTCGGGTCTAGGAACGAATTATCCTTAAAGTGGAAAGACAAATAGTTGATTGCAGGCAGGAAAGACTACTTTCTTTCAAAAAAGCTGTTCGGGTAGTCTAACCGATTTTTTAACAGAATGGATTTGCACTACTAAGGTCAACTATCCTGCAATTTGTTTTACACTACTGTGGGCATGTGCAGTGTTAAGCAAGGGATTCTTCCTATCAAGCCAGTTGTTATACGGGTTGGCACTTACGCAATAGGGTGAGCGAATGGTATTATCTATCATACGTTGACTTCAGAACGGTTTTATGTCCATCAGAAGCATTACATCAAATTTTGCGATTGTTGCCGCGTAGGAACGTTCATCAAGAATCTTCTAACGGAAATCACCGTGAATTGCAAAATCGACTTTTCAGAATGTGTTCGTCTGTCTGACTGTTAAAAATAAGATCATGTGCTTAAATTTTTGTCTTGCAGAAAGCTTGCCTCAATGCCCACATCACTTATGCGAGTTTCATCAGGCTTCACCAGATTAATTCAAATGTTATCTGATATTAGGTCACTTAAATGTTTCAAATGAAAACCAAATTATTTAGTTATTCAATGTAATTTCAGACTTTTTTTTTTTCTAATAAACTGAAGAATCTTTTCTGTAATGTATTCCAATGTTGTTTATCAATATTTATAACAAATTAATTCTTTTTATTTTTTTTTTTCTTCACAAGTATTAGCTAACAACAAAAAATTGGTTGTAGTGGAGAAAAGTTTCTTAGAAATTTAAGCCAACACAAAATACTGGTATTATTATGGTTATAAGACTTTATATATTCTCCGTTGTGTGTATAATATGACCGTAAAAGTTTCCAAAAACTAGAAAAGAGAAAATTTTTTTCGTATATATATCCGTAACAGAGCATAAAATTTTGTTGTTTTCTTTTTTTTTTTTAGTTCCGTATGTATAAAAGAAAAATTAATGATTTATTAACAAACTTTAATAGAAAACTTGGTTAAAAAGAAATTATACGCAATAAGTGAATGACTTAAGTGGAATAAGACTGTGCGTATAGGAGCAATATCATACATATATATGTATGAATATCTATATGAAAATCATAGAGTAAAACTTTTTAATTTCGGGGAAAGTTATTTCAACCCGGAAACGTGCAAGAAAAGGGGTCATAAATGTGAAAGAGTGAAGAGACATCACATTAAAGTCGTTTTCTTCATGCTCGCTGTTCTGCCAGTAGTCACTGTTAGCTTCAGTTTTGTCGCCATCAAATTATGTAATATATAGAAAACTTATGTAAGCTCATGTGCAACTCTTTGTTGAAAAGTTTAACTCCTATTGATTCGCATTTGCAATTTCTGTGAATTCATTGCTATTGAGCTTAACATTAATCTTGTTTTTTTTTTCTCCTTGAGAGCTCCAACGGACGATCCCATTTTTCCATCCTTTCCCTCTCCAAATATCCTTAACATTAAATATATTATTAGTAACAGTACCAACAGTACCTATATTTTGAATCAGTACGGGTACGCATTAGTTCCTTTGCTCACAATTACAATGACATTAGCATTCGCGTTTGCACTAAAATTAGCAGTACAATTGGCTTCTGCGTTAGGATAAGAGTCAGCAATATTCATTAGCGTCAGTATTAATACTAGCATTAGCATTAGGTCTTAGACTGTCACTGGCATTGGCGATAGTAGCAACTTTAGCGCTATCTTTTGCATTTGTATTAGTAACCATTGCCCATTCATTTTCCAGTTATTCAATAAGCTTTCGAATTAACCCTTTTATTCGTAAATGCAAGGGAAATAGCATTGCAATTAAAATTTGCATTAGTATTAACATTAGAATCAAGATTTTCATAAACATTAATATTAGCATAACATTAACGGCAGCATTTGCATAGGCATTATCGATATAGGCTACTGTATCTTGTATTCACAATAGCATTAACAATGGCACCAACGTTAGCATTACCTTTGCATTACTATCAGCTTTTGTATTATCATCATTTTTTCCATTAGCACTAAGTTTTCAATTAGTGCCGCATTAGCATTAGCGTTGATTACTCATTCATTATAGAAATTTATGATGGTCAGTCGAATTAGATTTGCATTCGGAATAGCATTGCAGTGTTATTGCTTTCATTTTTACCAGGAATTACCAGCAGCATTAACATTAGCTTGTATTCGCCCCGCATTTCTTAGTTTTCCGATAAGTATTGACATTCCCACTAGCGATACATCAACATTCTGATTATCATAACTCGAGAAATATTTACGTGAAATTTTCCAATTTTTTCCGATTGAATTTCAATCAAATAACTCCTAAAAAGTTTTAATGAAATGAACTATCAACACAATGCGTTTTGAAAATTCTCATACAAAAGACTTACGCCAAACTTTAAGTTCGCTCTGATTACAACATTTTTAGTCCTCTAATGCCTTCTCTTTTTTTATCAGTTATCTAGTTAAAGAAAAAATCCTAGTCATGCACACTCAGCTGCCATCCAGAAATCGTCTTAACGCACATATCGTTTCCTATATTGCTTTCGTCTGGAAATTGTCCTTTGCATAACAATCTCTCTACCATCTAAATTTTATTTTATTTTAAACTAACAATGCAATCAAATATCCAAATATCATGGAAGGGGAAAACCTCGAATATCTATCTGTGTTTGATTGTAAAGTAAAATTCTTATATTTTTCTTTTCCTTGAAATTTAAAATTTACTGTTACGTAAAAAGGAGATAAAATATTTTTTTACTTTATATAAATAGTAAAAATTTATAATTATTTTGCATTATCAACAAAACAAAAACCATAACCATGACTCCTTTTCGCCTTTATTTTAAGCATCTAACTTCATTACATATTAAAAAAGTTTACGTTGATGAAATTTTAAAGTAAAACTTTTCAGTTCGCAAGTTTTATTAAATTATAGAGTTAGAAAATTTTTATATCCATCGTGCGTTAAGTATTTACCAATTTTATTACCATCGTTGGAAGAATCTCAAAAGGTACCTTGAAATATTAACAGCCCGCAATTCTGGTTCATTTTAGACGTATCATCTCTGTTTGTCTTCACGTCTTTCTTCTTCAAATTTTCGAAAGGTTTACATATTCTTATGAAGTTGGAATTTGAAAGCTAACGACACATGGTGGATTATAAAAGTTTCCTTAGCACAGGCAAATTTTTCATAGAATTTTTCCCAGCGCGTTTTGTCGAAAAATTTTAAAAATTGCAATTTTCTTTGAGTTTAACTTCTTTTCAAACTAAGGCCATATATAGGAAGTGGTCGAAAAAAGGCACCGACCCGAACTATTTTCGACTGTACTCATCCTTAGGTCGTAACTTGTCAGTATAACAAATTTTATCAGAGCATATCAAAAATTTGCCATCAGTGGGCTGAATAAAAAAATAAATGGACAGAGATCGGAGATGCTGACGAACGGTTAGACAAGCTTCATTTAGAACCATTTCCTGAATCAACCGATATAGTAAGAGTTGAGTCCATCTCCCTTCAAGCCCTTCTGGGTGTTACATTCCTATTAACAAAAAAGAATCACTTGACAACACAATAACTTAAAAGATGATTGATTTTGCTACGTTTTAAAAAGAATATTAAAATTAAAAAAATAAGGGACAGAACACCAATAGCTTTTACTAAAGGCGTTCCTTTTTTATTTATCTTCCTTATACAATTTATTAGTTTTTTTTATTTATATACAAATTAACACTAGAATGTCCGTAAAACGTTATGACCGTAAAGCGAAAAGACGAGTTATTTTACCTGCATGTCATTAAAGTTCGTATATATTATTTTTTTTTTTCCATTTTCTGTTTTCATTTTATGTTATTTTCTCTTTCTCGAAAATCACTTCTCACCTATGAAATTTTCTTTCATCCATTTATGACCTTCAGAAACATATGTTCCATCACACATCGTCATTTGAGTGCAGGTGACATATTATAAATTAAACTTTTGTCTGCCTCTTCATGTCCCGCAGGATCGTCAAGCCACCGCAAAACATCAATTTTGCCAAACCTGAGCAAGTAGAGGATATATTGTAATACAAAATTTTAAAGCTATCATCATCAGTTGTCTAATACGAGTCGATTACCACATAAAGCGGATACATTTGATTGCTGCGGAGTATGAATTTATGGTATGCTTTTGTTGTTTGTTGTTGCTGCTACCGCTTCTGCTGCTCGCGATGTTTAGATGAATTACTTTTATTTCCTTTTGAGAGTAAAATTGTAACCTTTCTTTTAATAAGGATGTGCTCGCTGACACACAAGTGCACTTATGTATAGAAAACTTTTTATATTTTCATATAAATACATATACACTTGTGTATATATATATGTACACGCATATATATATATATACACGTATGCATGTGTACAAGTGCTTGCGATAATGACTTATAGACAAGCACGTGTGGACAAATTAGTGTTACGTGGCTGTCAAAAAAAGAAAAAAGAAAAGCAAATCCCCAACACGTTACCGTAACATATAAGCATGGTTTCGTTTAGCTTAACACATGATACAGTTCCTGCTTCGTCGCTTAGGGTTAATTTAAAGCGAAATACATACAAATACCATTCGTGTACGCTTATATTCATATCATCTCAAAATATGTATGCGTATGCACATCTGGTATAATTTTAAGTGTAGTTTCCAAACCGTTAAATATTTCCTTATGAGTAAACCTTACACGGCTTAAAAGTTGTTCGGAAACTTTATCTTCTCCGTAAAAATTTTCTTGAGACATTAGCTTCCCTTTAGTTTATATATACATGAGGCGGTAATTTTCGCAACAAACTTTCTTTAAAACTGTCTATAGCATATGTCATGCGATTGCTTGCATGTCTGTTTTCTTTCGTTAAGTGTTTCCTTGGCGTTGCCGTTTCTCCTTTTCCCTTTTTTTTCTGTTTTTTTCCTTTTATTCATCCCCTTCAACCTATTGCCACGCTATTAATCATATTCAACGTTAATTAGCTATTAATAACAATTTGGTAACCATAAAATTTATGATCTGTCACAATGTGCTGATGCAAGCACATATCCATAAATACTTGTACTATATACACTGAAACCTTACTCCTAGCATTAAATACGCATTATATGCTTTTTTCACACGCTTGACTAAGTTTACGTGTTTAATTTTCCTATCATGAATTTTTGGTTTTTCTACTTATCATTTTCATGCATGTTGGATGTAATATAAATGCTTCAGTTTATATATGTGCATGTGTGCATTTGTGTTCGTCACTTCTTCTAGTACATTCTCGTTCTGTTTCTTTTGACTTATTGTTTACTTACCGGCATGTTATTTATGGTAAATCTTAATTCAGCTCGTGGTCGAGATGGCGGTGTACTGCAGTTGGCACGCAATATATCACCTGGTTCGTAACGAGTTAGCTCGGTAAAGAGTTGCGGACGTTTTTCCGGAAATTCTGTAATATAAACCAAATGTCAAATTATAATCAAAACTGTATTATCTTTAAAAATTTATATAAATTTTGAAGAATTTTTTATGGGAACTTTTTCCAAACGTTATGTCTTCCTTTCACGTTTCCTTTTTGGCATATTTTTTTTACTTTCAGGTGTTCGCTTTGACATAAGAAAGAATAATTTGTCTCTACTTGACTTACTTTCACACGACTTTCCTTCCTAAACAACTCTGTAAGCCCCATACACAATTAAAACTGATTATTTTTGATACTTGGGAATCAAAAAAATTCGCAAGCCGCTAGGTCAAACCCACGAAGTCGAAAAAATTCTACGTTCGCCAATTTGTCCCTTAACGAACTTCGTATTCAATTTTCAGACGTTATTAAAAATAACTGCCAACAATAACTATATCAGGTAAATACTCCCGAAAACATGAAAACATGAAAACATGAAAAACATAAATTAATTAACAGCATGCATGTAAATCGCCTGCGTCTGTCGTATCATCCAACATTTCTTCACTTAGCCAAGGAAACGGTTTTAGTTTTTCAACTACCGAAATAGCCCTCCGCATAAATATAGCAAGCTTGTGTGTAAGGTTCACTGAAAGCGTAAACATCAAAATGGGATGCTTAGCTGTTAATATATCGCTTTATGACTTCGAAGAATTATTCCTACATTTCGATTCAGTCAGCAAAGGCTTTTTTTCTTCTTTTTATACCCATTACCGAAGGATGATTCATTTTGTCAAAACCTCTGCAACGCTCGGAAGGAAACACCACAGATCCCACAATTAACGTCCGTCTGTCCTTCTGTGTAATGTCTGCTGTAAACATTCTTCCGGCCGTAAAAATGAAGCTATCGACTTCAGAATTGGCAGAAACATTGGAAGTTCTTGCTCTTTGTGCCAAATCGATCCAAGGGCACGCCCGCAGCACCACGCAAACTGAGAACACCTCTGTTTTTCAAAAGGAATGAAAAATTGGCTTTTGCTCATTCCTCATAAAGTGTAGCAAATAAATGTACAGAAATTTGAACATATATTCAATGGACGATGTTGTGGCATCAGTGCACAAAATTGGAAAAAATTGACCTCGCCTGCCCAACACCTTTATAACGTGGAAAAACAAGTTTCCAAAACCCCATAAAGTATACAAATTCTCGGCCAGTTTCAAATTTGGAATGCACCGAAACATGTCTGCCTGTTCGTCTGTCCGTCCGTCTGTTTTCATAATTTTGTAGTATATATGGTAAACATTCTCCCGTTAGCGAGAATATGAAGATATCGCCTGCAAATTTGCACAAGTATTAGGAATTTATCTAGACTTTCCAAAGGACACGCCTACAACGCGCACATCCCTCTACGACAAAAACTTTTATTTTGAAAACAGAAAACTCAGCTGTGCCCACTCCATATTATAGAGCATATAAAATTTTGTTTTTTTAGTTTTTTTGTCTCTTCTAGGATAACGGTGATGGGTAATTTAATCTTCTGTAATATAATCAGACACTGAAGGGATGTTCTCCAAATGTATAAGTACGGTAATGCCTATATGGCGTGTTAGATGTAGAGAGGGAGAAGACAAGGAATTTTCCCTGAGTGTATTTGACTTAAATATGAGAATAATGGATGAAAAATGGCAAGAAAATGTGGAAACAGCGCGCAAAATGTCCACGGGTGTAAAAAGCATTATATTCGCCCTTAAGAATATATTCTCAAGGCCTTTACCACCCTGACAATTGCTCGCTTATAAACCATATTACTAGTGCCATCGAAAGCGTTTTTGTTAGTATCGTAGTTTCCTAGTAGTATAGCCAACTCTTTAGTTTGCATTTCAGGAAGTCCCACATTTATCTAGAAAGGCTGCGAAAAGTTTATTGTTTGACGTGTTCCACTAAGCTTTACGTTGTCGTCAATATTGAAGTTCATATCATTACTTAACGCAAGCATATAATCTCTCACTTAATGTAATGCTGAATAACAGCGCTTCAACATTTTTTCATAAATCGCATGCATGTGTTAGGGTGGTCGGAAAATTATTTCCGAAGAAAATTTTAATAATTGACATAAGCACGCTCGCTTGCAAACAAGTTGGAGTGATTCGATGAAGTAGTTTTTGGTTGGTTTCCTCTCACATATGGAAAATGAAGAGCAGCATTTTGACCACATTTTACTCTTTTATTACCGAAAAGGTGAAAATGTTATTGTAGCAAAAAAAAAAAAATTATGCAATATGTATGGAGAAAATGTATTTGCCGGGCCAAAACTGATTTACAAAATTTCTTTCTAGAAAGTCAGTTGAAACTGATGAAGACAAAAAAAAATAAAGGAATTAACTGATGCAAGCCGACAAATAACAATTCATGACATTATTGAATCCGGCCGTTCATAATAATTTATTTACCCACAAAAAAAACGTTTTTCATTTTGACCAAGAAAAAAAGAAAAAACGAGATTGCTTTCCGAACAAGCCAATAAGTTTTTTTGTAAACGTATGATTGATTGTCTGCTAACACTTTCTCCTCTTCGCAAGGAAAAATACAATTTGTACTGGATCCTTCTCCTTTGCAATTTTTGGTATGTATTTGAAGCGTTCACTATAGTACTCATAGTTTTCGTTATGTGAAACGCAATTGTTGTTTGTGTGTTGTTCTAGTTAAAAGAGTAACAATAGCATTCACTAAGCAAGGATATGGTAAAAGCAGTAACTACTTTGTTATACACTGAACGAAACTGTATCGATGACAAGAGATACTAAATACCCTTCTTAAGGCAATGCTCTTACGAAATTATGCCATCGTCAAGCCATCAGCATACCAATGCTGTGTTTCACTTGTGTTACATGGCACAAATTAGGAGGTATCATTACACAAGTTAACAACTGTCAATTACTTTGATTTGGACCCCAGTGTGCTTTCTATGAAACATATTTGTTTTTTTTTTGGTTTTTTTAAGAACTGTCAATGTATAAAGAAGCGCAGATGTCATAATACGTTACGTTTTAGTTACAATATATTTTCTATAATAAGATTTCCCTTCAACTTGGGAGACATTATTGTACTAATTGCTAAAGAAAGCCAGACACTATTTTATGTGTGGAGTTGTGTTGATTAATAAGAAAGTTTTTGTGGTTTTTTTGTTGTTTCTCACCAGTTGTTTGCCTCACCAGTATTTCGTCGTGCTAGCTACTACTTACTCATTACTTACTCGTTGACTTTTTTATTTTCGACTTTGTGATATTATTTTTATTGTGTTAACTGGCATTTTTATAGTCCTGTAGGGAAAAGCCTGGCTAAAAATTAGTGCAAAAAATTCCGTGAACTTCAACTTTGGTTTATCTACTATGATGTCCACAACATATAACTTTCATCTGCATAAACGTACATTCCTCTTTCCACGCTCAGTTAAACATATATATGTGGACATTTGCACGAGAGACGGGTTTTTTTTTTTTTTTTTTTGTTAATATGTGTATGTATGCAGAAACGACGATTAGTCTCTGCTTGTGGTTTAAAGATTAGTTTTGTTCTTCTTTAAAATCTCTAAATAATAAAATACTTCAATTCCCTCTGGGGTCACAAACCAGAATGAAACTATTTCATGTAATTTTGCTTCTTTATATGTGTACCTTAGAGTTTAGTGGAGGAAGGTGTGCTGTGTGATCAGATTAAAAGCAGGATATAATTTCGCTATAAGTGTAAAATACAAATGAGGACTTATACAATACAAACAAAACCGTGCCGAGGCACAATATAAAGTAGGATCGCAAGTTATGTACAATGGCACTAAGAGTAATTTTGGTACAAATTTGGTTGGCTTTATAATCTAAGCTCTATTTTTTTCAACAATAAGTCATTATAAACCACTATAGGGGGAAGTACAGTCATCATCAAATAATTTATGGATTTGGCGGATATTCGGTGTTTTCTTTCTAACGTAGTTCAGTTAACGGGTATCAGCTCTTCGGACGTAATTTTAGAAATTTGTTATTGTTTATTGTTTTTTGTGCTTCATACACAATCCTGATGATTATAGGATTAATGCTTTGCTTGCACAAACCCTATAGGCATCTCAATTACTGCACATATGCACGCACATATATATCTGTATGCATGCGTATGTATATATATATATATATATATATATATATATGTACATATGTGTATGTAATAATTGAGATACCAATAGGTTTTGTGTGTGTTTCTATGCATACATGTGAAAGCCACAAAATTGTATCGTTTCTTGCTAAGTACTGAGCAAACAAATATTCGAACAAAATTTCGAGCATAAAGTAGTATTTTTCTGCAAAGATATTCAACTTATGATATGAGAGGAAACAAGATGGGGAATATTGTGGATGGATGTCGAAAACCTTGATCCTAATAATAGAAATAATGCAACTTTGTACTAATTATAAGATAAGATAATAGTTAGATAGAAGCCGGTGATTTCAATTAATAACCAAACTGTCTAATAAATAAAACTTGAAGTAGAAATTGAAGGTTTTTAGTTTACTAATCGTATAGACAAAGTAGGCATTTTAACTTCCATTTGTAGTCCTGATCATGTATTGTGTGGCATCGTTAGTAAACCTTTTACAGAGAACTGTTTAAACAGTTCCATCTCCTACCGTTTGTTTCGCTTCTTGAATAATTCCCGTAATGATATAATGTTGAGTTCAAACGAAGCCTGCGAAAAACACCTTTGTATCAATGAAAGGGTAGCGATCGAAACGGCAGGCATTTGGTTTAATAAAATTCATTTAAAGCGGAAGAAAAACAATTTCGAACTTTCTTAAAAAACCGACGCTACGTACTTTTTCCTTTGTCTATCATAGCGCACTAAACACATCGTTAAACGCTGTGTATGTGTATCAAGTTTGCTTTGAGAAAGTTTTAAAGATCATCGAACTTTTGAATAAAAATTTTATATTAATTTTCGTTATTAAACCAAATCTCGTTTTCCTTAAGTTACTTAATCATAGATGGTTTTTCAACATTCACGCCGTGTTAAAATGCAAATCTTAAATTTTATGTTGCCGTGTATTAGGGTGAAAACTGAAAGAAACTTAGCTAAGCAATATAGAAGAAGAATGAACACACACACACACACACACACACACACACACACACACACACACACACACAGAGACGCATATATATATTTGTGTATATATGTTTAACCTCAACTAATTGGATTTGTGTAAAATAATTGTTGGCCTAAAGACATAATTTACCAGCATTTCTGAAAACGTTGTCGGTGTACAGAGTGAAAGCAGCACAAAAAGTGAAGAAAAAGAAAAAAGAAAACACAAGTAAGCTGAAGAGGTCTGCTCTATACGTTAAAGAGAAAGACAAGTGTTAACAATACATTAACCGTTGGCTATAAAGTTTTTTTTTATTTATTTACTTTTTTTTTTTGCCTTTACTTTGTAAAAATGTGTGAGAATTTTCAAGAAAACACCGGTTGCAGCTTGACTAACAACACAACGTAAATAAGTTATGAAGAAATTGCAGCCGCTAAAGGTTGTGTTGTTGTTAATGTTCCTGTTGTTGTTGTTGTTGTTGGTGTTGTCTTCGTACGTAACACCGGTTTAAGGTGATTTAAGGTAGTAAAGGAAACGCAGCTACGTATACTAAAACTACGTGTACTAAAGCAAAAAAAAAGAATAAGACAAAACACCTTTACATATATGTGTGTATATATGGTTAAGCGAAGCTTTATGCATTTCATACCGCCATCAGCGTAGAAAAGTGTCAACATTGTTAGAAACTAAGCAAAAGAGAAAATGATAAAAAACGCTGAGTATCTTTTCTTCCTTTTTCGGTGCTTTTCTATTTATTTCATAGACTGGGTTCGTTTTTGCTTAACAGCGAAGTTGCTTCTCTAGCTTTATACATTCAGCTATAAATACATATATACGTGTGGCTATGCAAACACCTCTTGGCGCTTACCAACTTCCTTACAATATGCTTAGTGTTCGGAATGTTAGCTTTCGTTTGTTGACACTGACTGTTTTTGTATATATTGCTTGCATATATCTTTATAAGTGGAAGCGACGTTCTTCTTCTTTTTCATTTCTTTTTGTGGCACTATCTTTTTTTTTTTTTTTTTTTGCTTCAAGAATTTTATGGTTTATTGCACAAAATATATTTCTCTCGTTTATGCTTAAGTTACGTCTAAAGCTTGTGTTATTTTATTATTAATAATAAGCAATAAGTACTCCTTTGCATGTTTGCATGTAGGAAATGTGAGGAGAGAGAGGGAGAGAGATAGGATAAGAAAAGAAGGAAGGAATATTTAAAAAATCTTTTTTGGTTTTAATTTTTGAAAAAATGATTTGTAAGAGAAAGACTGAGTAGCTTTTAAGAATTTTCTTTCCTTTTTTTATTTATTTATTTTTTTTTGTTAAGTAAAATATATATATATATATATATATATATACATTTTTCTTTTTTAAAGATGTTTTTAACCGTACATCACTAATATTTCAATGAATGCATGCAAGCAGAAGCAATAATTTTTATGACAACATACTACTGAAGACAGTATGTGAAATATGTGGAAGAGCTCGCGATTTCTTTATCTTTAATGCCAGCAAGTTCATAATGTGATGTTCACAAACGCAAGGAGTTAAACTCGATCGGTTTCTTATCAGTTTTCTTTTAATTGTGTGAATCTTCCTTTGTGCCAGCATGAACATGCTGAACATGCGCCCTCTGAAATGAATGTCCTCCTTTCTTTTACACTTGAATAGCATATTCCCCCTAACAAATGTTTCGAAGACATGTCGTTGTGTTTTCTATACTTCTTAGGGCTTTTTTTTTTTTTTTTTAAGTCTAGGTAACTAATTGATTTTGCAGAAGCAAATAAATACCATAGTTGCTAGTGTTAATGCAATTGACGGTGCAACTGTGCGATAAACTGGTAAAAGATTTTTGGACTATTCCCTACTTGCGCATAAAAGGCGTTCTTGCAGTGTTTTCTACGCCCAAATCTGTACGATGAACGTTATTTGAACATAACTGGCACTGGAGGTAAATTTCCGCTTAGTCAGCTTTAGTTAGCTAAAGTCCTTGTGTTTTGTGATGATTGGTATTTTGCAATCTATACCTCGCATTGCTCTGCAGTTCAATTATTGTATATTATATGATTGCAATTGCGCAGCATTCTGCTTCTTCAGTTTACACTTCCATTCGTAACAAGCCGTCGACGAAGTATCAAAGTTACTGCCTATGTCTCACTCTGTTTTTATTTTAAATTTTATCTCTATTTTAAGAGGTAAAGATGGAAATAAAGTTTAATGTTCATTTTTATCTCTTAATATTTCAGTATGTACCTGCATATATATTTTTATATCTATATCTGAATCTGTTTCCTTCTCTATCGTTGTTTTTACCACTAACTCTGTAGCCATCTTTATCATTGCTTTCAATCAGTATCTTTATCTCTTCATCTAACCCTATCTCTATATTTTTATTTCTGGCTTTAACTCTGTCTCTATCTTTATCTGTTACTTTATCCATATCTATATGTTCCTCTATCTCAAATTCGACCTCTATTTCTATTCCTATACCTATCTCCTTAGCACCACCTCTACCTCTATCTCTGTATGCTTATATCCACATATTCTTTTACTTCTACTCCTACTTTTACTTCTATCGGTATCTGCATCCCCGCCTTAATCGTCTCCACCTAAATCTATTCTAATTTCTGTCCCTATTCTAATGCATGTCCCTAATACCCAAACCCTATCCTTAAACGTATCGCCAACTCAATCTTCACTTCTACTGTTCCAAAATTCCTCTCAATCTCTAACGCTGTTCGTACATTCACCTTTATCATCTTTCCCATCTTCGCTACTTTTTCGGCCTCTGTTCCTCCCTTTCAATGCCGCCATTTGCCTCGGTTGAATTGACTGTTATAACTAATAAACAAAAACACTTCCTTCGCTTCTGATTATATCAAATAAAACACACATACAGAAGCAACTAAAGCATATGTGTGTGTCTGCACTCAAGAAATTCAAGTACTTGCTTCCTGTCACGTGCATAAAAAAAAAAGCAAAATACAACAACAAAAACAACTACATCTACAACCACTGAACGCTGCCAACAACAGTAAAAATAAAATGAAAATGTTTATTATCTAAAGACAAGTCATGAACATAGATAACAAAAATAAAGAGAAGCGACACGGCAACAAACAATTTAAATCACTAACAAAGAGAACTCGCAAAAACGCACACAAACACACATTTTTATCACAGTGCATACCTGCGAAATTTGAAAAAAAGTGTAAGATAAGTAAAGCATACAGATGATAGGAGTTGAATAAGGAAATGTGTTAACTAAAGGTTTCGTTGGAAGAAACCGGAAGAAAGAAAGAAAAAGGAAAATATCATTTTTTCTTTTTGGTTTTTTTTTTTCATATTCATAAAATATGAAGAAAAGCTCTTGTTTTACATATTTCAACATTAATCAAAAATATATGTGCATGTAGATGCATATGTGGTGAGCTTACAGAAGCCATGCACATCATGTATATATGATGACGCTGACAACTTTGGTAAAATATTTAGTGGCTTAGAAGGTATGATAAAATATTAATAGGAAATAATGGAAGAGTGAACGAAGAAACGAAAAGAAAAAAATCCAAAACTTAATATAAAATAATTTTGCTTACTATCACACATTCATATATATATATATATTCAAAGTCTTGCATCCTATCCCCAGTAAATTACAACGAAAGATAAAATTGCAAGAATGCGTGAAAAATTTTTAGTTATGTTTGCGTGTTTGTCTTGAATAGCAAACATAATACACTAATTCAATATGCAAATGTCATTTGCATACCGCACACATGCACACACAAACCCATAAACGCATACTCCAAATATAAATGAATACAAATGAAAAGTAAATGAATACGTTTTCGTCTTCTGTTTCTCTCGTCGCTTCTCCTCTCGACCATAGTAGAAGTAAAGAATCCTTTTGCTTTTCTTATGACTGACTTTGTTACGAAAATTTATGATACTTATGCATGTGTTTGTCGGTGTTTCTATGTTGACAATTGTGTGACATTTAAAAAAAAAAACAAAAAAAAGGAAAAAAAAGAAAACATATATTATCAGCTCAAGTGTCATAATTGTTAAATTTATGCACACTTAACATGTGTTGTGGTTACTTTTTAACGTCATCATCTTCATCAACGTCATCTTAATGAAAATCTCAAACAAAATACTTCACTTTAAAAACAATATCCTTTCCTATGTTTGTATATATTATGCATGACTTGCGTTGCACATGGAAAAGTTTCACATCGTAAGCATTTAGTTTATTGCAATCTTCATCCATCTTCCAAAAGAAAGTAATATGATCAAGGCGACCACTAAGGCCAACCATTGAGGTGGCAGCTCTAAAATGTGCAGTTTTGAAAAAATCCTTTTTACTTTTGAGCAGACTTTTTTTATTAACTCAGTCGGTGACAGACAGCTTTAAATTGTGGTAACATCTTAACCCCTCAGTCGGATAAGATTTTTGATTAGAGGCCTCAGAGAACGTTTATTTTTAAAACTTTCTTCTTTTGACTTTACCTTTATGATGGAAAGATTTATGCCACTTTTCGTATAAGGCGTGCGCATTACCATAAGCAGTCGGTATAGACATGTCTGCCGATCTTTATTAGACCTGCAAAACTATCCGCTTTTTCCTAATTTTGCTTCTATTCACACTATAATCACAATTTAGTTTTTTCTACGACTTGCTTTGTCTTCCAAGGGAGACATTAAATGAGCTTGGGTTTCTTATTGTCTCCATTAGGACTTCGCAATTTGCGGGGCGTTGTCTACTTTTAGGCAACAAATATCCAAAACAAGGACCACAAGAATGAAATCAATAAAAACTTCAATCCAACTATTCCTAGAATCCAACCAACATAAGTCTGTGCGTGTGTTCATCTGTAGGAGATTCATTAGGCTTTACTCGTAGATGTTGATTGTGACCGGCCGTATTAAATAGCAGTCTTCATTTCAACCATTAAGATGTCCACTGTTTCTTCAGTACTGTCGCTTGAATGTCGATACTAAAGAAAATTGAACTTCTATTCCACCGACAGTAATTTTTGGCTGAAAAGCACACAACACGATATTGTTTAGAAATTTCATTGTGTACCGATTCTTGTTTTTCTCGTCTCCTTAGGGCCAGCAGTTAAAAAAGAACTATTGCTGAAGATTATGTGAATTAATAACGAAGACAGAAAGAGAGAGACAGAGGGAGAGAGAGAGAGAGAGAGTACAAAATATTGCAAACGTTAGGATATAATGACGTTACAGAGCAAACTTTTGACATATAACCATCATTGTTTCGACTATCTGTCCTCTCTTCTCTCTTCTGAGCTCATCACTTTTTGCATAAAAGCTTAGGACTTTCGGTATTTCCTCTTTATCTCATAAATCATTATCAAGTTTTGAATGAGTACTGGGTTTTTTTTTTTAGTTTAACAACTAAAACAACAACAAGTTGCGAGCAATTGCCGTGCATAGTACCATAATAATGTAAAGTACTTTGCAACTTATAGATGAAGGTTTGCTATGTTAATTCTTCGTAACTGTAAAGATTACAGACATCAGATGCATCTGCTGGTTCAGGGTTGAGTCGATGTAATTAAGGCTGGCTGTCTGTCTGTCGGTCTGATTGTTTAACGATTTGTTGAATGGGCTGCCTATCTTTTCATCTATTCGCTCGATTTGTGTTATTGCGCATCTATCAGTTTGACGATTTGGGCGTTGCGCCCCTCCTTCCACCCTGGCAACCCATCGATCAGTTCATTTGTCGATGTACATTTGGTAAGGTCAATATTCTGACTTGGCTTGGCCATGACCAACTATTTGTCGACTCCATAGTCCGCGGTTTAATTGTTTCTCTATCTGCTCGTTTGTCAACCTGTTGATTTATCGATCTGTCCACCAATCATTCCGCCGATCCGTGCCTATGTCAAGTCGTGGTTCGGCACATCTGTCGCTTTGACCGTCCGCCAATCAACGCATTTCTCGGTTGATCGCTCCAGCGATCTGGCGAAATATCCTGATCATTGTAAGGTTTGATTATTTACCTATCTGATGGATTGTGTCGGGTTTTCGACCTGCTAATTTATCGTATCTATTTTTCCGTCGATCTGTCCATCTGACTATCTGTCGATTTCATGGCACATCTATTCATCAATATGCCTATTTGTTTGCCAATCTATCGATGGATCTGACGCTGTGTGTTTTTTTGCTTGAATATTCCAAGTTCTGTCACTGTAGGTGTGAATTTTTCCAGTTCTTTTTCCCAAAATTTCATAGATCTTATATCATAGATATTAAGATCAGACGCTTCAATGTTTGGTTTCACTACTGAAAATATGAAATGAGCTTGAAATGGTAAAAAGATAATAAAAACCGAGGCACGCAAAATTGTTTGTGGCCCTAATGTTGTTTAGTTGCGTAGGTGCGGAGAAAGCTTTGATTTTCCTGGGAAGATTTAATAATGTAAAATCTTTAGTATGACCTTCAAACTTTCAAAAAAGAAGGGATTTAGTTTTATTTGTGGCAATCGTAAACTTTTAAAGAAAATAAATTTTATTTTTATAATTCGCTGTTCTTCATCAACAGGAAAAGGAATGTTCGAAATTTCGGAAAATTTCGAAAAAAATAATTTGTAAAAAGTAACTAAAAGAGTGAAAGATGGATTTTGGTTTGTTTTCTTTACAATTAAATGGACAAAATGAATAACTGCCAGACGATCGGTTACTTGAGTACTAATCAAAACTAAAATAACTTTAATATGCCTTTAAGCCCATTGCTAAGCCAACCAAAAAATTGGAGAAATTTAAAATAAGTGTTCCATACTCTCTCTTCAGTCTTCTCAGTTTTTCTAACGAAGCACGTGTGCAATGATGTTAACATCAACCAGAAAGAGGCAAATTGTTTGCTTTTATCATTATGTCCCCTATCATAGACAACTACTTATATGATTTGCTGCATACGTCTTGAAATGTGTATATTTGTGCTTATTGTGTATTGTGCTATCAGACTTACCGACTACTTGCATCTGAGCATATGCAGTGGCTGTAGAAAATAGTGGTGCGTCGGCTGTTACCTCGCAGGCAAAATTACCTGATAAGTTGAAGCTAACGTTCCGTATAATCACTTGAGTAGCATTTGATACACTTTCCTGTAAGAAAAAGAAAAAAAAAACAAGAACAAGCGTTGAAAAGCAAAGCACTACATGATCTTTTTTTTTTAAAAAAGTTTTTCTAAATATTTGTATATATAAAAATATTGAAAACTTTAACGTCTGAAAATTTTATGAACTTTTTTTTTTTTTTGCATGCAAAAAGTGAATAACTTTACAAATTACCTATCAAATTAGTACACAATTTAAAGCATTTGTTATTCAAGAGCCATCAGCCAGCATACAAAGCTACTACATATTCTGTACTATATACAGGATATTTACATCGGTGAAAAAATTATAGTCGGCTCGGGGCAGAATCCCAGTTACCAGTTTCCGAAGCGATTTATACCTATGTCTCAGTTTGTCCGTCTATCTGCCTGTTGTCTATCAATGTGTAGGTCGTAATTTTTGAGGTATTTTCATGGAATTTCGTATACTGATATGCTGTGACCCCCGGACGAACTTTTTTGAAAATAAATTGAATTAATCTATTTTTGCAATCATTCCCCATACAAACCCGCATTTTAGAAAACTCTTTATACAAAAAAAATTTCGCATTTCCAGTATTTCTCAAGAAAAGTCGGCAAAAAAGATATTTTGGAGAATATAGACAGAATGGGACAATTGTTTGCATCCCTTCCCATATAAGTTTTTTTCAAAAAAATAAGCCTTTATGTGGCAACAAGTTCTAATTTCTAATATCTTGTGATTAAAATTGGTACAAAATAATGGTTTCACATATAAATTTGCAGCACTAAGTTAGGACAACAAAGATCTATATTTGGGTTGCCTCTCATGTAAGAATCCTCATTAAAAGTAAACCTTTGTATGAACACAATATGCAATTTTTATGTTCAGTGATGTGAATAATATGGAAAAAGAAAAAAAATTAAATTTACTAAACTTGCACCAAGTCTGCTATAACACAAAACAGTCTGCTATAACACAAAGTGATGTGTTGCACTTTCATAAAGTTTGTTTATCATCATTTTATAAATCCTTAAATTCGAACTACAACTGACTGAATCATGAAGAGTACTTAGAGAGCAGTCTTGTCCGTTTTTCAATTAAAAAAACTAATAACCGTAGAAATCTATAAACAGTTTGTATAATAAGTGCCCTTTTTATGATTGGCCTCAGAATTCATAAGGACGATAAACTAAGTCATTTCAACACTTGAGCTCTCAGCAAATAAGAAACTTATGTACGCCCAGGTCCGAGTCTTTTATACCCACAACCGTTTTCTGTAATATTCCTTTTTTCACCGTTCTGTCTTGTTTACCTTACGCGTAACAAGCAAAAACATTTTCAAAAAAGTGAAAACACAATAAAATTTAACCTTTTATAATTATGTTTGGGGGTGACCGATTTTGGAATATGAATAGTAAAGCCCTCCATAAAATGAATGTACAGAACTTCACCCTTCTTCTTCTTATAATTTGTTAGTAATGAAGCACAACAGAGTTGTCTTTAGTGTTTTCTTTACTGTGGACGTTTCGTCTGACCGAATTGACTTATATCCGACTTCCAGTGCTTCTATCAAATTTGAAGTCCATATCGTAATTTATTCGACGAGGAGACTGCCAACAACGTACACTCCAGAGACACACAAACGAACAGATACGACTAGATCGATTCAGAATGTTTCGCTAATCAAGAATATATATGCTTTACGGCATCACTTACGATTTCTTTTGGGTGTTGCTGCAAACACTATGACAAAATTAGTATACCTTCATTATTCGGGTGTGGGTATAAAAATACTTTTAAAATGTGTAAGCTAATCCTTCAGTGCTTTCGGATATTGATCAAATGAGAGGAGGTCTAGAGACTTACAATGGATTTATGCTATTCTTTATTCTTTATTCTAGTTTCCGAGGTGAGAGAAACCTAAACATACCGCTAGCATTCTTTACTATCACAGTCCAAAAAATTAATATTGAAAATTGAAATTATAGATGATACGTGCATTTCTCAATCGATCGTAGAGGACGGTTTTAAGAAATGAGTATTATCGGCCTGCAAACT
Source organism: Glossina austeni (assembly GCA_000688735.1). Taxonomy (NCBI): domain Eukaryota; kingdom Metazoa; phylum Arthropoda; class Insecta; order Diptera; family Glossinidae; genus Glossina; species Glossina austeni. Next base: position 538,636 of record KK502435.1, on the reverse strand, counting down.
ACTTGGCTCCTGAAGAAAGCAAAACAACACGTCCAGAACAGTAAGAAACCTTAAGCACCTTTCGTCAACAGCTCACGATCCCCCTAAAATGTTTTCGAAAAAGTGTAATCGAAATAGTTCTCAAGGTCATTAAAAAGATCGATCTTTAAGCCATCACGATCACTGAACTTACACCTCCGCATAGCATTTCCCATTAGATATCTGTTGGCCACGATATTGCCATACTGGCCATGTATATATGTATAAGATGACCATAGTTAAAGCCTTTGATGACATCCTTTAGCAAATAATTGGAAGGAAAAGCCATAGTATCTATCATCGGAATCACGCAGTTATATATCTCTGAGAAACCATTTCATGTGATTTAAAAGGTCGAACTGACAGCAGCGCAGCAGCATTTACTCTCACAGTCAGCTGCATTGACTTTGTCGTAACAAATAAAGTAAAGCGACTCCTGATTATTCAGAATAAAACGATATTATGAATTCTACGATTAGTTCTACTTAATATTTATTGCTTAAAATCGAAAATGATTACTATTTGGTTTGTTTAGTTATTGTTCATTTTAATTGGAGTAGGTCCTTGCATGCATACTTTGTATATTTGCTTGCAATAAAAAGTCAACGGAAAACGCTTAACATCTTAGCTTAGTGTTTAGTCAAGTGAGATCGTCTGCACTCTGTATATGCACTTTGATAAATATTTCGCACTGTTCTTTATCTGGCAATGAAAATATGTTTGCATTCCTTTTTGAAATAGTGTCAACTTTTGATTCGTTTGTGAAGAAGGTTTTCCATTATAACCGCGCTTTGAATTAAGAAAAATCTACCAAAAATATAGTCATTTTAGAAATAGTAAGGCACTGAGTAACTTAATCACACTTATCCAATCCATAAATACTTCACTGGATTTGATATTCGTCGCCGAGGAATATACATAACATATAGATGTAGATGTAGCCTTCGGTGCTCGCTACCATTGCCCTTTACAATGGAATTCATTTATGCACGTGTGCTCGTATGTGTGAACTTATTAAATTATTTATAAAAATCGTTTTGCAATGCATGTACTTCCGTCCAAGTGGATGAACACCTTGACTTTACCGATATACCGATTAAATTGAGTTCATTTTTTTTCTGCTTCTTTCTTCTTCTTGTTTCCATTTCGTCATTTTACGCCCATCATAAAGGGTATATTTAATGTTTTTTTACCTTTGAGCTTTCCATGACATAATGCATCGGATATTGGTGGATATGTGGCGGGCATAAACAGAGGGTTTCATTTAAACATAAACGTTTAAATTTCTCAAAGCTGCAATCAGGACTTACAACATTGCAATTTGGTCTGAAAGCCTTCAGGCCGGGCTACACACGGAACTGATCGCAATTAATTTCAGAGTTTTGTATTATAAATCTGCCGATTATATGTCGCCTAAAGAGATTTCGGGTAAATAACTAACTTTTTGAAATCATTTTCTATATATCATGTTATGGAACGAACACCCTTAAGCTAAAGCAGCTACTAATAGAAAACACTTTGGCTTGTAAGCACTTAGTCGGTGAGTTAACATCTAAGCTTCTGGCGTATACGTTGCAGAGAAAGTTAAGTTAAGTTCCTATGGAAAATTTCGATGTTTATTAGAATTTAAAGTAAATGTATTTTTGAAATTCCGAAGAAGGGATAGAATGACTATTGAAGAGTATCAAATGGTTCGGTTTATGTCACGACTATAATATATTTACCTCTTTTTTTTATATATGTTGCGTATATATTTATTTATTAATTTTTTTTGTTCTTTTGTTTTTTGTTTTTTCTTTTTTTTTACTTACATCAACTTTTATGCCGGGATAATGAAAAACTTTTGTGTTCGGATATTCACCAGGTGTGTAACGGAAAAATTCCAATTGACCGCGATAAAACTTGACCGAATACAATGGCGCTCCCTCCAGTGTGTATTGGCAGCGTAAGGTTACCGATTGCCCTCTGCGCACAGCGGGTGGTTCCACATATAAATTGACATTACGTAGAGCGGCTTGTGTTAAATCTGCATAAAAATATAAATATATTATATATGAATAAGAATGAAATGAATGAAGCAAAAAAAAAAAAAAAAACAAAGAACAAAAAGAAAATAACGGTCTGTAATATAATGCATGACTTGTTTTTTAAGAAGTAAATGCTTACTAGGTCTGTGTTCAACGAATGAATGAATAAGCCGCGCATTTTCCAATAGATTATTTTAATAAATTTTATATTAACACAGAACGCCATAGCCGGGAGGAGCATATACTAATTTTATCGCTTCTAAGGCCCTATAGGTTACTTTTACAAGTTTCTCAGTGGATTCACCATAGCTGTCTATACGTCCTGTTCTCTAAACTAACTTTTAAGACAACAAGGCAACATGTTCTGGAAACTTAAGCCCTGACATAAATAATTCAGGTTAAGTAAAAATGAGCGGAGGTTATCTACAATCGCCACATAATAGTTAAAAAACAATTTAAGGCATTACAACCGACCAAGTCTCACCATTAAATACCTTTAAATTAAATACCTCCATTTCGTTTCATGCATTTATTCACATAACGACTTCTCAAAATAATATGTTTTGTGGGAAGTGGTCGAAAAAGGAGTTGAATTTGTCTAATAGGGGTCGTCTTTGGACCAAAACACAAAAATTGTGACCAATATGTTGGAAACAAAAATACATAGACAGACATCAGACTGACAGAAGAATGGACAAGCTTATTCTATATTCAGAAAAGGATTCTGAATCAATCGAAATAATAAAAGGGGGATCTATTTCAAGCCGTTCAGAATGTATTCTACAGATCAGTACAAACTTGTGTACCTTGCACCACAATATAATGGAGTTAAAAAAAGAGAACTCTAATTTATTATATACAGACAAAAGCTTACGACTTAACGTCATTTTTCTGGTAAGGTCATTAGTTTTCTCATTTCTAAACGAAAAACTGAACTGAAAGGCTCTCTCAGACCTCCTTTGCAATCATCTTCTCATCAGTAAATGATTTTCGCAGAGAGTCAAGATCCGGAGTACATGTTGAATGCTTGAAAAAAATTTCCTACCCAAGCTTTATCAATTGCCCGGGCATTACCACATCAAAAGACCAGGTCTCTCCTACTTAGTAGCTCTGAAGGCTTTCTATCAATTGAGTGCTTCAATGGACTTGGCAGTGGACAATGGAATCAACTGCCAATCCATTGCCTTACGCCGCTCGAACCCCTCTTTAACGTAGAAATTTTGAGAGCGAAAACAAGCAAACAAGTTGCGTGCTGTTGATTTTGGTAAAGTATTTTCGCCATACCCATTACGAAACTTTTCAAGCTTGTAAGCAATTATCATTTTGCCCACAGTAATATACTAAAATATAACGGCTTTTTAATTGTTATAGTGACTACCATCTTGAACGACCGTTGACGACGACGTTAGCAAAATTCGGCGACAATGAATCCATCTGTTGAGAATAATGCCACGAACTTTTGTCTCGAATCAATCTATGTACACATACATACAGATGTACGTATTTACATGCCAAACTCTTGTTTTACACCATAGAGTAGATATCTTCCTTAGAAAACCGTGCAAAAAAGATCGTGTTAAAAACTACAAAACCGTGCAAAAAACTAATAATGAAATCCATATTACTCACCGAACAAAAACAATTTCTTTTTATTATAAAAAAAAAATGCCAATTAGTGTACAGTGAAATTTCGTTCTTCAAGCACCTCATATAAGAAAGTTTAAATTGAAACTAGAAAAGTATTCATGGCTGTTTGATAGCAATCGTCTACGATTATTGTTACGGTCTAGACCAAAAATGCTATCATCAGTAGGTAGGCCAGGTATGTCTAGCACCACTGTCGAGTTTCATTCAACCGAAGAATGATCATAAACTTCGAGTATTTCCAGGAGTACACCAAGTCACTAACACATGTGCGGGCATAGACTGATACACTTCCGATGACAGTATTCCCCCGATTGCATTTTATTGCTGTATACATAAGATTCTGTAAGACACAATCAAAAAAATGTTTTTGTTCCCATTGGTGCAACGCGCGATTTCAAAACCGGGTAAAAGAAGAATGTCTAACAAAAAGGACTAATTTTCCACTTATTAGTGAATATACTTCAACACTCAAAGCTGTCTATGCATTCATCAATGATTTTCTTTTTTTCCTACAACTTCTTAATACGAGTTGATGCGATTTTAGGTGCTTTCTCATTCCATATCATGGATGATTCTTCGTTTGTTTAAAGCAATTTGTTCGAACTTAGATTTAATTGGATTTTAGTTTCAATAAAAACTGATCTATTGTCGCAAGATATATTTATTACTTTATCTCATTTCAAGTTTCCTTACATATCTGGTCTGTTGACACCGAAACCTTAGAAGTCAAAGTCGATTGAATCAAAAAACGAATTCCTCTTCTACACAATAGTTCACAAATTCTATAGGCCACTTGACCTGGTTTTTACCAAAAAGCGTAACTACAAAATTTGTGTTTCCTAAGAAAAAAAAATAATATTTTTTTTTTGTTTTTTCTTATTTAACTGAAAACAATAGATTGTGTTTCTCTTGCTTTTTTCTAGGAATTTAAAATGAAAAAAAAAATAAAAAAATTATATAAAAGAATCTGGCATTTATACTTGTTGTATGAGTTTCTCAGCTATTACAAACTTATCCATGCAAACGCTTTCTCTTTTCCTCCTAATCGATTTGTGTGCACACTGCCGTTTTGATGCAGTGTGTATATGGTTTTCTAACATTATTGGCTTTTCTCGTTATTTTTGTTTTTTTTTGTTTTTTTTTGTTTTTTTTTGTTTTTTTTTTTTGAAGTTTGTTAGTTTTTATTTATGTTTTAGTTTTTCCTCTCGATTTTCCTTTACATTTTTCCTTTTTTTTTTGTCTGATTTTTGAGTTTTTCACATGCATATATGATGGTACACCTAAAAGCAATATTTATGGTTTAGTGTGTCATACTTTATGATTCATCACACATTTAAATGGAATATTGTATTACGACAGTTTCAATATTTCTGCACCATATCTGTGTGTTCGATATAATCTCCTTTTAAATATGATCGATATTCCATTTCGGTTATATGCGTTTCTCGATGCTTTTAAAGTCAAAGCAAACACATATTGAAAAATGTTAAAAGATGTTCAAAGAAAAACAAAAAAAAAAAACAAAAAAAAAATCATCAAGTCGAGTACATTTTTTTGCTGATGTTTTATGCTAATCGCTCGTTGATATGGGGCGTAAAAATTATCTTTAAGGTTATAGAAATAAACAAACATGTGATATTTCTCATATCCTTTAGCAAGAAGCAATGTCTGCTCAGTCATATGTAAATTGAGACTTGCAAACTCTACAGGCAAAGTCGAAGCACACTATAGTACATGTTTTCTGAAACGTGACGGACACTTGCACCCGGAATGGATGAAAACAAATCATAAAAGCTTTTATAAAATACACTCTTCAAAGACCTGTCCACGGACGCTTATGTCTATATAAATGGACACTTGTTGATGTTTGAACAGAATGAAACAATCCTTATAAAGTGTAAGAAGTAAACAATTTAAAAATTTTAAAAATTTCAACTGCGAGTGGACTTTTCAATAAAGATGATAGCCATTGGCATCTAATGGTTTAGGAGTTTAGTCCTAGAATTTATTTTCCGTGCAAAAGTAGTCCTAACAATAATGAAAAAATTTTCCTGTGTGATCGCAATGCGTCTATACCGAAATGGAAAAAATACGTTTTGCTTACCCGCTAACAGTATCGAAGAGTATCGAAATTTATATTTTTGTTTCTGTTTTTTTCGTGTTTTGTTTTTATGCAAAAGACTCAGCGATAACTAAATGCAATTTATTAACTCGTTATACCCTAAACTACTTGTGGGATATTAAGCTTATGCGGATGTATACAACACCTAGAAGGACTTGGGATAGACTCACCGACCAGAATCAGCTTGGAATCAAATATAAATTCACAATCACTTTCTGAATCGATCTAAATTTGTATGTGCGTCCGTCTATTCGTCTTCCTTTCTGAAGTTCAAGCCACATACCGCAAATATTATATTGCGAATATGATATTTGATGAAATATGTTAAATCGACCTGCTTTGGCCCAAGGACGAACGCTATTATAATTAACACAAATTGTCTGGATTCGTTCGATTTATTCCCATATAACGATTTATATTGAAAAGGCTTTATATGAATAAATGTATTAAACGAAGTGTGGTAGGGTATTTAATGACGGGCCGTGGACCGTTGAAATAATTTTGTGTATTTTTGGAGAGAGAGATAGAGAGAGAGACAGAGAGAGAGAGAGAGAGAGAGAGAGAGAGAGAGAGATATCCGCCACTAAATACTCAGGAAAGCTCGTCTCACGAAATGTTCCAATGTAACGTAACTCGACTTTTGCGTTGGCGTTAGATGCCAAGTGATTCATCCAACATTTTTTTTGCATGGTATGAAATTTTTATCTATGAATCTCTTTAGTCGAGCCATCTTCGAGACACAGGATACCGAATCACATAATAGGAATAACCTATGCGGAAGTGTATCATAGCCGGTGTCGAGAAAAGCTTCACAGGCTATGACACTCTGGCTTATTAAGATTACATCTTCAATAAAGTTTTACGAAGAATATCACACATCTCGTGCAAAGGGATGGTAGATCCTGACCCCTGAAAGTTCCAAACCGCACTCATCTTCTAACGTAGATAGACAAAGCATTTTGCTGATAGATTTGCAGGTTTCCCCTCTTTACACCAAACTTTTTATCGACAAATTATCTAACGTAAGTATATGTCTTTCTAATTTCTTGAATATAGTTAAGTAAGATCCAAAAGAAGCTTCAAAACAATCACAACTCTGCTTTATGGGAAGGGGGTTAGAATTCGGTTTGAGTGACAGGGGCTCAAAGGCAAAGGCCTTTTAACTATCCGTTGTATTCATCAAAGTGAACTCATTAAATTCGTCAAATACTCGTAATGCGTGAAAGCACTCGTTGCAAATTTTCTAAATTATGCGACAATGTCGTTGGCATAATGCCCGATGTCTGTCCGCTTGGCTGGTAGACATTCATTGACAGAATTTGTTTTTGTCAAGTCTGTCTGGCGGTCCATGTAAATATCAACCCAATTTTGGAGTTTTAAAATTCTCTCCTCTATATTTATGTTCTAAATAATTCCCTTTCACCTTCCTCAGCTTGGATGTACGTATGTCCATCCAATTAATTTACGGTTCCAAAATTATTGCTTACCTTGCAAGATCTTCGTTATATTTTATGTTATGCGTCAGTCATGCTTGCAAAATTTCGGCGAGTCCATAACTTCAGGCAATCGCATCTCATCAGAAATCCAAGACAAATTTTTGAAAAAATTCCTTTCGAAAACTTATTTAATGCAATCACAAATGATTTTCTATTACATTTATGACATTTCGCTTTCTGTTCTTCACTTTCCTCGCTCCGAATAGGAATAAAATTACAAATGGCTTGAACATGCACTTGTAAAACCCTTTTTCAATAATTCATATATGCATACCCCGCGGCACAAACACATTCTCCTACAAAATTTTAAACATATTTTACGGCAAACAAACTCGAAAGAGGCGAAGCATACGCAACCTGCATTTTTATATATTTTGCATACAACCATACGAAAGCAAATTTTTGTATGTGTATATGTAACGTCATCACACGACATGCGTCAGTGCAAAGGATGTATTTAAAATATTTATGAAAAAAAGCGTAAAAATTTACACCCTTACACATATGCAACACTTTACTCAAAGTACAATGCAATAACTATGCAATGAATAAAGTTTCAAAAAAAAAGAAAAAAAACTGTAGCTCGATAAATAAGGTAGTGCGAGAGAGAGCGAATGGAGGGAAAGAGAAAAATCCGAACACACATTCACATGTCATTGTCGTTTACAGTTAAAATTTTTGCTATTAAAGCAGTAACAACGACTTAAAGAGGAAAACATATACCACAGCGCTCGAAGTAGTCAACGAGACTTTTTACTTATAGACCGAAAACTAATTCACTTCTCTCAATTTCGTTTTTCATTATTTAACGCAAAAAAAAAGAAGAAAAAAATAAACTTTACAGAAAATGCAGCTGTGCACATAAAACGTTTATTGACAACACAAGATTCAATATTTCATATAATATTTTTTACATCTGTGCACTCAGTTCATGAGTATATATGTGTGCACTTGTATATGTACACGTGAAATAACATAGACAGATAGATAGACAAGCAATCATATACTGATGTACACACACACACACACACACACACACAAATACACACCTATACACATTTACCCGGTTGAATTCGCATTGCCTGCTTTGCCTTCATGTACATTCTACTATAACCAATATTTTTCCAACGAAATAAACTGACTAAAGCAACAACAGAGGGAAAAAAAGTAAAAAAAATACGCATAACGCGATAAAATATTAAAAAATATTACTCGTATTTTCGATTACATGCACATCAATTTCACTACAACAATAGATAGATTCTTTGCTTTTTTGTTCATTCAAACATTTTGATTTACTTATGTATTTCGTTTTTTTTTTTTAAATATTTTTTCATATATTTTAAGGTATCATTTTTACGCTACAGAAAATGATTCGGGAAAAAGATGAAATGGAATGCATTTCACAAAGCGTAATAGAAAGTAAGGGAGCTTTAATTCATTAAATATTATGGGATATCGTATGAATAGCGATCTGAATATCAATTGTATGAGCCAGCATCACGAACGAACAATTCAAAGCGTAGATTTCGCCAATTAGAAGGCACCTTGTGAATAGCAAATTTTAGCGGTAAGTACTAATTAGACCGACCGCCCTTTTATTTTTTTAGCTGAATATACAAGAATTTTACTCGTAAGAATGTTATTTTCAGCGTTGCTCTTGGGGAAATAAAAATTTTGTAATAGAATTAAAGCTAAACTTCTTCGTAGAGAACAAACGTAACTGCAGCTTGTAACCTCCCTAATGTAATAAAATTACGATTATAAAAAAGGGAGTCTACGAAACACCTGCAAGGCGTTTGCACGTTTAATTGAAACCGCAAAGCATTCCATAAAATACTGCACTTTTACAATGTTTTTTCATTGCCTTCAATTAAAATATATGCGGTAGCACCAGTAAACAAGCAACGGCATACAACTTCTGTAATGACAACCTTCAAAAGTTAACAAAGCTTGTTCTTCTTCGATTGTCAAAGTGTGTTGCGTTACTACGTGAACTCTGTCCGCCTGATAAAATTGTTAACTCTGAAAAATAATATGAATGTTAAACGTTGTTTGTGTGACGCTATTAAATAGTGTTACGGGCTGACGATGACGCACTGCTTCAATTCTTCGAGACTTCTTCACGAGAAATCCAACTCAAATCGTCATCACATCAATTCGCCTTTGTTTGATAGAATCGGTTACTCTCGAAACTGAAAAAATAGCTGGAAATGCGTCGCTTCGACTCGTTTGAAGAAAGCTCTCTTTTTGAAATGAGTATAAGACGCTTAATTTCCTAGACTTCTTGGCCCGTGAATAGCTCGACAAAAGGAAAGCGCTCGTCTGAACAAATGCGAGCGCTTTAAAGGAACGACCTTACCACTTCTTCAAAGCATAACAACAACAAATAACTTTAAATTTTAATATAACGTTGTAATGGTTTAATATAGTGTACAGTACAGTAAGGTGTTAATACAGTAACCTATAAAAACAATATAAAATTCCTTAGCACCAATATAAGGCCCTAAAGAACAATATAATATTAACGAAGACACAAAAAGACAACATATTCAGCATGAGATATATGTAAGCCCGGTTTCGATCTTAAGGCACATGTTACAGGTTTTTGGTATTCATACAAAGATATCTGGCATCAATATAAATCTATATATTTATATAGTATCTTATGTATATTGTATAGTCTTAGAGTCAGTACGGACGCCCTTGACATTAAACTAAAATCTCGTGCAAGAGTAAAAGTTCTCAAATGAAAATTCATGTAAGGAATATCTTTAATAGGCGATGTATGTAAGACCGAGTGAGGAAAGAATTTGCGTCTTTCATATAAGGAGTCAATAAAAAATGAAAGGTCCTTAGCAATGTTATGAGAGTTTGACCTTATATCCCTATATAGGCATATCAAATTCCTAAAGTCAGTAAATGGGCTCAAACCTCACTATAGGTTCCTATGAAAAAACACAAGATTTCAAACACTCAGGAGTGAAAGTATCAATACGAGATATATGTAAGCACCGGCACAACTTTAATACGAACACTTGATAAATTAGTCGATCTATTGGAAATACTTTATAACTATATACTTTGCCGTGTCCAAACCAATAATAACAGTAGAATAGCAGTTGTTCAAAAAAATATCTTTATTTACCCATCACCGAAGGATGAGAGGTATATTCATTTTACCGAAACGTTTACAACGCCCAGCTTTGTGCGACGCTAGCTTTACGATAGCTTTATAACGCGCAGAAGCAAGCTTCAAAAACCCTATAATATGTAAAAATTCTTGGCCAGTTTCAAATTTTGAACGCCCTTAAACATGTCCGCCTGATCGTCTGCCCATCCGGCTGTTCGCGCAACTTTATAGTATTCGTGGTAAACATTCACCCATTAGCGAAAATGAAGGCATCGCCTACAAATTTGCAAAAGCTAAACTTTTCAAAGAACACGCCTACAACGCCACATGTCTATACTACGAAAATAGAAGAAATCAGCTGCGGCCACTCCATATTATAGAACACGAAAATTTTATTCTTCTACTTACATATTAGAGGTCGAGATGTCGCTTGTATAAAACGTGGTTGATTACGTTCATTCTGAAGCGTCGTAAACGTTACTATTGAATTATCATGCTATTCCTCTTCATTCGTTCACTATTGTTTCGTTAATAAATATATTAGGGGAACGCATAACTAATCAATTATTTTGCATTCATAGACAAAATGTTTTTTTGAAATGACATTTTTATTTTTTAATCGTTTATGTAATCATCGTCCACCATTTGCCATGACTTGTTGCCTTCGTTCCTGCAAAAGTTCAACCCCCCTCTTGAAAAAGTGGAGTGGGCGTGACTTAAAATATAACTCAAAGTGCGTTTGGACATCGGATAAGAAATTAAAATTTTTATTTCGTAACGAACGCTCCAGTGACCTGAACAGATGGTAGTCCGACGGTGCTAGGTAGGTTATAATTGAAATAAAATAATTGATTAGTTATGGGTAACCCTAATATATATCATAATAGGACCTCATCGTTGTTATACGATTTCAACTGCTTTTCCAAGCCTACAATTTCCGCGCCTCCCATAGCTAAATAAAGCTTCCTGATGTCGATATATGTTCACCTACACTCCATATAGATTTTCTAGCGTTAACTTTGAGTTTCAAATACGAACAACAAACATCTAGCGTCAATGTATTCTATATTTGCGTCAACATAAAACTTCCAGCAGCAATAGACAAAAATGATAAGAGTCCAGAAGTTAATTTAATGTCTTTCGATACGAAAACATAAAGATAGCGTCCGCAAAATCTGTAAGACAGGCCCTAATATCAATGCAAATTTCCCAACACTTGACCTGAATGATTTTGTATCCCAGTAATATAAACGTAGAGCTTGCGTTGTCATTGTGTGAGTCCAAGCAGAAACACAACGCTTGCAAAATACCAGACAAGGTCATAACATTAGCAGGAAGTTTATAGAATAGATATGTTGATCCAAGCAGTAAACCAAGTCTCATGTATTAGTGTAATGGTTTAAATAGCGATTGCGAGCCCGTGAATTAAGATGAAGGCTTAAGTATTTATATTCAACGGCACTAATTTTTAGCTTCCGCCAGCATAGAGAGTATACATGTATGCCACATGGCATAGTAATGCCATAGTAATAAAAGCATCCAGATTCATAATAAAAGACATTCAGCGTAGTTCGATCGGCTTTCACAGTCAGCTTTCCTGGCGTTCTGACCGCCTCGATAAAAAATCTTGCCATCTTTATGAGATGCTTGGTCTTTGCACAAGAATTTATATATAATAGAAATATATGGTTGATAGTTTCGACGTTGAGTCCGACAGCAGCAATTTAAGATTCTCTGTTTAAAGTCAGCAAAATCGATAAATCAAAGATGAGCCCGATGTGAGGACGAAATTAGGCAATAATTGAAAAGTCAATGTTTAAAGTCAATCAAAATCAATCTAATCAGGAGCATAGCGTGAATGTGAGTTCGAATTGTACTCTCTTCTGTTCTGTTTACATAGAACTTTGCCTTTTGTTTTTCTTTCTTTTCCCTTTTGTTTGTTTTCTTAATTCAATCAAGTCTTTCTTTAAGTGTACGCTTCGTAATTTAAGTTATGTAAGTTTTATCCTTTTTCCATTAGATATTTTGTCATAGTGTTCAAGAAATTTTATTTAGCTTCATTTTCCTTTCTATAAAATGTTTCAGTTGATACATCTAAACTAAGCAAAACAACTTAGTAACTACGCTTTTCATATTCATACGCAATGTAATGTGATAAACTTTCATCTTATGCTTGTTTCTTTATACTCTTTGCACACATACGTGTCTTTGGCTATATGTATGTGTATATGATAATTTAAACAATTTTCTTTTACTTCATGATTCAACGCCTTCATTTTGCTTAGATTTCGCATTAAAATACAAAATTATAAAAGAGAGAACTGCAAGCTTCTTCTTCGAACAGAACCCTTAAGTGCATTGTGAAAAGGTAAAGAGATACAATTGCGTGGATAATAAACTTAATTGGCAAACATAGCTACAGTTGTTGCATTTCTGATGAAAGACGTACAAAGTAATTTTACTTTCTCGAAGAGTGAAGGCCTTCTCAAAATTTGTTACACTATCTGTTAAGTATAGAGAGCTGATAACACAATAGCAGAATTGATAACCTAATGTATTATTGATGAATGTAAGATTGTAACTTGCACCTTTTTTTTTTTTAAATATTTTTGCACGGAATACTCGCTAGAAAGTTTTTTTAGGCCTTACTTTGGTTCTCTTAGGAAGCACATATCTGAGGAAGCTTTAGAAAAATGTATTATTTTAATAAAAATGTTTGGCATTTTATGAAAGGCAATTTTCAGTTATTGAAAAATTTGAATCAATTATATCTTATATCACTTGGTTTCAAAGAGAAAAGTTCTGTAGTCCACATAAACCTAAGCTTTGCTCTTCATTTACCGCAATATCAACAGGGTTCGTCTTAGAAACGATCAAATGAATTCCATGTGAATTTTAGGGCCTTGGACTTCCTACTTAACTGGGACTTCAAGTTAAAAAATTTGGATCGAGTCTTCCACAAACTCTTTTACTTGCATTCCATTGCATTTACAACTTAATTGTTGCAAGAGAGAGAGAAAATTTCGTACCGAGCCTTTGTAAATGTATAAATTTTTCCGCACTGCTGCGACAAATTTACCAACCCAGTGTACATAAAAAAACCTCCAATCATAACTTTATAAAATCACAACTAGAAAATATTTTCAGTTATGATAGATAAACTACCCAAAACTATCCAAGAATTGCTTAACAGCACAGATGAATATTACAAAATTCGAGCGATGCTTATTGGTCTCGCTTGGCGATTTGCTTGAAATGGAAAATATTCTAAAATTCACCGCAAGTTTATTGCTCTCTTTACAATTTCCAAGTATTTGCTTAAAGTGATGAATACGTTAAAATTCCCCATGGGTATTGCTCTCTTTCTTTGCTATTTCCTAAAAGTTTGCTTAAAGTGGTGAGTATTGCAAACTTCAGCCGAAGATTGTTGCTCCCTTTCTCTTTGCGAATTTGCAAACGTGGTGAATATTATAAAATTCATCTGAAGGCTATTATTTGCTATATCTTTCTCTGCCTCTCTTTCTTTCTTTCTTACTTTGTCGCTCTCTGTGTACTGGTTTTATAAGAATATGCGAAACTTATTGTTTCCACACTAAATTTTCAGAACATTTAATATAAGAAAATTAAATTATTCAAAACTTTTTAATTGATTGTTGAGAAAGTGAATTAATTCTTTCAGTAATACAATCCCACGAATTGGTTTCATCTTCCAAATTCTCATGAAGAATTTTTTTTCTTTTTACTTTTATGCTAGTTTTTTCATGGAAAATACGTTTTAGATTTACTATCATTGAAAGCTGATCTTTGAAATCACTTAAAATCTTTACTTTTAGTTTTACATGTAATTCTATACAAATCAGATCTTAAATTTAACACCCTTTCCTAGAACATCAGAAAGCAATCTTCGTTATTCGTACAGTTTTGTCAATTTATTGTTGTTGATTTTTGTTTTTCTACACTTCAAAGGCAATTTAAAAATACTTTTATATGATGCCTAACGAAATATTTCATGACATCATAGCAATTGTGCACAATATGTATTCAAGCGTATCCTACTATCGTCACTGTTTGCCGCATCCTAAAAGTAACTCCTAAGCTTTACGCAACACACTTTTATCTTAAGGCAATGAAATAAATATATAAAATCATAGCAATATCACCATCAACATCAGCGGACGGATAGAAGATGTTCTCAACTTTTAATAACATAAAGAAGGCAGAGCGATATTTGCACTCGCGTATGCTGGTATCTGTTAAGAAACTATATATGGATTTTTAGTTGACATGAAAACAGGCAATGAGTGTATCTAGCAGCAAATAAAACATGTTTTGATGTTTGAAATAATCTTCGAAAATTGAGTGCCTGATTGAACGGAGAAAAACTAAACTCGTAAAAAGTTTGGTTTTGATTTTTATTTACTGGAAAAAAGAAAAAAAAATGCAGAAAATAAGTAAAAAATTGTGTTCGTTTTGATGCGGGTCCTATCGCTTTATCAATTGAAGATTGTGCAAAATTGTTAAGGCTTTTTGTCAGTGAATGATAATACCGTTTATGCCTAACTGTATCCAATTCCAACCGCGGCCTAGTGAAGTAGACTTAATAAGCCGAGTGCTGCCTTAATATCATAAAGGCACGCCCATAAATTCGCATACCAACTAAGGGAGGACAAGACAGTTATAAAAGAGTTCCGACGAGAGATAGGCTAATGGGTTGAGGGACAGTGTCACGAATACATACACTGATGCATGGTTATATTAAAAAGCAAAGAAAGAAACTGACGGCAAAATAAAGTGGCGTGCGAATATATTGACGTACGATCAAATAGACTGACGGATGGATAGAACTATTGGGGATAGAATAATGAACAAACGCAATGACAACAATTTCTAGGATAAACAACTGAAGAGTGTATAGAGTGAAGGACGAATTCCAAACTTAACGAGCGTGCAGGCTAAAAGGTGACCAAACAGCACAATGCAAAGACAAACTATTCGATGAAACATACCGTAATGAAGCGAATAAAAATCCAGGGTAGATGCATACGATCTACTATTTAACCGTCTAGACATTAAGAGGTTCGCGAAGGAATGAAATAAGGGTGGTGCCAGTCTGATTAATCGTTGAAAATCTTTTTGGAAGAAGACAGGGACTAGCGAGCAAATTAATGCGTGTACAAACTGATATATAGATAAAACGTGGAATAAAATGACGTACACAGAAGATACTGAAATTAGTGGAAAGTCACAGCGGTGTAGCCGTAAATGGATGAAGTAAGTTAATGGAGGTAAAAAACCGGTCTCCTTCTTAAAAAAGGAAAATTTTATATAGCCTTGCACCACGGTGGCGATATCTACTTATTTACCTTCAACTAATGCGATCTATCTATATTTTTGAAATCTTTTCTCTTTAGGGGAAATTTGATATTGTGAAGATGAAGATTACATAAAGTTAGAAATAAAAAAGGGAAAAATTTGTAGTCCTTCCGATTACGTATTCTTCTCCTGGTCAACATTTAATTAATTGAAATTTTATACATTTCGGTAGATAAGTATACTAAAAAATAAATAAATATATTAATTAAATATATTAAATTTTAACTAGCGCAATTTCGTAAATATACAAAGTATAGATAATATGAGTAAATTCAGTTAACTGACAAACTCGCCCTATGTAAACTAACAAAGAAGAGCTTTTGTTATACCTCAGGAAAAATGTCTAAGGTTGAGGAAAGTGAGAAATCAATTAATATGATAATAGAGTCTGCTATAAAAAATTCAATTTTTGTTTCCCTTCAAAAGGTTCCCCTGATATTTTAAGGCTGTAAATAATTCTGTCTTATGTTAAAATTTGCCTACTTTTTCCTACGAGGTGAGATTGTGATAAGCAAAAACAAATTCCCCTCTCCCAAAAAAGGGGAGAAATCAGTCTTATAATCTCCTTATTGTTCATTCTCAACTCAGTTGATTAGTTCCCTAAGTATTGATCGGTGCGAAATTTTTTTTTGTGAATTTATTATGATGAAAATTCGGTTTGTTGTAGGTTTCTTAAGAAAGTTTCTCTTATAAAATGGTAAAATTAACAAAAAAAAACTTTTTAAAAGTTGTGAAAAATGTGTGCAAATAATTAATAAATGCCTTAAAGAAAATGTGAATCGTGTGCGTGCAATTTTTTTTCTTTGTTCATGCATAGGAAGAAAAAAAGTAACAGATGTATTAATGCGTAGTCAATTTTAGTGTACAAACAGTTGATTCATTACTGTAGTATATATCTATGATTATAGAGAAGAGTAGATAGAAAAGAGTAAGCAGAAGGGGATCATTATAATTGAGTCGATTCTTGTCGTGTAATGAAAGCATTTATAAAATCGTATATCGTTAACGAATAAGAAACAAATCAGACGTACAAAACTAATAATTAAAAAAAGTATTTCGAGAAACAAATATTGTATATAATATTTAACAATTAAAAGATGTTTTCACTAAATGCCAAAGAAGAGAATTACTGGAAAGTTTAGTTTTAATATTTATTAGAAAGAAAAAATATAAATTAATTGAAAAACTATGTCCCTTTCGGAGAGAGTCTTATCTATTAATCAATTCAAGAATGTATAAGACCTTTTATGACATGTCCGTGGATAGATAAAGTCAAGTAAGCAGAAATAATAGGCCGAGAGGTCCGTTGTTACTTAAAACTATTAAAAGTAATTAAATTAGTATCCCTTATCGAGTGGCCAGACAGGCGAAGGGACAAAAAAGTAGTCGCGTACGTAAAGACTAGCGCACCGAGAGAGAAATATAGAGGCTTTTACATCGAGACGCTGATAGGCAGAGGGATCAACGGATAGACGAACTGGCAGAAAATGGATTTGTAAACTGACGGAGGGATTGAATTATTGAGGAGCGCTATGATAAATAAAACAACGAATGGACGAAATAACAACAGCTAATACTCGTGGGAGGAGAGGGAGAATATAGTGTGCAAAGCGAACAGACTGACAAGTCTAACAAGTGCACATATTATTAAACGGAAATGCGGAATGACGCACAATCTGAGGCATACCATTTTAAAGCGAATAAAAATCTTGAGTAGATATATAGGATAGCATATAACAGATGAACAGATTGACGAACGGCCAATGTCCTTGATGAGTGAATAACCTTATGGCCGAACACAGTTGATAGATACAATGAGGTATAAGTCGTTGCATACACAAACTAACAAAGGTATAGATGGAAAACGACAGAAGCACAAACTAATCAAGTCATAAATGAATTAATAAGTTAAATGAAGTAAAAAACTGATGGCTGGAGGGCGGATGTCCTTCTTCAAAAGGGAAATTTCATACAGTTTTAAACCATGTTGGTAATAAACACTTATACATTCGGACTAAAATGTGCCGCGTCCATTTGCTCATTGTTAAGTGTTTATTTTCCAACTTGTGTGTCTTTAAAGGAAATGTGATTTTGTGAAGATGAAGACTGCATAAAGTTAGAGGCAAAAAAAATAAAAAAATTTGCAGGCCTTTTGAAGTTCTTGCCCTAGAGTAAATGTTTGTACGTTTCATTTAATGTAGATAACAAATTTCAACTACTAAGATTTCATAAATATGAAAAGTATATACGATATGAGTGGCCTCAGTTAAATGAAAAGCTCTCCGTATGTTATCTAATAAAAATATTGTGCATTACATCTCAGCAAAACTACGCAAGGTTGAGGAAAGAGAGGAATCAATTATTACGATAATAGCGTCTACTAAAAAAAACTATCTTTTTTTTAAAATAAAAAATATTTTGCTAATATGTAGGAACTTCTCTTTTTATTTTAAAATCCCTGCCTTCTAAGAGGTGAGATTGTGATAAGCAAAAACAAAATTCCCTAAAATAAAGAGAAATCAGTATTATATTATCTGCTTATTGTTCTTGCTCAACTCAGTTAATTAGTTCTGCACGCGTTGATCGGGCGCCAATTTTTTTTTGTCAATTTATTATGATGAAAATTCGGTTTGTTGTAGGTTTCTTAAGAAAGTTTTTCTTATACAATTGTGAAATTAATGAAAATGTTCGCAAAATTTGTGGAAATTGTCAAGATAATTAAAAATACTTTTAAGAAAATACAAGTTGAAAAAAGGCATAATTCTGACGCCATTTTTTTCGTGCATGCATTGAAAAAAAAAGAGTAACAAGTGTGCTAAAGCGTAGTTATTTTGAGCGCGTAATGATTAGAGAGAAGATTAAATAGAGCAATGTGAGCAAAACGGGATAATTATTATTGAATAGATTTTCGTGCCGCAATAATAAAAGCGTTTGTAAAAACGTATGTTGGTAATGAAATATAAGGAAATTGACCAACAAATATTTTATGTGAAAATTAAAAATTAAGATTAAAATTATATTTTGTTAGTTTTAAACCGAAAAGTATTGACTAAACATAATTATAGCGTAAAAATATCTTGTCAATAGCATGGCAAGGAGGTCTTCAATGAAATTTGAAGTTATTCGCGGTAAGTACTTTTCTTAATTTTACAAAAAATGTTCTTGCAAATAATTCCTTTACCCTTGTCACAGTTGAAAATTTATTCTAGTTTACGTTTTACTTGTTTTGTTTTACAACTTTCACGTTAACGTTTTTATCAGTTGAGCCTTCCAAATGTGTAGTTAAATTTTTTTTGTGAAAAGTTCCAAATTAGTAAATAACTACTACTACTGTGCGTTATGAAAAAACGTTGCAGTTCGGACACTTGGCTTTAAAAAAAAAAAATGTAAATAAATAAAAAAAGGCAAATTAGAGTACAAAGAGTAAAATTAAACAAAAATTTACCGCAGGGCAAATATACTCAATCTGGTCTAAATTATTTTTGCAACATTTTCATTTGGTTAGAGGATTCTAGAGTGTTTGTGTGCAGTTTTTTTTCCAAGTTATCTCTTTTGTGGATGGTTACTGCTGTGCTTGTAACGTGGTTACAAGTAAAATTTTATTTACTCTGCGTTGAATAACAATTTTATGCAAATAATGCAACATAAATGCCACACTCTTACCAAAATGTAATAAAAAGAAAGACGAAAATAAAAATCAAATAAAATTTTGCTGCTCTGTTTTGGATTTTAGCAGAAAAACAAATAAGAAAAGTTACACTCGCCTTGAGGAGAACTTTGGATGCTTGCCACCTAAAGATAAATCTTGAAAATTGTAAAGTATTTCGTTGCAAGGGGAGACGCAAAAGTATTTAGAATTCCGCATGCTGATCATGGACTCAGATTTTATTGAGTAAGTGAAACGTTATCATGCGGAAAATGTTTAAATTGATTCAGGCTTGTCTTATTTATATAGCTGCTGGCCATATTCTCTACATGCTATATCAGTTGTCTTCTGGATACTTCTCTGCAGTAGGAAAAGAGAGCTGGTACATTCTTATTTCATTCGAATAAGTTGGGTCCTGTCAACAACTTAAATGAAGTTTTAAAACGATGTGTGCAATAAATATGAAGTCGTTAATAATAATGCTGGGAAGAAAGATTTTGTTTTGCTATTGCGGGCATTTTAATTTGCAGCAACGGATCTCAAAAGTGTGTGTGTATTCAGCAGGCTTCACTTTTCAACCTAAATTTTTGCAATCGCGAGGTACTCAGTAACAGAAGGATGGACGGACACAACTAAGTAAATTTATTCGACATGTAGTTTTGCTCACACATGCTTGTATATGCGTAGGTATACATACTTATATACATGTTTTTGGTGCGTTGATGGAATTAACATACCTTTCGGAAATAGACACGACAGTATTAGAGGGAAAATTGATGATTTTTATAAGGACTGTTTATATTTGCATATCTGTCGGGTTACTGTTAGATATTAAAATTTTTTGTGTTGCATGAACAATCCCTCTTTTACTTTTACGCAAACGAATTATTTCGTGTAGAAAATTTCTTGAAATTTTATGCTTTACTGAAAGGAAGAAGAGCAACTAACCAAAATGTGTTTGTAATACTTGTTTTGCATGATTGCTATTGAATTAATTTCTTTCCTTATTTTCTGTTTTTTTTTTTTATTTATTTTTATTTTTTAATGCACACATGCATGCATTACATATTTGCTGTTTACATGTGCACATGTGCAGACGTACAAATCTAAATGTTTTCTATTTCTTTGCATGCTTTATTCGCACAATGTATGCGTACGTATGGTAACTGCCTGGTTAAAGTAATAAATTCTATATGCGGTTTTATGGTTAGTGCTGCTTAAGAGATAAACAAGATTATTGCCTTATCATCGTATAGAGACTAAAGAGGAAGTGTTTAAATGCTTTATATGTGTGTATACTATGCACATATATTCATGTTTGGTTTAGCACTCAATTATGCCATCTTAATGTATTTATTATCATACGTTTATTATTATAGAATGAATTCATTCATGTAAGTAAAACGAAACTATAAACTATTGTTCATGTACTACTACTGCAGCTGCAGCTGCTGTTGATAACTTTTAAACTCCATTCGGAATTTATATTCACGTCTCGAATAAAAACATATACACATATATACAGTAAACCATTGGCAAATACATATATATATATATATATATATAGATATTTTGTGTAATGAGTGCAATAGAAAATCCGCAAAGCATAATAAATGCTGTTAATCGTGGCTTTACACAATACACTTGAACATTTCACATAAATCCAAGATGTAATACTTTTACAATATACTTGACTAATTTTTATACTTATACACACTTACATATGTAACATTAAGAAATATGTTTACATATCCTATAAGCAATGGTTGCGATTAATTTATGTATCCTTAACAAAATATTTTTGTCGCGATAACGAGAAAAATTTAGCTCACTAGATGCTGTAGCGAAATAACAAGCTTTTCTTCATTATAATAGTGGCGAATTGATCTTTATACCTCATTACATTACATCCTATACGATACAGTATGTATATTGCGGTACGGTATGTATATTAAGTTTATGCGGTTTATGCAGAGGGATTCGAGGCAGACCCACCTTTAATCGATCGATACAAAATCACTTTCTGAATTAGTCTAGCAGTTGTCCGTCCTGCTGTACGTCTTGTTTTCTTATATACGACCTAGATAGGTCGCAATTTTTTAGATATTCTGATGAAAGTAGGTACCCCGATGTCTTTTGTCCCAAGGACGAGTGGTATTGAAAATTTGATTTGGATCAAATTACTTTTTCAACCACTTTCCATAAAACCTTTTACTTTGAAAAGACGTCATACGAATAATTGTATGGCAGTGTAGAGTATTGAATGATGAGGTGCAACCTGTTATCTGTTTTTTATAATGGAATTTATTGATAGCATTGTTCGGACATATAATCTTCTAAGCCCCAAAGGTAAACTTTGATGGTGGAAAGGTGAAAAAATACATATCGCAGTGCAATCTCCCCCGAAAAAATCAATACTTTTTTCTGCCTGCAAAAATGTTAAATCATTAGAAACTGGGTATTTGAATATTCATTCATTCGGCCAGTTTTTTTTTTTTATGCTTGTCAAATATGCTGACGTGTAAATATAATTAAGGTTCCTTTTTGTCATTGGATTTACCATTTCTCCCTGTTAAGTAGGATCCTTTTGATTGAAAGGACCTGACATTTTACTACTTTCACCAACGATCTAACTTTATGGAAAAAGCAAATATCGGTAAATAATGTATAAGTGTTATAAGCGTCATATTAGTCTCTGAAATCGAGACTGTTTTCATTCCTAACAATAAAGGTACTGACCAGTAGTAGATCTTTTTCCGTTTGCAAAAACCGACAATTTTTAGTAGAAAATCCACTTGTGGATCGAGTACAGATGTATAAGTGTATGGTTTAGCCATACCCGTCCAGCTGTCCATCTGTCCGTTTCTTGTCGGAAAGCTGTCGGATGCAAATATTAGGGTTTTAACATACCCTTGTAAATTTTTTCTACATTCTTTATATAAATACTTTTAGATGCAGATCCCAAGCCAAGTTTGGATGTAGTTGTGACATTAGAAAAAAACATAACGTCCAAATCAAGGCAGATTTTGCTATAACACTCAGTACGTATTTTTAGGAAAATCTTTAGAGAGGGTTTGAGTGTCTTGTCCATGAACCAGAGAGATGTGTGACTTAGTGCCAATATAAATACGAAGTACTCTTGATATACCAACATTTAGCAAATAATCCCTAAATTTCAATGCAACAATTATAGCTTTCAACGATGATAAAAAATCAGTCTAAAGTGAAGTTAAACGTAAGGATATAGTTCGGGCCCTCTCTTTGATCTCTCTCCTCTAAGCTTTAGTTATTACTTCTCTCATTTTTAAATTCGGTTTTCTTATATCTTACATTGTTTAACTGTGGAGTTGTGGCTATGTGCCTTGTACCCCTTGCAATGAATGTCGATATGTATCAGGAAGGTTTTCGCATTTTCTTATTAAAAGTTTTTTATTTTATTTTAAAGGCAAAAATTGATCAGTGTATAATTCTGTTCTAATGCAAATCTTAATTTTAATAATTATTTAAATATATAATAAGCATGTACACACACAAGTAAAGTATATATGAGTATCATCTTATTCATAATTATGTCTAGTGGTTAATTACCAAGCAAATGATTAGTTAATTATTTATAGAGGAAAACTATATAAGCGTGCAAGTAATTTAGTAATGAGTAGTTAATGGAAAGCCAAAAACCATTAATTCTTGTTTAGCTGTACGAACTCATTCGAGGAAGTTAATAATCATTTGCTGATGATTAAGACCACGTGTATGTTGTTTGTGTTCATTTGTCTCTGTCGTATGTTACAATAATAGTGTTAATGTTTCGAGTCGAAGATTAATATTGAACTTTACCCAAAGCTATTCCAAGGGATGGATTTTGCAACTAAAAGAACTTTACTTCAGCTTCAAGAATTTTTCAAAATAAAAATCGATGCTTCTCGGGAATTAAGGTGACATTAACATTCCTAAGAAATGACTTTGAATATGACATAACCTCTCTTTAACTTCTTCCCTTACTAACCCTTTAAAGTAAAAGCCATTACCAAAGACTTCAAAACTTTTGTTTTTTAAGTTTTCCTTTTTATTTTTGTTAAAAAAAAAAATTAAATTTATTACACTTTTATTTACTCACTTGTATTTTTCTGGTCAATTTCCTATTTTTTGTAAATAAAAATTTTCTTGTTGTTGCTAAGAGTTGCAAAAACTATCAAAAAAAAAAAAAAAAGAGAGAGAGAAAGTGCAAAAAACGTTTACCAGCAACACTTCACTGCCAACACAGTGAGTGGGTGGGTAAATTAAAGTTGTTCCTCTTTTTTTTTCATTTTTTTAGCATAAATTTTCTCCAAACATATCATCTCTGCTAGTTAGTTTTTTGGTTGCTGTTGTTGTATTTTTTTAATAGAAATTTGTCAGAAGTTTTCAAAGTAAATATTTATGTTGTATATGTTTTACATAAAGTTGAAGTAGTTGTTTCTCTGGACTCTAGAGAAACGCAAAAAAAAAAAACAACAAAATCGGAACACAAAGCTAAAAAGAGAAAGATTACGGAGGACCGGCAAGGCAAAATAAAACAAAAAAAAAAGAAAAACATTTGTTAACTAGTTTAACGTAACGTTTTTAATTTATAGACGTTGCTGAGCAAAACGTATATATTCTTTTTTGTGCTGTGAGCAAGCAGTAAAGGTTTTGTTTATTATCAACTAATTGACTATATTAGAGTTGGTGTAGATTGCCATTCGTGGGAACCTCAGTTTTCCTTCTATGTTTTTATACCCATCACCGAACGATAGCGGGTATATTCCTTTTGTTTTGAAGCTTCGAAGATCTCACAACTATATACATTCTTGATCAGCATCAAATTCTCAATCGATGTACGCATGTGCGTGTGTGCAATGACTATTGTAAGCATTCTTCTGACCGTAAAAATGGAGATATCAACTTCAAATTGGCAGAGACATAGGAAGTTCTTGCAGGCAGTTTCAAAATAACCACATCGGCCGAGGGACACGCCTACAATCATGTGAACTCAGAGCACTTCTTAAACAAAAGAAACAATTGGTTTCTTACTCGTTACTCATAAAATGGGTGATGCTATGGTAACTATATAAAAACGGAAGAAATTGACCACGCCTACCCAATATTATAGGGTATCAAAATTTAATTTTTTTTAAAATGCACAGAAGCAAGCCTCGAAAACTCAATAAAGTATATAAATTCTTGGCGAGTTTCAAATCTGAAATGCACCTAAGCACGTCGGTCTGTGCGTCTGTCCATCTCACCGTCTGCCCAATTGAGTAATAATTGTGGTATACATTCTTCCGTTCGCAAACATGAGGATATAGCTTACAGATTTGCAAGAGAATTTGGAAGTGGCTCACACCTGTCAAGGGGCGCACCTAAAATGCCCACACGCCTATGCAACAAAAACTTTGAACACCTTTGTTTTCCGTGCTTTGTGCTTGTTACTCATAAAGTATAAAGCATAAAACATATAAATTTCGACGCTTATTTTGAAAATATAAAAAATCGGCCGAGCCAATCCAATATGAAAATTTAGTTCTTTTTTTTAACATCACGTAAATGGATATAAAAAATTCGATGACGACCGAATATGATTTGCTTACTTGTTTAATGTTGGGAAATTATCTTAAACGAAATATTAAATTGAATCCTCAGGTGTATTGCTACCCCGTGTTCGGCTCTTACCAACACACCAAAGCTGAATGTGGGATAGTATACCATATTATTAACAGCTCTCGCCGAGCCCGTTCATGTAATAAGACTTTCAATCGTTCAGATTTTTGAAGACCGACCACAAGAAATAGAGATTTGCTTTCTATTACATTCAGAAGAATATAAGAATATAATATGATGTTGTATGTGCTCATATACACGACTACGTTTCTGGTTAACGGCGAGAAACTAATCCTCAAAAAGTAATTGGTAGATTAAAATGGCGTAGTTAGGAAATGTGGGCCGTGAATCGCTACTTTTTACTCCATAGCGACATTGCAATAGACAGACAGAGATATGGGGGGGTGGACAGATAGGCAGGCAATCCGACAGACGAACAGCGAGGCGAAAATTCATATGTAGCGTAGCCTATCCGCAAATGATGTACGCCGTACAAATTCGGGCGGAAAAAGTATTGCAAAGTAAACGTCTTCAACGAAGACTTGAGGCAATTCAAAGGATGTGCACGCTGAGGGGCGGCAGTTTTAGCAAGAATTTTACTCATAGACCTGCTATTGAGTTATCTATGCATGGCGACAAAAAGGAAAGAGCTACTGGTGAAGGAAATTACAACCATGTCTGTAGACTTAAAACTGCAGATCACGCAGAGAGATAATGACGGCAGCGATGGGAAAACGACCCGTCTGCTCGGCTTGGGCATGTTTGAGAAACAGGCTTTTCAGATCTCTGGAAGCAGAAATTACGCCAGGCCACGTACTAGCGGTCATGATAGAAAGATTGAAGATATGCGCCGGTTTTTTGCAAGACATTCTTCGATATAAAGCCATAAGAAGGCGGCATCCGAACTCCTTATATCAGGCGATGACGGCAGATATATAAAAAAGATCAAAAAACCGTAAGCGTCCTTCTCAAGGTAATGAGAAAGCGGTTCCGGGTTAGTTTGACACCAGTATAGGGCCACTAGTTGTCATGCGCTGCCATTTGCGCCGATCTATAAATTCCATGACCCTTTTTTATATTTTTCATAAACTTCCTTCTTTCATCTAATCGATCTTCCTTTTACAAAATTGCGATCGTCATGACTAGTTTTAGCCGTAAAGCAAAAACATGGCATCATTTACAAAGGGATAGAGAATTAAAGCAATTCTATATAGAGACACAATACAAGGCAATAAGACTCTCATAACGAAAAGTTTTCGAATTTCGCCAGGACTTAAGTACGTATCTCTAGGGGGGTAACTACATTTCGCTTGTGCAATGTGAAATTAAGGAATTATGAACGCTAAGCCCACAGGCGGTATTACCGCTTACGTATAAATGAAATTTCTAGTAAATGCGGTAAAGACAAGCATGCACTTGGGGAGCATTCAGTTGTGACTTAACGACCAAAAAAAAAAGAGTGTAATTACAAATTAAAATTTCTTAAAACATTTGCTCCAAGCGGGCCACTTATTTTACTAAGCAACATAGATTGGTAAACCTTTGGTTTCAGATAACCGGCACCGTACTCCTCTCTCTATCTGTTTTTTTTCGTGTAATGACAGTTTGTTTCCGTCATAAGCAAGAATTGAATATTGTTTCACAGTATCTACGCAATAAATATTAATAGTGTGTAGCCTCGTCATAACTTCTTTCTCTCTCTCGTTCTCTCTCTGTCTCTCACACACAGACACACTTTCTTTAATAAACTCATATTTTCAAATTTATAAAATTTATTTTGTTGTTATTTTTACTTACACCGAAACTCTCGCATGTGCTTACAGATTTATTGTCCTTGAACTAATATCATATCCTACATAGATACTGTAACAATAAACAAAATCTAGCCACAACTGACAACATACGCATTATAATGAAATTATAATGGGTCCGCATATATGTGTGAACGTAATAAGTTAAGCTTAGAATGTTGTTTTTATATATTTAAAATATGTAAATATTGTTTACGTAAATAGAATAAACGAAAGAAAAAAAAAATCCAAAAATTTACATATAAATGCGCAAATTTTATGTGAGCAACATGTAAAGGAGTGAAAAGGCTTGTATCCCTTAAAAATATGATATTTTGAAATTTTGCTTTAAAATAAATTTCATTTAAAATTCTTTATTCTTTTACTTGTTTACATGTTTTTCGCACTCTTTTTTTTCTTTCTTATTATTTATTATTCAATTCCGTAAGTATGTGGTCGAAAGAGGAGAGAGGAGCAAACCAAGACAGAGAGGAAGAGAGAAAGTATCTCGTCTAATAATCATAATTTTCATATATTTCATGGAGTATCTGTTGTGTTAAACAAAAACACTTCCATAAGCGGCGTAAAGTTGGAGATAGAGAGAGGACGCATACAATTCTCTTAAATATACTTTTGGTAAGTGATACAATAATACAACCAACAATAACAGCGGTAAAGTGACAACCAGTGTGTGTCGCGCTTCACAAATACGCACACTCTCCAATATATATGCAGATACGGATAGTGTTACTTGTGTCGCTAGTTAGTTGCTTGGTTGGTTGGCTGGCTAGCTGGCTGGCTGGCTGGCTGGATGTTTGAATGGTTGTTTCTATGTAAATGCATCTAATTATGCAAATGGGAAAAACTTGCTTTACACTTTGGTTTCTTCCCTTTTTTTTGTCTTTTTTCTCGTATTTTTTTTTCGATGTTGTGGACTATTTTAATGCGTCTTATCTAGATGCCGTTGAATTGAGCTCTTAAAGTATTTTTTCTTTCAATTTTTTGTTCTCTGGCTTTCCTTTTTTCTGGTATATTGGCTCTGTCACATCTTGAGGTATACTTTAAAAGCCTCGTAGAAAATACATTTTCAAATAGCGTGACGTATGGAATAATTCTAAGATTATCACTCGGTCAATTTAAAAGAATGAAATGCAAAATACTTTCCAAATGCAAAAAATTAAAAACCGCACTCACTTTGCCACTATGTTTGCAAGATTCTTCCAAAATCTTACAATACATGGCAATTTTTGGTGTATGAAGCAACGTTCATTTCTCCCCTTTTCTCTGCTATCCTTTAGTCGGTCTGTCTAATTTTCCTACTCGCTATTGATGCATCTGTAACCGAAGGTTGGCTTGTTAGTTAATCCGCCATTTGTTCATTTATTTTCCCTTTAATTCCCTGACTGACATATTTCTCCAGTGGCTTTTCCATTTTCCTGCCTACTCTTCCGTAAATTTGCTCATTTGTCAACGTAGTTGTTTAGCTATAAGCCCGCCAATCGATTCATAGGGTATTAAATTCGTCTAATTGGTCGTTTCCTGACGACTTCCGTTGACCTTTCATCCGTCCGGTTATATGTATGTTAACATCCATTTGTCTGCCTAAACATTTTTTATACTTTTATATTCCCAAAACCGTTCGTCCTCGAACTCTCTTCTGCCGGTCCATTCATACACTTGCGTGTTTGTCCTTGTCAGTCCCTTAGTACTTTAACCAAATAATGCTTTCGTCGATAGTGAAAAGTCGGTCCATTAACATTCTCGCAATTAATAAAAGATTGTGTGAACTTTTTTTTTTATATATAATTTTGAGGCGGCGAATATCAAAGATTTTCTTTACTTGTATATGGTCACAAGGGAAAATAATTTCTTCTCCTTCTTCGTTTAGCCATTGTTTCTTATATATATGAAAAGGAAATTCCGACAATCCACTCAAGCGAATGTAGCCGAGAAAAAGAACACACCAACCATTAAAAAATGATAATTTACTTTATTTATATTCAGCATGAATACGTGCAGCTTGCTGCGCTATTGTTTGCTTACACCGTAAGATACTCTTCCTCTCATCTTTTGCTTATTCGTTTTCTCATTTAATTTGAATGAATTTTAATAATTTAAAGAGTGCATAAAAAGGATTAAAGAATTACTGTAAAGTTCTTTCGCTTGAATGCAAATATGTTTTTTTTCTTTTTCTTTCTGTTTATGATCAGATTAAAACTTTAAATTTTTATTAATAATTAAAAATTTTTAAAAATCCTAACACTAATTTCTTTGCACACATGCGTAAATGAATACCACAAGAATGGAAATTGAAATGATTATAGCATATCTTAAGGGCTTTCCAATAAAGTCTAACATAATCTCATTTGGTTTTTCAAAATTTTTAAATATCAAATAATTTAAGCAAACAGTGTCGGATTTATTTATTTTAAATGAAAAAATCTTCATTTACCTTCGCTGCCTGCTGGAAATATTTATTTTATCCTAAATTTTTTCTCAAATTATTCCACAGAGAATTTTTTTTTTCAAATTTTTTAAAAACATTTCATCTTCCTATGCTCTCCGGAAAAGGCTCAATAGAATGTAATTGCATTGGTTATGGTTAAGAGAGGGAATCGATAAATGAACGGCTATTGCATAGCAAAAGCTTTTATTCCTTTTGGAGGTCAGAGCCGTACAATTCGGATACGCTCGCTTTTAGCAGATAATCATGAAATTTTTGAACTACAATTAAGATAGGCCCTGTGGCCTATCTTCAACTTAAATATTGTTGTTGTGATTTATCTATCAGAAGATTTACTTACTAATGACTACTAAGTTGTATAGAAAGCAAACGCATTTGCGCTTGTTTCTCATTTTAGCAAAATTGTTGTCGCAGTGTACACTGCTGTCAATTATTGGAAATGATTAATTTCGAGCATTAATGTTATTCCTTTCAAATTGTTGAATTTTTTGCATGTTGATAACGCGATAAGATTGCTTTCGAAATTCAATCAATAAAACATGCGCAAACAATACATCGCTAGAAAATAAAATTCCCCTTCCGTGCTTTCCATTATAATCTAAATTTCTTAACTTGTTGCTGTCGTTTTATTAAAAGTCAAGATCTTTTTTTTGGACAATGAACACTTGAGAATTCCAATAAAAGGCCTCGTAGTCTTTTTGTATGAGCCCATGACGAAAAGACAACTGGTGAAAGTAGTGCAGAAACAAGGGAATCTATATTTTGAGTAGCGTCATAAGAATGGAGGATCTGCTCGAATATGCAATAAGTTATCGATTGCAACGAATGTTAAGCTGAAGGAAGTGTGGAGAAGATCCTGCCATATGCAGTCGCGCTTCACAATGTTTGAAAAATTACTATACAAGGAATTTTGCTTATTGTTTTCGCTTTCCAGCTTATGCAATGCCATAAGTTGTCGTTGGTTCATAGTGTCCTATAATAGCGAAGTCCCTAGAACAACCCATAATATATCGCAGTCAGCTGATCACAATGAAATAGGGTAAAGGTGTGTATTTAATAATATGAGGAGTATATCGTAACGCATCCATTGCTCATCATCGATAACTGTACAGCAGTAAAATCGCTCGAATTAAACACCCGTTTCATGCAAATTCTCTTTATTTGGCACAGAACCAGGCATGCTTGTTGTTGCATTGCTGTTAATATTAAAGTTGATTATTGTTAGCGAAGATCACAGCGTTCGTTGTTGGGCCAAAATGTGTTGATTTATCAAATTTTATTAAAACATCTCAAAATCTGCGAGTTGGCTGCAAAAACACAAGACGCACAGAAGAACCAATTTTTTTTTTCTTTATATGACCAATCACTCGGAAGATGTCACCTACTCATGTAATACGGCGACGGGCGGAAAGAAGTGACGAACGAGAGGAAGGCGAGGAAGTGTAATGGGTATCCCAATCGGTAAGTGTTATGCCTTTGCAGACTGAGCACTCACTAAAACCACGAGATACGAATCTCGGCGACACATGCGCATAAACTTAGATTGATGTGAAAAGGGATTTTGTATCGATTGGTATAATAAAAAAAGGGGGCTATCTCAAGTCTTTCTGAGTGTTGCATACATCCGAGCAAACTTCATGTATCCCTGCACCGGAATATAGTTTCCAAAACTTTGTAAGTGAGTCCTTAAATATCATCTCTTTATTTTCCCTTGATGGGTGACTTTATTATGTAAACATGAAAATGTGTAACGAGCTTTTTTTTATGTCCCACAAACAATATGTTAAATCATAAATTTAATAATTAATTCGATTTTAATTTTCAAGTATTGGCTTCTCGAATATTTATTGTTTATGATTTTCGTGTCCGTCGTTTTTAAACTCACGTATTGGTTCGTATTATTTGTATAAATAAATTATAAACAAATTTGTTTATTTATTTATTTATTTTTTTTTAACAAATAAATTAAATTTTCTGTGACATGTATTGTATTGTGAACAACAAATCGAGTAATGTTTGTGCGAAAAAATTATACACAGAAACAATACTTAATTATTTAATATTGTTATATAAAATAAGCGTTTTATTTATTTCATTGAATTTCGTATGGAGATTTGAGCATGCCTATATATATGTATATATGTATATATAACATTACGTTGTGGCACCGCATGCATAACACTTGTACGCGTGATTAGGTCTATCTATAAATTTTTAACAATACGGAGGTAGATATTTATTTATGAAAGGATTTTAGTACCGCTTCAGCTGTTGCTACTTATAATTACAGTTAAATAATTGCATATGTTATGGCGTAATAATTGATTTCTGCTAAAATATTATCCAAAATAACGAACGTTTGTAGGTTTTATGCCGCATGCAGAAAATATGTTATATTTGCGAAAATATTGTAATCCCTAAGATCCTTTATAAACACTACATGTCTATACTTGATCGAGATGAATGATAGAGCTTCTAAATCAATCTGTTAAGGCGTTGGTCCCACAATCATCATTTCGAAACATTTTCAGGTCCACCTGGACGTAGTATATTCAAGACTATTAAAATCGATTGCTTATCCAACAATGGTTTGGATTTACGAATCGAAGTAGAACGACTTCGTTGGGTTGCAGGGATTTATTCCTTTTTGGCATTTCGGTTTATAGATCGCTCGATTCATTTGCGTATTATGTTTCATCAGCTAATCCATTGCAAAAAGTTTTCTTATAGGGTTCTCCTGTCGCACTGTTAAGCTTGCTTCACAGTAACAATTTACGTCTTTCAATCTCATTTTTATATAATATAATTGATGGGGGAAAAAAAGATATTCTTTGTTAGTGTAATACGTCTACTCTCCTCGTTCTTTTTCGATTTCGCGTAATAAATAGTTAGTTGATTATTTTTACGTGTGTTTGAGGCTAACAAAAATGGTCACTCCACAGACACTATATACTTTATGTGAGAAGAAGGCTAGAAGGATAGTTCCACAATTATTTTGTTATGTGTACACACGTAAGCACTGGTGCTCACAGATATCTATTCATTGACACAATGAATAATTTTAATGAGAGTTATTCAACATGAAATTAGTTCAAAATTTAGTTTTGACACAATTTCATAATTATGCGGTCTATGTGTATGCATTTGAAATATCATTTAATTGAAACATGCTTAAAATGTCATAAACATGCAGCGACAGAAAACAGAGAAAAGAGTAAAAATTTACATATGAATTGTGTGAACTAACTAACAAAAATATGGAACAAAACTTCAACTTTCCAAAATTATTTTAAATTTTGTTAAAAAAAGTTTTCGAAATATTTAAAGTTAATGCATAGATTGCCCCACTGAACACAAGTTACAAGTCCATATGAAACTAATGAAAAACAAATGGAAACTTTTCGTTATCGCTTGCAAAATACACTCTCCAATGTATGAAAAAAAGGGTTGCTTGCTATGAAGTCGATTCTTAAAGTAAATTTCATATAATTAGCCAGGAATCTTGGAATAATGGGTTCTTAAGGCAACAATTAACCGATACGGCAGCGAAATATAGCCGCAATTGAAACCATCGAAATAATAAAAGTAAGTCGATGTGTACGCGTATTTCTTCTAGACAGAGAAAAAACTTTTTCTATATTTAAAGCCTCCCTTTCGCTTGCCGTTTCGTTTAAGGTCCTTTTTTTGAGCACTTGAAACTAACCTTAAAATTTTTTCTTACTTTAATCGGGTCGTATCGGTATCAAAAGTCGAGCTAGGAAAGTAGAAAACTTGAAAAATACCAGCCTTTTTTCCTATTTCACGAAAAGATTTGATTTCGTCTTCTGCGTCGCAAAATTTAATAAAACTTAATAGCTACTTAAAAATTCTTCCACACGATCGAAACTAATTTATTTATTAGAAAACCTAAATAAATTTGTAAATGTTTATAAGCATTTATAAGAATTATAGCAATTTTCATATGTGATTTCCCTAAAAGCTTAAGTGCATTACGCTTAGGCATTTAAATACATAGCGAAATAAATTTTGAAATCCATTTTTCTAGAATAATTTTATTGCACTTGCAGAATTCGAGCTACAAAAAAGAAAAGTAGAAAAATAACAGCTATTCCACATCTGGCACAACAGGCATTTCTCCCGGAACTTACTAAGCTTCCAAAACCTCCGTCACCTGACCGAGGGTAATGCAAATCTATTATTATTATTAGAATTATTGTAATGTATTTACACCAAAGAAATAAATTCTAGGACTAGGGCAGTAGCAAGCAAGACTAGAGCTTCTTTTTTATGCATTGTACTACTTGCGGTACCAGGGTATGTTAGGGTGTAGGTT
This sequence comes from Glossina austeni, assembly GCA_000688735.1. Classification (NCBI taxonomy): domain Eukaryota; kingdom Metazoa; phylum Arthropoda; class Insecta; order Diptera; family Glossinidae; genus Glossina; species Glossina austeni. Next base: position 504,968 of record KK502435.1, on the reverse strand, counting down.
TGTGTGCACTCACAAAGACTTGGTATAGGCTTACTGTATCGATCGATTCATAATTGCTTTCGCCTTAAGCTTGTCTGTTCGTCCGTCCTGTTTGCATTGCCCTACAATTATTGTACGTTTTAGTGAAATTTGGTACACCGACGTGCTTTGGTCTGCGGCAAACGGTATTAAAAATGGTTTGAATCGAAGCTTATCTCGAAAAGCATTTATTTGAATAAATGTCATAAGCGAAATGGTGCAGGATAATTAATGGTGGGCTTTGGCCCATTATTATACTTATTTTTATGCTTTTCATGCCTTTAAAAAGGTACACTAGATACGTGGATTAGTCGCTTTAATAAAGTTAAGTATTTTATTGATATTGTGTTCCCCAGCTACTTTTAAGATGTCGATTAGGTTAGACACTCCGAAAATGAGCTTTAAAATATTGACAAGGTTTTGGCATTCACACAGTATATGTTGAATTGTAAGATATCGCCCGCAACAGCAGACTGGAGGAATAGGTTTCTTAAAATGTTATTCTAACTGAAAATACTCGAAATTGTTTGCAAGGCTTATACATAAACCTCGCGTTCCGCACAAGTGCACTGATGTGCTACGCACTGAAGTATAATTTGGAAAGAACTTCAAGGACTTCTTCTATGAAAAAGTTGGTTTTGTTAACGAACGATCAGGCTAGAGAAAAACGAAGAGAAAAAACAGCGACATATGGACCTTTACCAATATTGACAGTAAAAAATGTTAAAACATCAAAACAACTTCAATCAAAGTTAAAGTGTTCGAAAACCCAAAAGAAAAAAAGACGAAAAAAAGTTAGAAAAAAGAATCCAAGAACGACTGCACTTTATAGCCAATGAAATCCTAGTGTTAAAAAAAGAACACGAACAAAAACAACAACTAAAACTAAAGCTTAAAAGAATCAGCGAGAACACGGATCTATAGAAAGGCAAGCAAAAGCTACAACACCCACTCAACAAAACAACAAATTCTGGTGTTTGTATAAATACACAAAAAATGTTGCTGCAAAAAAAAAGTGGAGAAAAAAGCGTTTAAATCATTAAAATGCATACAAAAAAGAGAAAATGTAGGAAAACGTAGGGACATACACGACTACGAATTTATCTCTATAGCAATTCAGAAATCGTAAAATTCTAAGTACACTGCGAGAATTGATGCTACGCCAACCCATGCACGCTTTACTTTTGTTTTTCTAACGACTCCAACCGCACCCACTTTCAACACTAATGAATAGTCAAAGCTTAGAGACAACATAACAACAAAAAAACAAGAAAAAAAAAAAAGAGTTGTTCATAAACAAAGACACATACACGGACATGCACCTCCACTCCATTCACTTTTCGACATTTACAAAATTGCTTGATAAACAAACTGCATATTAAGAGCGAAACATGCAAAAACAAATACAATTGTGTTGCGCAATAACAACGTAGAAAAACGCGCAACACAAAACGTAACATTGTCAAGATATGCACATGAAAACGTCTGCAGCTTTAGCGCAATTAAAGATGAATTTCTTTTAAAAGATATCTAAGAAAAAAACACCCATGACAGCCACCCATGATAGCAAAGAGAATAGCAACGAGTGCATATTTAACAAAAAACCCAAACAAGCTGAGTAGTTGAGGAATAACCACATAAGTGTCCCTCTCGCTCTCTCTCGCGTCTTTTTCCTTTTCCTCTCTACAAAGAATATGCACGTGTGTATGAGTAAGGATTAGTGAATACATGACTAAGATTTTCGTAGTTTGTTAGACACATTTACAAACTTACACACACACACACGCGCACACACAAAAACGTGAACACATACGCACGTCTATATAAATAGTGAGCGAAAAAAGCAGAAAGCAAATGCAACAATAAATTGCTGCTGATGCTGCACAAAAGGCTGCCCAGAGAAACCCAGCAAAGCAGCAACAAAAACGAACGAAGAAAAAATATTAAAAAATGAAAAAAAAGTAAGTCTATGAGATACAAAAACTCCAGCTTCCGTTAAAAATTGACTTGTGTTGAATTTAAACGTTCCTTGTTTTGTTGTGTTCCTCCACTTCTGATATGTGCCATCGACAGTGAACGGATATGCGAACATAAAATGAAAGTAAAACAAAAAAAAAAAATAGAAAGGAGAAAAACTAAAATGCTATAGAAAATTTCGTCAAATTTCTTTAAATTTATTTTGCTTTACAGTTGAAATTTGTTGTTTGTTTTGAGTGTTTGCTTTAGCATAGCTGTGATCTTTAATACTTGCTCAGACAGTGGCGCGCAAAAATATGCACGTACCCTTCTTCCAAAAACAAAAAAGGAAAGAAAAATGGAAATTAAACAAATGTGTTAAAACATTCATTCTAACAGGTAACGCCAAAAGCTATGCTACAATTTTCATACATCACTAGAGTTTATAAGTTGTAAAGAGGTTCTCTGAGATTGAGAGATGGTGTTGTTGTTGAGGAATGTTTTTTACTTTATGTATATACTAATTCATGCATATATAGCCACGCACATGTGCATAGATTTGCATGGATTGATTCTTACTTTTGTATTTAATTTTTACTATCATTATCCTGAAGGATGGAGAAATGCTGGTAAAAGTCTCGGAAACTCTCCTGCAAAGTGAATATTTTCTTAATCAGTACCAAATTATGAACCAAATTGGGCATGTTTGTCCGTAACTTTGTCGTTCCATATGTCTTTCAGTAAAAAACGTTCTGTTGGCTGCAAAAATCATGCGAAAATATTGCAAATAGTTGCAGGCGCTTTGGCACTGAAAACGAACTGATTCGATCAAAGAGCGCGTCTACAGTACATCGTAAAATGACAATTCCCTTATATTCAAAAGTAAAAAATATAGGATACAACGATAAAAATTACTACGGTTTGGTGATCTCACAATACCTGTATGCTCGGCCATACTTACTTAATATTGCGGATAAATAAAATTTCATTTTTTTGTATTTCTTTTTTTTTTCTTTTTTACATTTCAGGATAAAGTGGGGGACATACAAGATTCGGCGATAGTCAAATGTACTTTTCTTTGCTATTTTTTGTTTTCCTTCAAAAATATGAAACATATTTTAATGAGAATTTGAAAGCGAAAGCATCAAAGCCAAATAGACCAAAGCGATTAGCACGTGGTTGGCCAAAATCAATGCGGATTAATTTTCTCATATCACTTTCGTTTAAGGTTTTCACGTGTCTTTTGACAGGTTTGCTATTAAGTTTTGCCCTTTTGAAAATAAAAAAGGGAAAGATCCGCAAAACTCACATACATAGAAATGTTTTCCTTCCATCTGTAAAATATAAGCAAGGCATGGCGTCAGAATAATATTTTCTTATAACAGCAATAAAAATATTGGGTCTGAAATTAATTTAGAAGTTAGGATATGCTTCTTATAGATCTTTTTAAGCGGATCTAACTACTTGTGTTCATTGTGCTCATTAGTGGTTTGTTATTTTTTATCCATACCTTCTTATCTAGCCGATGGCCCATCTGGCTTTCCATGGGAGCTCATGGGAATTCCCTTTTCTAAATATGCTTACCGGTCAAGTTTTCCGTTTTTGAGAGTAGAAAAAATTTGGAAGAGAAATTATGTAAACTTATACTTATACATATCTCATAACTTATTCCGAGAATAGTCTGAAATCGACCGGCCCCATCATAGCAAAATTTCCAAGTTCGATATAGTTGTGTAACTTGAGAATTTCTTGGACCGGTGATCCCTACCTAAGATAACCATAACTTTTCTGTAGGGTTTCTTCAATTTGCCTCCAAAGTGAATATCTGTTCCATCTATTTTCTATTTAATTTTTTTCTTATCTGGCGATTGGTATTCAATTTAAGAAGGATTTCTTTCTGACATGTCACCGTTAAAAAACTTCGCAAGGACTATAAGTCGTAAAATAAGGATTGTGAAAGTTATCAGCCGTCCTTGAAAAGTTCCAAGAAGAAATTCTGACATTGCAATTGTAATGATTTCGACAGGTCCGACTTCTTCAGTACGATACATCTTTTTACGTCATGTAATAGATTTGCTGATTTAGCGCAATCAGAAAACAAAAGAGGGGAAGAAAAAATGTAGTCAAATACTAGACGGCGAACGGACAGATGCACTGGTGTCCAGATGCGTTAATGGAGGGACAGACAGGTAAATTGATTGGTTAACAAATTAATTTGTAGACAGGCAGCGAATGCAACAATGCACGTGTAAACTGACAGGTGAATGACCCATGGACGCAACCAACGGATGAACACACATTGAAGCAATTGACACGCACAACAACAAAAGGGTGAGCGATTGTAATTAAATCAATTCAAAATTCGATAACGTATAAAATTTGATGTGGTTTCATACTTTCAAACCCCTACGCTAGTATAAGGTGTTCCTCAAAGCGAGTAATGCATTTACTTTTTCACCATGTACAGTTTAAGTTTGTTACGTGTATTTATAAATCATTGTTGTTCATATATTTTATGCAGTTTAATTATTCACTTACCGCAGCATGAACATAGCATCAAAACAATAATAAATTTGATGAGACGATTAAAGTTGTTACTAACACTTATGAAACGGTTTCTGTTACTAATTAGCTGATTACAGCATTCGTGGTTATCGGTATTAGTATTATTATTATTGTTATTGTTATTACTATTATTATCATTATTATTATTATTGTTGTTGCTATTGTTACTGCATATGTTGTAAACGCGATTTATTATTGCATTGCTGCCGCTGCTGCTGCTGTCTGCACGACGCAGTCCGGGCGTTTGTATGTCTTCACAAAGCATATATTTAGAAGCCCCAGTGGACGATGTTAAAGATGAGCATAAGCACCCACATTTACTGTTGTTATTATTGTCGCCCGACAACATGTTGTTGCTGTTTTTTTCTGACATTTACGGTTTGTTTCTTCTATTTTTTATTGTTGTATAAACTTTGAAAATTTGTTTTCATTTTTGTTATATCTAAACATTTTCATCACACAATGCTTTATTGTTCAGTTTGTGGACAAATGTTTATGTTAAGACTCAAGCGTAGAGGTTGCTAAGGGTGTACTATCATACGCGGTTGTTGTTTTTGTTGTTGTTGTTGTTGTTGTTGTTGTTGTTACTGTTGGTGGTGCTGCTGTTGTAAGTATTTAAATATAAATGCATACGCATGTCCGCTTTCAGTTCAAGTTGCATAATAATAATTTAAATGAGTGATGTCTGCTTGACACTAATTAAGTGGAAAACAAAAAATCATATAAACACATGGATTATTTGCAAGCATTCATTATCATGGCGTTGAATGCAATTATGATAGAGATCATGATGATGGCAATGATTAAGATGATGACGATGACACTGTTTGTCGACGAGAAGCCGGTAAGCACATATATCTCTCTAGATAAGGAGCATTAATGAACATATGCCTGCAAAGCGGCTTATGACAAATGTTGTAGACATTCTGCTTTTGACATAAACACCACGAACGTATGAACTTTATGATTTTTCAATAAAAAAAAAAAAAATAAATAAATAAAAAAAGGAGAAAAAACTTTTTTTTTTTATATTTGTTTTAAGATTTAGTTTTAGTTAATGATTATTTACTTTCCGTTTTTTCCTTCTTTTTCTTTTTGTTTTTCTTAGATTTATTTAAAGTATTTTAATTTGTTTTCATACATTTGTAAATTTCTTGCGATTACCGAACGTCTGACTCCGCCGATCTCATCTCGTAATCGTGAATTTTATAACTAAATGCAACAGCCTTTCACTTGGACCTTAGAACTCTCCGTTTAATGCACGCACACACACGCTTTCTTTTTATTTTTCCGGTGAGTTTTCTTGCGGTTGGCGCTCGTTTGCTTACTTTGCTCGCTTGCTGTTGTCTTTTTAAGATTTTATATTCAATGGAAATATGCTTAAGCAACATGTTGCGTTAATGTGAATTATTGGAAATGTTGCTAGTTTTTGAAAAACAAAACCAAAAAAGTTTTTAATATATTTTATTATTAGTTTTACTTTCTCTTTAAACTAATTTTGGCTTTGCCTTGTTTTCGCATTTCAAAGCTTTTTCTCCTTTTTCCCCTGTTCACTATTAATGTTATTATAATTGCGATTTTCTTAGGAAGTTATTTCATTTTTCCTTTGATATATTTGTGTTATGTTTTTATTTAACATTTTTTTTTTTTTTGGTTATTTTTTACTTGCTCAGAAATCGTTTATTTGCTTAGTTTACTCTTGTTCGAGTTTATTTTATTTTATTTTTTATTTCTTTCCTTAAAAATGTCTTAATTACTTCATGTATGCATACATACATACCTACATGAAGGCATATATGTGTATTCCTTACTATGGGCTGTTTGTTCTACTTTCGTATATAGTTTGCTTTTCCCAAAAGTTTGTCTTAACTTGCAGCAGCACATGTTGTTTTGTAGGTCATCCCAACTGCTGTTATTTGCTTAGCAAATACTGTAAATGAAAATAAGAAAAGAAAAAATTATTAGTATTTTGTTTTTTTTTTTGTTTTTTCACTTATTTTATTTATTTGTTTTTTTTTTTTTTGTTTTTAGGTTTAGAAAAAGAGATAAGAAATGTTTTAGTAGTAAATCATTACGAAAATATCATAAATAATTTATGTCTTGCACGAAACTATTTCTCATGTACAATTTGATTTGTATTTAAGAAATGAATTCATTTGACTTGATAGCAATTAAAAAAAAAATATAAAAAAAAAAAACTGTTTTCTTGTGACTCTAATGCTTATGACACAACCCCTATAAATTCCTTTTTTAAATTTTTTTTTGAAGTTCATGTTAATTAATTAACTTGACGTCACTATTGCGACAGATTTGGAAGTACAAGGTTTTGAAATCAAAATTTTTTTAATTTAAATTCAAACTGAATGAACAAAAGCCTCGTTTAAATCTTTTGCTATTAGGAAAAAAAAGTTGTCGTAGCCGAGATTGATGAGCCAAAGTTAGAGACATATTTTGAGGACGTGTCCACTATGGTTTCTTTATAACATCTCTGCTTTCCTTTGACGGGTAAACGCTTTCTTGTTATTAATGAAGAAGTATAGTGGCAACAAAATAGCTGAGTAGATTACTCTCGATCACTAAGAAAGCGCGTTAATGTAACTAATGGTTCCTAACGAGCGAAAGGGCGTGAAACTAAAAATCGGAAAAGCTGAGTAAGTTCACGCAAACACTGCACTTTTTTTCAATCACTCAACCGTTATCTTCATTATTATTCGTTATTCAAGCAGTGATTACTGTTTCCCACATTATTTGGCATTGATTTTGCATTTAATAATCGTGTAGATCTGGTGTCGATCGGATTTCAAGATTTTTTTCTTATTTCTAAGAAAAGCATTCAAACTAATTGAGAATGAAAAATTTGAAAAGACTAGGCAAAAATGAACAATGTATTATTGAGTCTTTCCTACTCAGCGCAGAATCATCTCTTGTTGATTGAGTGAATTATAGAAGGGCAAGATTAATAGACGGGGGCAAAAATTTCACTCAAGAAATGAATTTTGTGCTCAGTTTCGTGCTGATGGCTCGATATATCGACAAGTTGGCGCATTTAGATACCAAAACTCGCTCTAGTGGCTGTTAGGAAAAGAATGCATTCCCGAAAATGTCACTCCTTGTTATGGACTTTGAGCTGGAGGCGTGACCTCGGAATATTCTTTAAAAATGTGTCTGGTCAGGCAATAACGGTAACGATCCTCTCTATCGGGACATGATGACGAAATGCTTTGTTATGCTCGAGCGGCTGTTAGGAAAAGAATGTACCCACGGACGTGTCATTCTTTGTTATGGACTTTTGGCTGGAGGCGTAAACTCGGAATATTCTTCTTTAAAAATGTGCCTGGTCAGGCAATAACAGTTATCGATCGTCGCCATCGCGGCATGATAATGAAATTTTTTGTGCCTAAATAGCAAAACATATGGATGTAGACGACTTGTGGTTTCAACGCAGAAGACGATGTCTCATCAAATTATAGTATCAACAGTATCCAGCCACATTTGTGCAAAGTGGAAATTTTCCCACACAGAGTACGTATGTGCCAGCAAAGGCCCTGGGGCCATTCTGTGCGTCACCTCTTGATAAATTGGTGTCCTGGCCCTATACAAAATATACAATATTTTAATTATAAGTTTGTCGCGCTTGTCAAAATTACTTCTTGCAACAATTTTGAGACACACTTTAGTTGTCTACATATCACATCAACTGTAGACCTATTATTGACATATTTTTGAGGCGTTGTAGACAATGAAGACTACAAAATAAGTGACAGTCGAAAACATGGAAAGAGTATGGAGAATGCACTTAGCAATATCCAAGATGATCCACGCATGCACGTACTTCAATATAATTCACCCAATTTTCTTCGCAATGAAACATTAGGAAAAGCTAACAATCGTATAGTATTGAAAAAGTTTTTGAACATCTACAAAAGTGTGTATTGAGAAAATAAAATCTTTCAAAACATTTGTTGAACTTATGTCTCTATGTTGAGGTCAAAATTGAGTTTACGTCTCCATGACGAGGTCAACGTCGAGGTCATGTCCCTAGCAGTCTTTTCTATTTTCAGAATTTATAAATTTCAAAACGCTCGCCTCAAATATTGCGGTAATTTTTGTGTTTCACATATGCGAACAACGTTTATGGGAAATTCAATCTAAATTATCCAAAGCGCTGATATTTAGGTTAACTTTATAGGATGTCTTTGGCATATTTATTGATATTATTCATGCAATAAGACACTGGACGTGTTTGCTTTAACTTTCTTTAATATCAGTAAATTACTGTAAAAATTCAGATTTGTGCGCATCAGATGCCTAAAATGGATAGCAATATGACAAGAATTCTTAACACAACATTCAATCTTGTTGCAATTGTAACAGTATACCTCACAGTCCGGCTTGCAACAAATGATGTATGATTTTTGAAGCATCGATAGTACTTGCTTTCTATGCATTAATTTGCCTTTTACTTAACATGATGTCTAATGCCAATCAAAGTAAATATGAAACCATTTCACTGCGTTCAAGAGATTGTCCTTTCTTTGCGAACAACTGACGCGCCTATGACATATTGTCTTTAGTTCCATACTTGTACCGTATTTAAAGTAGACTTATTCGATGTGAAGATGAAGCGAGTGTCACACTGAAGTCTTTGCCTATCATTAATGAAGAGAAGAACGACGAAAATAAAAACACACATCACATACTGATGTTATTTGATATTCAAGAACTCGAATAATGCGATATGTACTCGAAAACACACGCGCATAGCGTTGTCGCTGTTGCTATGGTTTTTAAAATCAGATCAGTGCTTGTGTTATTCTAAAATTTTTGATGTTTGTTGCCTTTGCATAAAAAACGTTAATAGGGGCAAATGCCACGATCTTAAAGGGTGACGTTATGTATATGACTTCTTCTTGTTTTTAAGTCAATTAACTCGCAAGTTCTCTTCAAATATTCCGAGTATTTGTTCATTTTAAATGATAAAGAATTTTAAATCACGGCAAACTGCTTGGCTTTGATTATATATATAAGTCTTTTAAATTATAAATTAATTGAATACAGATTAATATTTTCGTTAGCAAAAAAGCTTATTTGTGGTTAAAAAAAAATGTATATAACAAACTTTAATACATTAAATCACAACCAAATTGAAATCATTAATCAATCGTGCCCTTAAACAGAGAGAAAAAAGAGCAAATAATTATATTTTATTTTTTATTAATATAATTGAAAACCTATTGAGGGAATAGTGTGATAATATAACGTGATTATAAAAATTAATAAAATAGCGAAATGAGAAAAACAAGTATAATAATGAATAATTAATATTCAATGCAACTCTTAATTAACCGCCAAGTGACCGTGTAAAGTGATTAATGAAAATTGATTTTTAATATTGCTAAAAACAGTTATAAAAAAGAAAAACAACAATAACAACATATAAATAATGTTTTTTTTTCCCTTTTTTTTGTAGTAGTAGTAGCAGTAAAAATAAAACATAACAATAATCAATATTATTAAGTATAGTATTACAAACAATCGGCATATTACACAAACAAAACAAAAAAAAAAACAAGTAAGAAAATTATATTCGATCGTGACCGAATCTTTTATACGTAAAAAGGATAAAAAAAAGGAAAAGATCTAAATTTTGATACCTTATAGTACTGACTGGGCGCGGCTGATTTTTTCTATTTTCATAATCAAAGTCGAAATGTCTACGGTGTACATGTTGTATTTTATGGATAACAAGCAAAAAACACTGAAAGTTAAGGTGCTCGTAGGCGTGTTCTTGGAGCTGTTTAGGTCGTCTTGAAATTCTTTTAGGTCAAAAATTTATATATTTTATCGGATTTTTGAAGTTTGCTTCTCCGCGTAAAGTATTAAAGAGAATTTAAGGTACAGGCGCTATAGCATCACCCATAGAATATTCGTTCAAATATTTGCAGATTTATCTGCTATAGTAATATATAGTATATAGTAATAAGCGGCAAGCTAACGCTTTATTCCTTTCGAAAAAGAGAGGTGTCCTTACTTTACGTAGTACTCGAGACGTGTCCTTCGAATGATTTGACCCATTTTGGATTAGCAACCTGCGTGCAAGAATTTCCAATATTTCTGTCAAATTCGAAGTTGATAGCTTAATTTTTACGGCCATGAGAATACTTACAACGCACATAAGATAGACGGACATGCGCAAATCGATTGAGCAGTTCATACTGATCAAGAATATGTACACTTGTGGGGTCTCCGAAGCTTCCTTAAGAGCGTTGCAAACGTTTTGACAAAAAGAATATACCCCATCCTTGGATGATGGGTATAAAGAGAAAAAAATATTATCCATATCATAGTAATTTCATAAATATTGTCAGGCTGAAAACAATAAATTTACAGGAAAGCGGGAATCAAAAGTTAAAGTATTTATCTGCGAGTATCACTACTGAATAATTTATCTCCCTGATCGGGAGTAATTTAATTAAATTAAATGATTTGCATAAGTAAGGAATTTATTTAATTAATTTCATTAAGTTTTACATTATATACCACTTTTTGGAAAACTGAAAAAAAAAATCGAACAAAAATCGCTTTAAATTTCCACACAGTCTTCATTACCATTCGTATTAAGCTCGTGTAGAGCTTATTACTAATGAAAATATTCGGTAATTTCACAGTTTAATATTGCAGATGAATTAAGCGCCTACAGCTTAGGCACTTAGGAAGTTTGTCTTTGAAAAGCCCCTACTCTTTGGGAAGATTTAATAAAAAAGACGAAGACGAAGAAGAAGAAGAAGAAGAAGAAGAAGAAGAAGAAGAAGAAGAAGAAGAAGAAAGAAAGAAAGAAAGAAAAAAATGATTGACGGATGGTTGAAATGAATGACTGACTGAAAGATTGATTGATAAACAAAATTGACAATCGGTTGGAAAGATTCACTGAGAGACGGGCGGAACGGTAGATAATTTCAACGACGGAACAACGCACTGTTTGGTTAGAAAACAACAAAATTTATAAATATGGTTTCTAAACACAATACCGTAAACCGATTCCATCAGAAGTCAGCCACAGCTGTTTCCCCTTCTCATACATGTCTTTACGTTAATATACGATCCCCCTAAAACCTGAATATTAGAAGCATGCTTAACTACTTACAGAGTTAGCAGAATAAAAGAACTCTGCCACCATTTGAAATTTTGTTTCCGAAAAGGTTGTGATGTTTCACAAAGCCAGAAAGAGCCGTATTTCGTATGTCAAGTATACCTTCATCGTTGGTCTCGCATGAGCATTTGCCGCGGAGATTTTAACTTTGTCCATGCTCTTCCTTTTGTTTGACGTGCGATTACTAATGTCGCTTAATACGAGGCTTTGACAACTACAGAGATCGTACATAGCCTCAATATTACGCGAAAACTCATTTCACTGCATTAATTTAATTGCTCACCTGAGCTCGTGCGCTCGATTTGCGCTACAAATTTGTGTATTCTGTTTTAACGAATCAGGAAAATGTCGTATATACTAAAATATTTTTTCAATTAAATGAGAACTCTTTGGTTGGTCACATCCGTTTGGACACATTATTTTATTTGATTTGTAAATGGACCCTATTTCGGTTTTTAGATATTTGCGGAAACTTTCCACCTTTCTTGCAGACGCCAACTTTCGACGGCGGCGAAAGCCCTTTTTTCTTTTCGATGCCAACTTCTGATTGCGTAGATAAATCTTCTTTTTGATACCAGCTTCTGTCGTATGGAGAAGTGAGAATTATCTACAGCGATAAAATTTTTGACCGGGATATAAAGCGTATTTATTTTAGTCTTCAGTGAATCCCTCAAGTCAGTAGTTAATCTTTATAGGAAGGGAAAATATGCAGTTATCTTCCCTATCCTTTTTTGTAAAACACGCGTTATATGTTTCCATTTTTTAAAAGTGGCAGCCCACGTAAACTATTTTTCAAAGGCAATATGTTCAACTTCTGGTGAATGGAATTTTTGCTAAGCATCAACCTGTTTGTTGCGAGCGCCTTTAGTAATGCATACCAGTGCATTATTTTCAAGGTTATGCTGTCAAACAATTCTGGTTATTTTAAATTTATCACTAAACTATGCGAGGTATAAACAACCTCTAAACAAATAGAAAGCAGAAAAGACGAACAAAAGTTGCTCGGGTAAGGGGACTAAAGCGGTAAAAATGGGACAATGGAAATATCCTAGATCAGTGGATGAGCAGATGGATGCTTATACTCGAAAGGGAATGCAGAGTTGGGAGGAAGGACAATTTCATAGGTTTCCCAATAGATTTGGTAAACCGGTATTTGAAAGTGGATGGCCGAAGAGACACAGATCAAAGTTTGGATAAAGAGGTAGATGGGCGGACGGAGAGATAGGCAAGCAGATGAAAGGATAGATGTCTTAACCTTGCGGATGCCGGTGCTGCGTTCCTCGACTGTTCTTCTTTGCCTTTCCCTTTTAGGTATATATATATGACCACGATATAGTAAAGATCAATCATTCATAAGGAACCATTTCGCGATATTGCGATCGCAGAGCCACTGGTCGGCAGTGCGCTGCTATGATGTCTATTATTAAAAAAGAAAAAGACGCGCAGCGGTGGAGAACAGACATTTGAAGAGATGGGCTGGCAAATGGGAGGGTGGATAGAAAGACAAGGAGTTGTGTGGAGAAAGGCAAAACGACGTGCAGAAAGGCAACGCGGCAACTAGACGGATGGACTGCTTTTACGCGCAAAAGTAACAGGTGAACGGGAGAACGACAAAATAATCCATAAGGGATGTATTTCCGTAACTAGCATTTGAGTGCTTTGCTCCAATATTCATTTCAAATTTTACTTGAAAGATGAACATGGTTGGAGGCTAAATAAATTTGTATACAAAGCATTAATTAAGTGCAATCAATTTAAAATTTAGACTATCAAGCGTGTTGCTCAATGAAGTCTCCTCTCATAAGAAACGCGTTGGTTTGCATCTAACCGGAAATGCAGTCAGAATTTTTTGAATTTAATAAACGCTTTGTGTAATCGTATCAAAAGCCACATCGAGTTGTTATTTATTAATAAAAAGTACAACAATAATGATTTTAATAAAAGAAACGAACATTCTGTTTATAAAAAACAACACGCATAAATATGAATACATCATAATACACACTAACCCTTTAACATTTAAAACAAATTGTATTCATCACTCAATTTTGTGTTTATGTTCACGGTGATGGTGTCTACATATACACCAAAGAAAAAACCAAAAAAAAAAAAATTGTAATAAAAAATAAAGAACACCACAAAGGAAGTTGTTTCACCCATATGCTGCCATACTACACTTATATATATGTATATATGTATACGTGCATTTAGTTTATCACGAGAGCGCACCAAACAAAACAAATTAATAAAATGCATCATTGGCAAAAAACAAATGATAACCATACACAAAAACAATCAGTGAAGCAATATAAAGCAAACACACAACTGCTGTGGTCATACATCCCCACATCCACAGCAACTTCTATCATTCCCTTAAAATATTTAAGTTTTTTCTAGAGTTTATCCCTAAAACAAAAAAACAAAAAAAGGAAAAGAAAGGAAAAAGAACAAAACAAAAAGAGAATCATCTATGTTTTGTTTCTCGTTTCATTTTGTTTTTTTTTTTTTTGTGTCCAAATAAATTGTTTGTATAATGGTGGCATTTGTTGTACGGCATATACGTAGTTTATACATATATATACGTATGTGTATGTGTATGTGTAGGCATTAAAAGGAAATGACTTTAGTTTAAAAATGAAATATCGGTTTTTTTTTTTTATATATGTAATCAACTTTAACCGTAGGGTCGTTTGCAACATTTGTTCTAACGTTTGTTATACAGTCGCTTAAGCTATTTCTCGTTGAAAAGAAAAACACCGCCGCCGCTTTTGAAAATGCTTCAAAATGAAATGCGTTTGTATTCTTGCAGTCCCATTGTACGTTGAGTGTACAAAATTCGTTTTAAGCTAATTATAGATTTTTCGATTTATTGTTTGCTTTCGTAGATGCACTAAAAAACAAAGACAGTTTTTTGTTCACAATAAAAGGCAGAAAGGGGGGTAAGCGATATTCGTCTACTAATTGGTTTTGAACGATTCATAAAATTTAAATTTTTGTGATAAATAAAAACAACAAAAGCAGGCAGCAACAACGACGTCAACCTCTGCGATTAATATAAATTGAATATTTAAAGTCCATTGAAAAGGAAATGATGTGTGAAAAATTGTTAAAAATAACTAAATTAAATTAAATTAAAATATTGCTTCTGACTGCGTATTTCATATTTTTATTGAACGACATGACTACAAACCATACAAACTCTTATGTAAAATCCGCGTAAATCGAGAACTGTAGTCTCGATAACAGCCTTGCTATAGGAGAATGAATTAGAATTCATTTGCCGCCTCGCTGGCGTGGTCATACATTCGATTTCAATACCGTAGCTCGGTCATTGGGTGGGAAGAGCCCTTCATTCTAAAACGAAACATTAAGACTTCGAAATACTTTGTTTTCAGAGAGAAAATTCTTAGAAAGTGCTCCAGATTTGTTTTAGAAGAAAGCTCTACGATGTATAAACACATTCGCATTTTGACTAAAGTAATCAGAATTTTGTGCAATAAATGCACAAGAGGTATCATCTCAATTTCGCGCCGTATCTCTATTGCTAACATGCGACTGTCAGTGCGATCAAATTTGAAAAGTAAAAACTGTACGATTCTCTCATTTCCTCTACATACTCTGGCCAAGTGCTCTAAATACATGTGGAAGATTATGATTTCTAAAAAAAAATTATTCTGGTCGCCTGCCGATGCACGTAACCAACCCGATGGAATTCGGAAAATTCCAGGAGAAATTGTGAAACAAGATCTTCAACAACGACCAGTGACCGCTTAGTCCGGTTTTTGGGCTGGTAGTGTACTTAAGGCACTTTTTTGAACGTGTTTCCAGTTCGTATGCCACAATGTATGGTTTAACGAGGAATATTGATTGTTTTTTTTCCAATAATATAATGCGTCTACACATGTGGACGAGGTGCCGTGAGACGCTATCATACAATACTTGAAACATTGGCATTCAAATTGATGCAAAATGACTTACTTAATAAGTAGAGAAATTTCGGATGAATCATTTGAAAATCTGAATGAATCACTTTCTACATCATTCTCTGAACCCCATACCACATGGAAGTTCTTATAACCAACAAGCCTTTATATAGCAATAACGGTGCGCGTAGACCTAATTCTTGCGTCGCTTGTTATATAACGGCTCCCATAAGGGGACGAAGACTTGCATGACATACACATTTTCATATATATACATATAAATATATATGATGATGTGTGGATTTTTGCGTTAACCGACTATAACGGTTTATATTGTTACTTAACTAGACACACAATAAGAGCCGTTTTCAATGAAAATTGAATTGAAATCTAACTAACAATTAGCAAAATGTATGTCGGTCGAAAGCATATAAGCGAAATAAAAAAAAGTCAGCAAGTTAATATATATTCGCATACCCGCCGCCATTGAGATATTTACCACCTCCACATGTTTTTATTTATGATTACAAAAAAGTGAATAAGGTCAAGTTTGTCTTCCACTATTTAGTTCACTAAAAGGCACTGTTACGTTGTGACGTCCACCATAATTAATTTGAAATTAACACACTTAGCTGGTCACATTTTGCTCTCCAAGTGCTTTTATTAGATCTCCACATCGACGGTATTGTGATGAAGAAATTAATCCACTATGACGTGACGTCTCCACCTAAAAAATTGTCGCATTCAACTCTCCAAATCTTTTTAGTTGGTACTCCTATCGATGCTATTGCTAGCTAAAAATGAATTTACCATATGATGGTGTGAACAGATGTGGCATAATCGGTTCAGAATTTCATACTGGTCAGGTGTATGTATACTTTATAGCGTCTCTGGAGCTTACCTTTGGGTCTTGCAAACCTTATGACAAAATGAGTAGACTCACATCGTTCGGCGGTAGGAATAACGAACCTCTAGTCAAGACGACCAGTTCAAAAGGCTGTAAACTTTCACTTAAACTTAGCGTATGGAACTATTTTGCTTTTCTTAAAATATATTTTGCTTCTTTTATTTATTTCGGATCTCACAACTTTAAATTTATGCCCATGTGTGTAGCTATCTGTCTTTAAATTTACAATCTACCTTCTGACCTAATCATGGACTTAACTATGTGCACACCTTAGCCATCAAATTCTGTAACATTGATTTATATCCAGAGTAGTTTTCGAAATTTATAACAAGTCATCACCAACGAGAGGACAAGGCTGTGCAGGAATCATGTAGAGACACCGTTCGTCACAAATGTAATAGTGATACAAATTTGTATTGGCATATCAACCTTTACTAAATTTAGTCTTCCACAAGCGAGAGGGATGGATGCGCTTTGTACCCTATTCAGCATGTATTGGATGTTGTTGTTCTCACTTAATTTACTACATAATCTTCAGTGCTTTGCGTTCCCTCAAGTGACGATAGACAAACAGGGAAAGAGAGAGTGGCACTATATTATACACGTATATATACATATATAAATAATGATTAGAAAGACATTTACATTAAATTTTAATTCATTTTCTGTTTTAGATTTACAAGGCAATAGCAACAGATAGACATTTCAATGGCAAGCATAAATCACCTGTGTCTGCTTTCCTCTTTCTCGACTTTGTCGAGAGTCGCTTATCTGTTTGTAGACAGCTTTGTACATTTTTAGGAAAACTTATTTTTATTAATTTGAAATTTGTACAAAATCATTTTCAATTGTCTAGTGAAAATTAATAAAAAAGCCGTAAATAATTTTTATGATTCTTATGGAGAAAGCGAGCACAACTACATGTGAGAATAAGTTTACTTACGTACTTCTTGGGAAAGTTTTTATTATTTATAATAATAACATTTATTAACTTTTCTCAGGAAACGTCGGGTTTTAATGGCTTTACATAATCAATACAAATTTTATTAGATTTTTATTTTAAAATGAAATAGTGGCCCGGGGTTCATCACTAACAGGTTCACCACTTTGTACAACGAATTTTCAAAATAAAATATAGTATGGGAAGGGGTCAAAAAAGGGTAACTAATGCCGGTTCGCGATTACGAGCCGCTTTATTAACGAAAAATGAATTATTTCGTAATGATAATAAAAATATTGTTTGCACTATTCCAAGTATTTTCGCTCAACCCGCAAAGAAATAAACAAGATTTTGTGGAAAAAATAAAAGGTATCTCTATCCCAAGAAGAATGACGACGGGTTTATTGATAACTCAAAACTCAGTATAATGTTTAGAAATAAGTTCATATCGGTTTTCTAACATACGACTTTATTTTGGTTCGAAGCGTTAATCCAACTTTGACTCGTTCGGCAATATTAAATGAAGCTGCGGAGACCTATTAGTTAGGACAATAAATGTGAGTACTCTTGACATCTCCATCTAAGAAGATTAACAGGACAAACATGTGTACGCGGGCATATCTATGGCCTACTCCAATGGAACTTTTGCTGAGAAACCCTGTCAGCAAAAATATAAGGCTAGCTACGAAAAATGCTTCGATTAGCGTTTTTTGTTCTATAGAAGAGCAGATAACATTGCATTTGAGCACTTGTTTCACAAAACCCACATAACTGTTCAAAATGAATTCGGCAATCCCACGGAAACTAGTTCCTGCAGTAAGAAGTTCAACTATTTTATTTTACGCTTGCAAGTTTTTCATGTGGATTGTAATGTAAGCGCGTCCTCCTTAAGATTGTCGAAGGTAAAGGGTTTTGTGCAATATTTTGCTATATAAGTGAATTCTAAAATTGGATCCTTGAGAAGGAAATCCAATGTGAATTAATTTTCATAATAATATTAGATGAGCAACACATTGAAGCGAAGAAGAAGAACGAAGACAGTCGCGTTTGCTTTAAAGCCTAGATAACTTTTCTTATTTCCGATAATCTCAGGGTGACTTTAGTAAAGCGACATTCCTTCAAGTCATTCCGATCTCCGGTCACTAAAAGATAGGTAGTACATCTATGAAATTATTTATTCCAAAAGTACAAGTAAAGGGCAATCTTTCTCTGGCGCTTTGAAATTTACGGGGAATGTGCAGATTTTGTGCATACAAGAAAAAAAAACATGGAATTTTCTGTATAAAAAATTAATTTGCTTCTCTTTGCTTTTAAGTTTTCTTTTTAAAATCTTTAGATTTTATTTGAAACAATATTTGTTCGGATGAAATAGTAATGAAATCAATCCTTTTACTGCTTTGATGCAGAAGACCGCAAATGTTTTCTCTTGCTTTTCCATTGATCCAGAAATCTGAAAATACCTAAAGAACTTTATTAAATATTGGAAGGATATATAAACCGTAAATATACTTTAATAAACAAAAACCACAAAAATTAGGATTGTACTAAAGATATAAATAAACAAAAACAGAAAACATATATAATAAAGTCTAAATGAGGAAGCATTTATGATCCATTGTTTCTTTGAGTAAATGAAGGTTGATTTTAATTTATATTTTTACTTAAGATGTTAATTATCCTAATCTTCTTAAAAGAAAAAAAAGGTTAACTTTGTTTAAAAACAATAATAGTGTAAAAGAAAACTAATGCCACATTAGTAACGGAGTGAAGAATGGAGTTAAGGTGTACTTTTCATTAACCTGCTCTTTTGATAGATGCGATTAGATTATCTTGTCTAAACGTGAATAAAAAAAATAATATTTAATGTGAATTAAGTTGCGGGAGGATTTTTTATCTCTTAAGTTAATTTTGTTGTTGGTATTGTGTTCTACATAGGCCGCCTTTCTCTTCTGCACGCTGTTGTGCAGCTGAACACTGAATGAATTGAGATGGTCCCGCCTTTTCTTATATCGATTAATTGAGGAGAAAGTTTTGTATCGTTTTATCCCTATGTTTACCTTTGCCGTTTGTCTGTCTGTCACGGTAACGCTCGTCAATCTTAATCTGCATACAATCTTAAGTTGCAATCTTCGAAATACATTTAGGAGATTTACTACACATAATAAGTTCTGGTGTGGGAATGAATCCCACTACTCAGGCGATTTCCTCTATATGTGCGACCACGATGGTGGTCAAGAAAGGTTATAGGAAAAGAGTCAGGTAGCGAGGCAAATTGAAAAGCGATCGAATCGTATTGTTATTAGAGTCATTCTATTTGGAAAAAATATTTTGCCTTTCAATCTGTCTCCACAAAACTCGCTACAAAATTAAGTTTGCCCTACCAAATTGATATGTGAGAATGCAATGGACCTATATTTTAAAATCCTTACCACATAAATATTATTAACAAAAATAAGCCTTTTAATTGTAACAAAATTCAATTTTTAATGTTCCACCAAAGAGCTTGGACGCAAAATGGCAATTTAATAAATAAGTTAATTTGCAGTTAATGTGCGCTGTATAGCTACTATTTTGGGATCTGTCTCCACATAAAGGTGCTGATGATGAACAAACTTTTAGATGGCAATAAGACGTAAATTTTGCCATTTTGTGACGAAGATAGGCGGTGCGGTGTTGGGTGTGTAATGGTCGGCTTTGTGAGATTGAAATATAAAAAACAACAAATTTTTTTCATCCATGGGACTCGCCAAGACACGCACTATATAGCACGGGCCTCACACCCAACGCTTGCTATGTGTTTCTTGCATTGCGAAACTTCCTTAGTGATTGAAGAAGAAATTGACATCAAGAAAAGTTTGTGGACATTGATTACTAGAGTTCTTCGCCACTAGATAGGACGACTTCTATGAGAGAGGCATTATGAAATTATTCCTTGAAAATGGCAACGAATTACCGAAAAAAACGATGCATATATAATATAAACTGATAATCCGTAAGATGGCAAATAAGGACTTGAAAAGATAATTGATTTCTTCTACCTCAACCTAATATATAAGCAATTAATCCTTGCTCGCTTGCCAATGACAAGTTGAAATATAACCTTTGTTTTTTGGTTAGCAGTAATATGATTTAACTAAAATGTGTTTAGGCCTTCGGGTATTCTTCTCTCAAATTCTTTAATTATTTGCTTGAAAATGATTTCTGTCAATTTTGGGAAATACTCCAGCATCCAATCAATCTCGGTCTCTATCGAAACAGATTTATGATAATTTGTTCGTATATTTTAAATTTAAATTGGTTTACAATTTTATTGCCTATGTTAAGGATGTATAAGTTCTCAAAAACATTGGCTAAATAAAGTTTACCACAAAGTCACATAAAAAAAAAAGGAAATAAAAAACTCAGTTTGATTACTATTTTAACACTTCTTTTTGAATCAATCTTAATATTTGTCTACAAAAAGCAAGTTAAGCATAAAAAGGGCAAAATTGAAAAAAAAGTAAATAAATATTTATTGTAAAAGCAATGTATG
This sequence comes from Glossina austeni, assembly GCA_000688735.1. Lineage (NCBI taxonomy): Eukaryota > Metazoa > Arthropoda > Insecta > Diptera > Glossinidae > Glossina > Glossina austeni. Next base: position 483,977 of record KK502435.1, on the reverse strand, counting down.
TATAATCAATAAATATTTAATTATTTTAGTTCGAAATTGTATAAAAGTAAATAAAATGAAAAGGATATTTTTATGAAGCTGTTGACAGCAATTATTATTACCCCGTAGCTGGTCTTTAAAATACTCGTAAATTTTTTTTTGAAAATATTTTATTCTTTAACTAATTTTATGAAAGTGTACAGTAAGTAAATTTAGTTTAGTTTAATTAGTAAATGGCCGGGTGGCTGGAATTCTTCATTTACCATAAGATGGATAAGTCTTAACTCACTTATAACAAATCTCTTTTCCATTGAAACTTTAGAAGCTTCATTCTATTATATAATGCTTAGTAGGAATATTCAAATAAGTTTCATTAATTCACTCATAACATCTCTTATATGAAATGTTTCTCTCAACGCATAAATACTTTGCATGCAACATTCTCTGTTAGGTGAGGTTTGATTTTATGGTCCTCTTAATCCAGATGGTATTAAATTAGCAAATGTTTAATAAATGCCAGACGATTTCAGTATATGTCTCCATTCCCGGCACACGTTAGTAGATTAAAATGATTATGCCTATGGGCATATGTTCGTATGTATATATATATATATATTTATATGTATGTACGTATATATGTATGTATGTATGTATGTATATATATATATATATATATATATACGTACATGTACATATACATATATTTGTGTTTATGTGTGTGTGTGTGCACATGCAACAAAGACAATTTAATTATCAATGACAAAGTCGACAACAACAACAAGAATTTGCGATTACGCCAGGAAAAGTCTCCTTACACTGTGACATTTTGTCATGATATGTTGTATACGATGTTCATGTTGTTAGTGCTGTAAAATTAGAATGAAAATATTGTTGAATTATGTGAGTGAATAGCCTCCAGAGAGAAAGGGAGTAAAGCCACTTGCAAAGTATTCCATACCATAGTAGATACACAAATATGCATTATACATAAATTTAAATGGGTTTGTTGAAGATTTTGAAGAAATGTCGTACACAGCATCCATCCTAAGCACGCAGACAGACACTTGCTTCCCTACTCTCTCTGACGGATTGCAGGTAAATTTTTAAAACATGTATAGGACGTGTTGAAAGTTTAATAGCATTAAACAACAAAAATATATTTGTATGTATTTTAAGAATTTTAAAGCATAAAAGAGCCGGGTGGAGCCCATTGATAATAACAATTCTTGCATAAATTCATTCATTTAGTTGCATGGTAAAGCGTTCTGTCATCAAGTAATTTTGGTCAAATTTCAAATGGGCTCTAAGGAAATATTTCATTGCTCGTTCACAAGCTTAAGATAAATGAGAGTACAGGGGTCTTTTAAATAGTTTGTACGAAGGTTCCTTGCGAAGTAAAACAAAAAAGTATATTTTTCTTCTTCAGCATTCTCCTACACGATCCGTACACGTTATGCCTCCAAGAGTTTTTTTATCAGAAACGAATCAGAAAAACTTAACAATACATATGGCGTACGCATTACTCCACGAAAATCGTTATGTTTAGTTTGCAAAAGTGCAAGAAATAGAAGTCACTGGATGCCGCAAAAGAAACAGAAGTCATTAGAAGCCAAGAGAGAGTCGCGACGCCATGTCGGACGGTCTATCAATTTGATGATACAAGCGTCGGGGTCAGAGAAATTGCATTTGCTTTTTTCTGCACACTATTGGAGAATAAATAGGATTGTATCCAGTTTCGATCTAAACGAACCTAATGACTTTGTTCGCGCTTACTCTCGAATACATCATAACCTTTTAGCAGAGAAAATCGTTGCTCTTGCATTTGGTTCTTCACTTTTTTTCGTTTTCAACGCTTTAGCCGCTCAGTGGAATATTACCTATAAGTTTAAACATATTACGTTGACGTTCAAAATGAAAGTAGGGAAGGCTGGAAGATAGAGGAAAAAGAACATAAGGTTACAGGAGTGTATAAATGTGAAGCCTGCATTTTTGTACACCTTGCTTGTATGAAAACGATAGCAAATATTTTATTTGGTTTGTTGCCCTTCGCTAACCGTACATTGTTTCCACTTGTCTAACAATCTTTCGACGACGCGTCTTTAAAAATATTCTCCGTTCGTCACGAACCATTAATCTAGCCGTTTGATTCATATCGTCGTAAGAACCGAAGCGTTTCTTAACGTCGATTAAAACAAACGGCCATCGGACTAGCACTTCCCGGCTGTCGTAAATCGGTTTTGCAAACTGTGACCTTGTATTGATTTTTTCGATATTCTGGCCATTTTTTGAACAGCGAGCTGTGCACATTGATTAATAGGTATTGACCGTATCATCACCCTTTAACAGATCTTAATCTCTGGTTGCAAAAAGCGCAGAGTATCGTCTTTTGCGATAGATGGATGAATACCTCGATGTACTCATTAATTTTTGGAGTTGCGATTCTCAAAAAAAAATCCACTTTTCGTCTTGAATAGCGGTCTGATGCGAAAATGATCGGTGGATGCTCTTTTGCAGACTGTGCTAAAGAATGAAGTTTCTATTGTTGAAATCCTTTGGCAGAGCCCAAGAAGCAAAAAAGACAATGCCGCGGTTTGACAGTAACTACATTGACATTCATTGGCGAATGCCACCTTCATGTGTACACACTTGGTAGAAGGGATAATTAGGCGATGGAGGTACATCTTACGATATATCACAGAATAATCACAAGGGGATAAGGGTTATCAGTTCACACTTAGCAGCGGAGTTCGCCAGCATAATAACTTTCCTTGAGCAATATTGTCTCAACAAACTCGCTATTGGTCTATAGATATAAACAAGTTCGCCAAAGCAACGACAAGCGTTCTGATTAAAATTTGAAAGAGATTGGAGTGCGCAATACATACGCTATTTAATCTCATCAAGCAGTTTGAAAGATCGCCGTATAAAAGGGCTTTTGATTTAATTCCATTTGTGATTTTCGACTCAGGAAAGGTTAAAACCCGAAAGAATATTTATGAGGACATGTTTTAAATGTGCACAATGGGCCAAATGCCACGATTTCACGAATCGATAGATTTAATTTAAAAATACAAGGTACAGCATGCCGCTGTATGGGAGTATCGAGCTACCCTCGTGTCTGTTAGGAAAACTTAATTTTTATCTTTAATTATACTTTAATTGCTGTTTAAATGTTTTCTTCTTATACTTTCTTGCCTTTTTCTTAATTGGATGCATTAAATGATTTTATATTTTTTAATTAAACGTACGGCACATGAATAAATTGATTTTTAAATGCTTTCTCTCTCTTTTCTCGATCTCTCTCTGTTTGCATACTCGATTTCTTTCTGCTGAATTGCCGTTTTCATGTTATTTGCAGCAAATAGCAAAAACAACAACAACAACGATAGCAACAACTTATATAAACTTTGAATACAATGTCGCTATTGTCTGATTAAGCTTAACTTTCATTTATAGACTCAGTCAGTCTTTTACTTTTATCCCGGGGTTTATAGTTTGCATTAAAAGATGCACGCACACACACAGCACGCGCATAGATATATATGCACGTATGTACAAAGATGAAGTGTTACATGTTTATTGTAAGTAAATGTATATATATATCTACATATACACAAATACACGCGTACATTTTACATACGTATAGACATGTCTGATATGTTCGCAAATCTTTAACAGTTAACCCCCCCTTGAGAACTGACAAGTATTTAGCTTTGTTCAGCATGTAATGCCGATGGTTTGTTTGCCAATCTTTCTCTCGGTATAAATGCATAATCATGAAAGGATTTTATTCATAATGAGCAGAATGTGTTTGTGTTTATTTATTTCCAGTTTTATTTATTTTTTTACAATTTTTTCTCATTTTTGCAACGTTATGTTTTATTTTTCTGTTTTCCTTTTTTAATTAGTTGCCAAGTACTGGTGCAACACAGCTGCATAATTATATGTGTATCGGGCTTATATAAGTGGGCGTGTGTAAATATGTATATGTGAGTGTGTATGCGTGTGTGTGTGTGTGTGTGTATGTTTATATATATGTAATTGCGTGTGTACCCCTGTTTATATATGGATGGTTTGTGGGCATTATTAAAGTGGTTGTTTATTTGTGTGTTTATGTGTTTTCATTTTATGTCTAGTGGTTTATGGACTTATGTGCATACAAGTAACATAAGTGCTGTTGTTGTTATTATTATCACGATTATACTGCAAACCAATTTGGTGCGACTTTAAAGAGTGTCGTGTGCTTTTGTTTCAGATTTAATGACACAATGACTGATACAATGTCAACTTTTAATTTAATTAATTTTTTTACATTACAACGGTTGAGAATGCCTCCACAATTTGTTTTCCATTTTCGTTTATAGTTTTTCTCTTTTTGCTTTTTTTTTTGTTTTCATTTTTGCTTCCTATTTCTCACATGCGCTGCGGTTAATGAACGTTACAGGTATGACATACATGATGTGGTAGTTAATAAATTATCCGTTGGTTGCAAATTCTGTGTAATCAGCATAAAAACCAAAAATAATTAAATTAATAATAGGAAAGTATTACGAAAATTTGCATGTAAATAACATCTAAAAAAGGATTGGATTTGACTTAAGGCGAACTTAAGGCACTGATACCCGAACCATTGAGTAGAGGATTCCAACACATGTGGTCCCCATAACTATTTTTACATATAATAAACTTAGGTACATGTGACATTGTAAGAACCTTATATAAAAAAATTTTAGTACGCCACATAGGATACCGCTGCCTTACGGAGCATATATGAGACAATGGTAAAACGAAGATTCCATAGACGTTTTAGCAGAGATATTATTGCTCTTGTGTCTATATATAAATGTCATTGGAAAGGTTCATCACTTTGGAGAGAGAGGCAAAGAGAAACGCTTTGTTAGAATATATTTAGTATGTCATAAATCATATTGAGGGGAAAGCTTTTGAAGCTTGCCAGACTTGAACGAATGCAATTGCAAACTTACAGATGTGACTTCGCAGAATCAATACTTTGATTATTGTATAGGAGTGAAATTTGTAGACTTATGACCCGTTATTATATTCGCTATCGAGAGATTGGTTCATATCACTTTGCTGAAACTCTTGCACCACTTGAAAAGAAACCTTAATGGTCCAATAAATTACGGAAGGATGTGGGCGTCCATCTGTCAGTGTATATCGTACATTCTCCCAGCCGCAAAAATTTAGATATTTGTTTCAAATTTGGTGAAGAATTTCCAAGTTCTGGCTTGCAGGTTAATACTAAAATTGTGTCAAATAAGTCCAAATATAGGCAAACATAAGCGCAGCGTTCTTTCCCCACTACCGCAGAATCACCGTCGAATACGTAAATCGTTATAGGCTTCTTCCAAAGTAAATTTGCTGCTCTCCCATTTCAATTCTACCTCTAACGCACGATCAGCAAAGAATTCGCAGAATTCTTTTTCAATCAATCTTTACATTACCTCAGGAAGTGCTTTGAAGGCCTTAATAATATTTAAAAGCTAGCTTATTGCGCAAAGTAACGTTATTGGTGTTGATTTCAAGCTGAATCTTGGAAGAATCATCGAGATTGGCTGCCTCAAGTTGCCGCGAGCAAAATTCTCAAGCCCCTAACAAGGCTTGGAACCAGCTATTTGAAGGAAATATTGACAATTGAATTCTGAAAGAACTCGTGTGGTTTATCCTAAGAACTCTGGTGTCGCCTGGAAATAGCTAGCTGCTTGAGATAACCCTACCGGTACTGGCTAGCTATAAAATCGTGGGAAAATCAGAGAGGAGTTTGCTGTCTTTATTTGGCACGGCCAGCAACAGTGCTAACATCGCTTTTATTATTCCTAACAATCAAGAGAAGCATGTAGTCAGTTTCATTTCACCCGGAGGTCCCTGATTGTTGCCAAATTATTTATTCAGACTTAGACGCCAGCTGGTATTGTCTACTATTTGCGGGATTGCTTCCAAGATGAGCAAGGAGAGAGGAGAGGTAAAGGAGTGTAAAGTGTACAAAATTGTACATCACTTTAAGCCCTAAAATGGAAATTTATGTTACCTACGTATCCTTCACCCTATGCACACAAAGTGTTGTTCTCATAATATTCTGATATCATAATTTCGCTTCTACTATAGTATTATAATTAATCCATCGGGAGTGATTCTCCTATATGACTGCATAAATCATAAGGATTACGGTTTAATTAATTAATCAATTAAGAAAACAATTTCACTTACAACTAACTGCATAATGAACAAAAAGAAATTTAAAAATTCACCAGTGCGCGTGATAACACCCATATAAAATGACGAAGTCTATTCATAGATGGGCAAGGGGTTAATTCTACAACAGGTAGAAGAAATACATTTCATGTCAACTGAATGACAAAAGATAAATATGCACAGAACTATTTGATGATATTAAAAAAAAAGAAAACGGAATGCAAGAGATGGTATCAAAAGGCTTTGAAAAGAAAATATATTCATAAAAACTCTACAACGTCTTATCTTACAAATGAACAATCATATGGTTTTTGTTTTTGGTGTAGGCAGCAAAACTAAAGACCTTTTTAACTTGACTCGTGGCGATTTTAAGTGATTATGTCTCTGTTGTTTTCTGTTCTTGCCTACATCTGTAATTTGATTGTTTTCTGTAAACATCCGACTGCGTCATTACCTCAAGTATTAATTGAGAATTGATGACTGGGATGGGGACATACCTAAACCTAATTTGCAACTTACACTTTTAAGCACTTAACGCTTATATGTCGACTATGTCCCGTGCTGTATTCGGTACACCATCTCTTATGTCGGCATTGTATTGTTTGAACTTATCGACTAAGTAGCCAGTAATAGACGAAAAGAAAAGAAAAATTAGCAGTGCGAAGCGTTAATTATGTATAAGCACATAAAACATATATGTAGTCTTAAAAGCTGTATGCTACTAACCTTCTCCTATAAAGATGTTTTGACAAGACTCTGGCTTTGTCCCATTTTAATGGACATTCTACTGTAATCAAAAAATAATAGTAGGATGAATTTCTTTATAAAATGAAAAACCTCGGTTTGTAATTTGAAATTTTATCATTTTGAGTAGACGAATAGGTGAGGATCGCGGCTAACAACCTAATGGTCGCGTGTTTAAACCTTAAGGACGGTGCAGTTTTTAATGTAGGCGAGTATATGATCTTAGTTATGCGGCAGCGTCTAAATCCCTACATTGCAAATTTATTTGCAAAAAAAGAGACAATAAATAAATAAAACTACTTCGGAGTTCCCAATTTCGTCTTCATAAGACTCAAGTAATACACGCTTTATTAACGGTTTGGCCTGACAGATGAAAGTTATGATACTTACCAACACGGTAATCGAATAAAACTGTCAAGATGATCTTGATTTTTCGGTCCTGGTGAGGGTTTTGTACACAGATCAAAGTCCCGTATCCCATAATAACGTTTCATGACATTCTGGTAGTCTGCAATTATTATTGTTTTCATCAACAAAGTAAAAATCGAAAATACGGTTCTTTTCTACTCTTTTCCTTCTTCTTTTAAAATGCAGTAAAGAGGTGCTTCATTGTACAAACGCGAAGTTCTTTGCCTGAACCTTGATGAAGTTAGCGATTGGCTTTGTTTTTGTGTGCTTCTAAGAACAAGTAGTTGAATATATTAACATGAAACTTTAACCTGATGTTAAAGCCAGTACTGCCAATTTACCCCCTCCAAAAAAAAAAAAAATGCATTTGTAGTATGCGCCAAATCTACATAAAAAGTTCATCTCGATTTATATTCACACTATTGTAATAATAACGCAAAGAATAACCGACAGATAAACCATATCGATGTCTTGTATTTGTAACAATTCTATAGAAGAAAAAGGAAAGAAGTTGTTTTATCTTTCATACCAATGCGTCGCGTCTCTCTATCGGGACGTTCCACTCGTATTGACAATTTCTTGTCTCACCGCAAGCATTTCAGATAATTCTAATAAAAAAAAAAAAAAAAATTCCAAAAATCATGAATATTTTAAAATAACGACATAAACATGCTTCGTGTCTTATCAAACTTATCAAAAATATATACAATTAACGCCCACTTAGAGGAGTATATCAAGCAGTTGCAAATAATATAAAACGAATTACTTCGTCGTTCCCTTTTTACTGAATAATTACATGTTATCACCGTAATATTATAATAATAATCTCTTTATTCTAAAGTTGATTAGGGATATGTGTATGTGTGTGTGTGTGTAATTTTATTTATTTAGTGAATATATTTATTTAATATAAATAATTAATCATCCGTCACAATATTAGTTTGTTTTGCTTGATTTCATCTTTTTTGTTATTTTAATTTTTCAAACGATACTCTGTGAGCTACATAATTGCTAAAATTAGTGAGAAATTAACTAAACGTTATACTAAACGAATAATTGAACATTTAATTAATTAATAATAACCCCATAAACAAATAATTAAATATTTAAAGGTCATCGCATTTATTAACACATAATAGAAAACAACAAAATGAAATCATTAACTTCCATTCCTACGAAATGTTCGTATGTTTATAGAGTTTAGAGGTGGATAGAGTAGAGAGGTTTACGCTAACATAGCACGTTGCACTTACTGTATACTGTCTATGAAATACATTTTCCCTGCATTTCAAATGCAAAAGAAGAATATAGTTTCTCTCTTTCTAATATTTGTTGACTATTGAAGAAGCACTTAATAAAGATCATAAACAGCGATAGAATTATAAGCTCAACTGAAATTCCAACAAAAACCATAAATACTGACATTACATGTAATTAAATAAAATTATAATGGATTTAATGAAACTTTTGACAGATTACAAAAAGCAAAACACAATTTTAGTTTTAGAAACAATTTTGAATCGAAAAATTTGTTCAAATATTTTAGCAAAAATGACTTAAATTGATTGTGAGAATTGCTATTTTCCACTTTAGTTAAATAACTGTATGATACATGTATGCATACGTGATTATGTGCTTTTATGTATGACATCTAAAAAATATGTAGAAAAAATAAAAAAATAAAAAAAAGAACCAAAAAAAAGCAACCATCTAAGCATGAATTTACACCGATTTTTTTTTTTTCTGTGCATTAATACATATGCATATAAGTATAACCCCGTGCATATACGAACATATCGCTTTCATGTATTCGAATATGAAGATTATGTGTGTGATTGTTAGTACTCTTAATGCCACACTTGGCATATAATGACACTCTAGAGCTCATTATTCGCCATATCAGTCACTCTTCACTTGACGCCTATGACTTGTGCCATGCATATGCACATAGAATCCATACATATATATACGCATCTATATATACACATATATATATATAGAGACATATATATGTATATACTTAAGAGGCAAAGTAAGTACAAAAAATGCATTGAAATTTATTTACAACAACAACAATAGCAATAACAAACAGCAGTATATATAAAAGTCAGCCTCATCATCTTCAAGTATTGTAATAATGATATCATTTATTTTTGGAACATCTTAATGATTGTAGTGCCCTTCGCTTTAAGAAGAAAAAAAAAAAAAGAAAAGAAAAATGTGTATATGACTGACATGAAAACTATAGGCCTCCTAATGCGGCAGTCTCAAGCATAAGAAGACTAATTTTGTATACCAGCGAAAATAGACGCGCTATATCCATACACACACGTACATAGATATATGTACGTTCGTTTACAGTTTTAAGGAAGGAAAGCAAAACTCCTGTACGGATCACAACGAATTACGCACGAGCGCTAAGCGTAAAAAATTTTTCTTTTTTTTTTTTCAACACAAAAAAGCAGATATTATCTAGAATGTGAAAGCATACGGAAATGTGCGGAAATGTGTGTGTAGATAGTTTTCAATAAAATGTACATGCTCTGGCTATGTCTATCTGCCCGATCGTTGCTTGGTTTTCAAATACAAAGCCCACTAATGTACAAATTATATGATGGCCTTCACTACTCAGACTACTATAGAGACTAACAAAACAAGTTAACTTTTAATTACTAATCATTGTTAATTATCAATCATTGATCATATATTAATAATCGCGTAATATTTGTTAAAAATTAACTATTAATTTTTAATTATTAATTACTTAGTAGTTTAATTAATAATTAATTATTATTAAAACTTTATCGACTAATTATTAATTAATTAATTTTCAATTATTATTTATTAATTAACTACTAATTTTTAATCAGGGGTTATTACTAATTAATTAATTATTAATTATTTTTAGTTTCCAATTTGATTAGAACAATCTAAAATTTCATCAAACAAACAATTTCGATTGGATGTCTGACATGCCCATCATGTATAAAATACTGGCAGTAACTATGATAATTACTACGGAACAAGAAATAGTTCTTTGGTCTACAATTTTCCTACTCGCTTATATAACTCATATATATATAAATTCGACTCAGAGGTATACAGTTAATCTATCTATGTAGAAGTCTGCCCATCAATCCATGTAATATTTCTGAAATACTTCACCCATTATGCATTAGATTTCGAAGTAGGCACGGTTTGGTGATATAATATATAATAAATACAAAGAGCTTGAAAACAGAGTTAAGTAATGAAAATGAGATTCAAAGGACGGTACCATAATTTTGTAGTGAAACTTTTGGTAAACATTGCACCATTTAAAGCCATTGGAAAATCCTCTTTTCCTCAATTGTTCAATGATACAAACTTCACACTAAAGGCAATATTTTTTAAATCTATATTTTATATGGACGTCAAATAAATGAATCGATGGTTCACGTCTATTTCATTTACGAAGGAATGGTCTAAAACGCGTTGAAAGATGAGTTTAAACGCAGAAGAATAAGATCACTGCCCATTACATATAAATGATCTTCTTCGTGCACATGCATCCGTAACACACGTTTTAATTAAGTTGATATACTTTGGTGAATTATCACTACACATAGCAGAAAAGAAAGAAGAAAAAAAACAAAAAACCAAAACCTAGCTAAAGAAAGTGCTAACAATATGTTATAAGAGGCTTAAAAATAATCGCATGTGTTTTATATTTTCTTATACTTGCCTATGTACAAAAAGTTGTTGGTTGTTGTGGTTTACTATGCTGCGACGCAGCATGCTATGATGGCACGCGTGATACGAACTAAAAGTGTCATAGTCTAACACTATCGCTATATAGAAGAAGTAGAAGCATAAGCAGAAGCAGAAGAAGAAGAACAAGAAGAAGGAATAAGTGTATTATGCACATAAGTTTTGCTGGCTGGCATTAGTTAAGAATTTTTATACTTAATTACTTGATGCTGTAGTAATTACTTGATGTTAATGCCTCTGATATTGCAGCATATAGCATAACTGCAAAACTGTTTGTAACAAATAGTTTTACACTCGCGTATGGGGACCTCATAATAAAGTCTTAATATAATTTTAAGCATAAAGGATGAAAGAAATCATTAAAATAATTTTTTTGCTTTATTAAATTGCGACTACTTTTTGGGTTAAATACTCCCCGAAATATCTAAAAAATATCTAATAAGATATTTATGGGAGGCAATTTTGATGAGGTCATTTTTCTGAGCATAATAGTGAAACCGTATTACAGGCGATTCGAATCAACTGCACTACTTGGCTTTGGAATAAACTTCAATTGAACCTGAAAATATTTTATACCTATGCATGCCTATTAAATTGTTCAAAGTCAATAAATCTACAAAAACTCTCCGTGGAGAAGTTAAGGTGTGGTGTATAAAAACGCGTTTAGTCTTTTTCTAAGAAGATTTCTCTTTCGTTCCATGATGTAGGACGAGTATAATGATTAGATTGCTATAAACATGAGAAGTTATAGTTCGACCGATCTTGTTGTTGTCGGCTTGTCTTCGCGAAGAGATAGAAGAGACCGGAACGCAAGTGAAGCTATATAATATCCAGAATCTTCATCTTCCGCTTTATGAAAATAATTTGAACACCCACAGAATTTTCTTTTCACCTTTTTACTTTTTCTGCGATGTGTTGATGGTTGGCGGACCGCAAGTTCACAAGGATATTCAATATTAAAGTGCTTTATAAAAGTTGTCTTGGCCGCGAGAGACAACGATCGTTACCCATTGTCGCGTTCTGGAAGTAGAGCATTTTCGACCTCCTAAATAATAGGAATTGTTACAATTACTGCTGGGCGCTGGTCACCTCTTCTGATTTAACGCGCGTATTATCGAGCAACTTGGGCTTAGGTATTTTCAGCGTAGGTTGTCCATGTTCAACTCGTTAATGTTTTTCTCGGAATTAGGCCAGGTTTTAATCAAATTTTCAAGCCTTTCTTTATCACACCTTTTAACGCTTCAGTTTTATAAATTTCAATTAAAGCTTTGAAGTAAGATTCTTTAGTGAGCATCATATGATTTTTTCTTGATAAACTAAAATTTTTGCTGTCTCTGCCCACTTTTTGAACAGTCTAAAGAATAAAACCCAACTGACATCAGTTTTTTCAAGCAAGCTCAGCTCCTTGGTCATCACACTGTGGTGTGTTACTCTTGACACTAAATACTCATCTGTAGTGATACGATAAGGAGGAAGAAAGACTGTTGGTCCGCACAGGCCGTCGTGTTACAATTTTGTTCCCAAAAAATCTAAAAAAATTTGCAACGAACTCGTTATTTTAAACGTAAGAAGCCGCATTAATTGTTTTCGGTTTCTTTTTTATGACAAGTAAAAGCACGATAATGAGATGCGGCTCACCATTAGTTATTCTACACCGCTTAATACAGTTATTCACCGACTTTTCAAAATAAAGCTGGGAAATAGTTGGCAAAGGGGTCCGATCTGAACAATTTTCAATATCGTTTGTCCTTGGACCACAACATGGCCATGTATCAGATTTCATTAGAATATTTTAAAAATGGCAACAAGGAGGTTGAACAAAAGAAAAGAAGGCGAAGGGATAGGCAGACAAGCTTAGGAAGTGATTCTGAATCGATCAATACAATGAAGCTACTTAACTTAATATACCTTTGGACTTCAAGTGGTGTGTAGTATAAAAATTGAGAAAAATGTCTGTGTTTTTAGTGAACACAAGGTGATATTCTTTTTATTGTTCATTAAATTTCGATTTAAATGTGTCAAGATTGCTTCCTAATTCGTCTTTTCTGCTCTTTGTTCAGCTTTAAATTTTTCACATGCACTATGTAAAGTAGTATAGGAGTTTTATATTATATATTAAGGATATTAAGGAAATCCTCTATTTCTCGTTTAGTTTCCTTGAAAGCCGTTATTTGCCGCTTCCCAAAGCTTTATTACGCCTTTTTATGACATATATTTTTATTGAGTGACATAGTTGCTGTTTCATCTATTGTTTGCATGCTACGACCTTCTTTTGTCACTCACTTTAATTCTTAGTTTCTTTTAGACATCGACATGTAATCGTGTATGTATCCGAATATCAAAAGGTTATTAACTTCCTTTTGTGGCCTTTTACTCATATACGTATTAATAGACTTTCTCTTTATTTTCCTTATTGCCGGCTTTGTTGATTTGGTTGTTTAGTTAACGACTTACCATCGGCCCGAGGACTGTAGAAACTGTGTTCGCTGATGTATGTGTTGGATAAGTAACGAGTCTAAGTAATATGCGTGATGTCATTATGTGATAAAATAATAATTTTTCTAATGTGTTTTATAGTTTTTTCTTTTCAAAGTACTGTTTAAACTTCTTGTGAAAAGACATTGCTTGCTTACTCTGTAAAGCATGCATGATGAAGATAAACGTGACTCCTGAACCTCTCACAAATGAGATTTCATATTATAGCTAAACTAAACCGTTAAAATTTAAATTTTGTCATTGAAACGACAGTTCAATGAAAGGGGTTTTAAAAAAAAAAAAAAAAAAAAAATCTTAAGTTATGTGCATGCACTTTCAAACGAACTTTGGTCAATCACCACTTTTTTAAAATTATTGCATAACGATTGTCAAGTTTTTTATTCCTTAAGTGCATGTCAGTACGTTGATGGAAAACATTTTTGTATTGAATTGGTATGCAGCCACGATTCGTTCGCGAAATAAATATTCATCAAGGGGTTACGAGTTGTTGAATACGTTAAGCTTTCCAACTATCATGTGATTTCTACAACACCCGTAGCCAAACAACTTGTGA